>NW_024121272.1:70542-117385 GCF_016745375.1 Pimephales promelas | reverse complement strand
CCTTTACATCCATAAACTTGGGATGTAATATTCACTTTTTATGATCCAATCAATTCTAGATGCATAAAATCAGTAACAATAAAATACAATGTAAAAATGTAATGAATTAATTAATTAACATGTATTAGTAAATGTTGAATTGACATTAAGATTAGTTCATTCTTAGTTCATGTTAACTAAGGCAGTTAACTAATAGTAACAATGAACCTTATTGTAAAGTTTTTTTTATTCAGTCAGAAATAAATCAAAGTGGTTGCAAAGGTTTTAGTTTTCTTATATATATAAAAAATCTTCAAGTATTTTTGTGGGACAAAACCTGAAACAAGTGTTTATCACTTCAGGTCCCATCGTCCTCAAGTCAATGGTTTTTTTAAAAGGGTTTTAGTAAAATACTTGAAAAAAGGTCTGCGGTGAACACAAGCTCAAGATATATTCACACTTTATTGTATGATGTACAATACATCAGTTATGCCCTCATGTCATTTTTAAAGCTTTACTAGCCTTGATGATTTAAAAGTGGTTGTCGAGGACATTAGATGAGTTTTCCTGTTCAGGTGATGACGTTTGACTAAAGACAAAAAGGTGTAAAAGTAATAAGCTTTTGTTACTCACAGACCTTATTTTCTGAAATAATCCAAAAAAGCCAATGGAAAAATATTAAGTATTTTGGATTTTGTCGAGGGAAACAGGGTGACGCTCCACAAGAGTATGTCATTACTGCAAAACTTTATATTGAAAACTAGGCCTCAACTGAAATTAAATGTGTCTTTTATCAGCCATACCTTGATTTTACCAAACTCCATCTGTTTCTGGATGGTGTACATCTGCTCCGTCCGCTCCATCCTCCGTGCTCCATCATTACAGTTCTTCACCAGCTGACAGGAGGAAAGAGAGAAAAAGCTTGAGAAGTGAAAAACTGCTTCAGTACAGTACAGTTTGTGCTACCAAATCATTTCCGAGAAACACTCATGAGCACTGTCATATTTTAGGCAACTGGAAGTGCCAACTTTATTATATAGGGGTGAATTCAGGTTGATTGGGACACTTTTTGCCATTGAGGTGACTGAGGAATAGTGTCCCGATCAACCTGAATTCACCCCTATGAAAATATAAGTAATATAATAATTAAGCTGCACTTGTGTAACTTGTGGCTTCAAGAATAGCATGCACTCACCTAAAGGATTATTAGGAACACCTGTTCAATTTCTCATTAATGCAATTATCTGATCAACCAATCACATGGCAGTTGCTTCAATGCATTTAGGGGTGTGGTCCGGGTCAAGACAATCTCCTGAACTCCAAACTGAATGTCAGAATGGGAAAAAAAGGTGATTTAAGCAATTTTGACCGTGGCATGGTTGTTGGTGCCAGATGGGCTGGTCTGAGTATTTCACAGTCTGCTCAGTTACTGGGATTTTCACACACAACCATTTCTAAGGTTTGCAAAGAATGGTGTAAAAAGGGAAAAACATCCAGTATGCGGCAGTCCTGTGGGCGAAAATGTCTTGTTGATGCTCGAGGTCAGAGGAGAATGGGCCGACTGATTCAAGCTGATAGAAGAGCAACTTTGACTGAAATAACCACTCGTTACAACCGAGGTATTCAGCAAAGCATTTGTGAAGCCACAACACGCACAACCTTGAGGCGGATGGGCTACAACAGCAGAAGACCCCACCGGGTACCACTCATCTCCACTACAAATAGGAAAAAGAGGCTACAATTTGCAAGAGCTCACCAAAATTGGACAGTTGGAGACTGGAAAAATGTTGCCTGGTCTGATGAGTCTCGATTTCTGTTGAGACATTCAGATGGTAGAGTCAGAATTTGGCGTAAACACAATGAGAACATGGATCCATCATGCCTTGTTACCACTGTGCAGGCTGGTGGTGGGGGTGTAATGGTGTGGGGGATGTTTTCTTGACACACTTTAGGCCCCTTAGAGCCAATTGGGCATCGTTTAAATCCCACGGCCTACCTGAGCATTGTTTCTGACCATGTCCATCCCTTTATGGCCACCATGTCCCCATCCTCTGATGGCTACTTCCAGCAGGATAATGCACCATGTCACAAAGCTCGAATCATTTCAAATTGGTTTCTTGAACATGACAATGAGTTCACTGTACTAAAATGGCCCCCACAGTCACCAGATCTCAACCCAATAGAGCATCTTTGGGATGTGGTGGAACGGGAGCTGGTTCCGTGCCCCAAATCTCCATCAACTGCAAGATGCTGTCCTATCAATATGGGCCAACATTTCTAAAGAATGCTTTCAGCACCTTGTTGAATCAATGCCACGTAGAATTAAGGCAGTTCTGAAGGTGAAAGGGGGTCAAACACAGTATAGGTATGGTGTTCCTAATAATCCTTTAGGTGAGTTTATATCACCACTGAAGTTTTGTTGAAAGTTTTTTTTGGAACAACAAAATGTTGGGTTATTTATCTAGTAGACATGACTCTAAACCAAAAAGTGTAGTTTTCCACATCCCGAGTTGATGGATAGAGAGTAGCACCATACCTTACTGATAGCTTTTAAAGCCCAACGGGCAGCAAAGTATTCAGCTGTACCGTCTGGGGTTTTCTGACAGATGGTCTGTGTAGATATGAAAAGACAAACAAAAAAATAATAAAACTTTAAAATAAGGTTCAATAGTTAACATTAGTTAATTAGCATGAACTAATAATGACCTGCACGTTAATCTTTGTTAATGTTAATTTCAACATTTATTAATACTTTATTCAAATCTTGTTAATATTAGTTAATGCACTGACTGTGGACATGAACAAAAATGAACAGCTGTACTTTGGTTATTTGTTAGTTAATACATAAATAACTAATCAGAATCAGAAAAAAAGCATATTAAAATGTTGGTAACTCTTTAGATTACAGCCCAGAAAGTAATGCGTAATTAAAGTGATTTTACAGCGTAACCTTCGGTAATTATAGTGCACCTATAACATGCTTACAATATAAGTAAAAGGGAACAATATTTCAAGTTTAGGGAATAAAGGGGTAACAACCAGGATAAAAAAATATTTATACTGTAAGTATTATAGAACTAAGGGGTACTTATTCTACAATTTATGATTTAAACAATCTTACATTTGGGAGCAATTTAGCAAGAACATAACTTTTTGAAATAATGGTGAATCAGTACATACTGTACAGGCTTTTTAAAAATTACAGGGTACATATCTATACATTTATAAAGTAATATTTTAACAAAAGTGCACTGAAAACGAAAACTATTGCAACTTTTTCTTAAATATTGGGGAAAGATACTCTTGTTTCATGTAGTGGTTCTTGTTACCCTCTTGTTCCATGTAGTTACTGGGTAAGTACAATAAAAATGCATACACAATCTTATAACACGGACTCAGAAAACTTTATTTATTATACAAGCGCCACTTACCCTGTAACCACATGAAACCAGATATATTTCCCAGTATATTTTTAAAAAAAATTGCAAAGTCTTAGCTTTTCTTCCCTTGAAACATGTTAGCCCAAACATAAACATCTGCACTTTTGCTATCAATTTGTTTATTTTTTTATTTTTATAAATGCATAGATGTACCCTGTCATTTTTAAAAAGCCTACGGCATGTATTGATACACAATTGCTACAAAAAGGCACGCAGTGAATGTTCTCGCTAAATTGCTCCCAAATGTAAGATTGTTGTATCTTAATAGTAGAATAAGTAACCCTTAGTTCTATAAAACTTAGAATATAAATATATTTTTTTTAATTCTCCTGGTTGTTACCCCTTTATTCCCCAAACTGTACATATTGTTCCCAACATGTAAGTACTTTACAGGTACACTATAATTACATAAAGTTACACAGTAAATTCCTCTTAATTACACAGTGCTTTTCGGACTGTACTCTAAAGCATTACCAAAATATTTTTTGAAGGATCATGTGACACTGAAGACTGGAGTAACGGCTGCTGAAATTTCAGCTTTGCATCACAGGAAAAAAAATAACATCTTAAAATATATTCCAAAAAAAAAAAAAAAAAAGTAACAATATTTACAAATAACAAAATACATTTTTTTTGTTCTTATCAAACGATATTTTATGCTCACTCTCGGTGAGCATAAAATACTTCTTTCAAAACATTTGACCAGTAGTGTATTCCATAAGACTAACTGCAATAATGCAATCTTTAGTTTATTTACTAGCCATAAACAACCTTCCTATGGCTGTTTGCAAAGTGAAATGAGAAAAGTGAGATTTTATTCCAATTTCCAAACTCAAACTCATATAAAGCTGTTGGTAACAGGAGGAATGTGTCTCTTACGTCCAAGAGAAGTGGCAGACGAGTAACCCTCTGCATGGGTAAGATGAGGAAGGAGATCATGGGTAAGCCTCCACACTCTTCGCTGCCTTCAATCTGCTTCAAACTCTCTCGAAACGCAGTGTTGCTTGACCTAAAACACAAAAATACATCACAGGCCGCAATGAATTCCACCAAAATACTGTTTTCCAATCTATACCGCTGTGGTAGCATCTGTACTGTGTGTATTGGCACTTACAGTAGTTTCTGGAGCGTTCTCTGCTGGAAAGTCTCATTGGAACAATACACAATATACGGCTCAAAGTGGTGAGTCGCATGATTTTTCACTATATCACTGATGTCGTGAATCACAGGGTGTTTTTGGTGACGCTTTTCCAGATCTTCAAAAAACCTGAGAAATTTCGGTAAAAATATGAGGGTCATTTTATGTAAAGTGTATCAAAACATGTCAAAATAAGAGCATATTTACAAATAAAAAATAAATAATTATTAGGTAATAGAAAAAAATAGATAAAAAAATACTAGGATGTAAACCAGTTGAGGGGTTTACCAGCCTAATTCGAACCAGACCACCAGGGGGCGGCAAAGCAACGTGTAGCTCTCTACTCCACACCCCCTGTGTGTTTTGTTGTTGTTGTGGTTGTTGCGAGAGGAGACTTTTAGTATAATTGTAAAAAACGTCATTCGGGTCATGGTGCAACGTACCTATTTGCTTTAAATTCTTTACTGATTTTTTAATAAAGTAACATGAGGATACAATTTATATTCTTAATAATATTTCAAGATGAAAATTTACTGGACTGAAGCAAGGTTAGGCTTAGCCTACATCATCCATTCGCTACATGATTTTTAGTTTTGTTAGGAAAATCTTGTTAAAATGATAGTATCAAATATGATACATCAGGCTTATGAAGGTTTCTACATCTCTCAGTCATCATCATTGTATTGCATTTGTATGTTTTGCTCTCAGAATAAAAAAAAGTGGGCCTTCTAAATAGATGTGTTTTTCCATATTATATGAGCTCCATATTTTTCCAATATCATAGTATATAAGCCATGAAAGACTGATGCATCAGCCATAAAACTTTTTTTCTTTTTTTTTTTTTTAAATTCTGTCTTAAGTTTAAATGACCCTTCAAATATATTGGCATGACCCCATCCTGTGTTCAATCTGGTCTTGGGTGGTCTTGTATGTTAATTCCTGTTTTGCACCATGTTTTGTAGTTTTTATGTTTATTTTTATTGTTCATAAGAGTATTTCTATACTCCTTGTCTGGTGTTGTCCTTTGTTGGAGGATTCGTTGAGAGGTTCTCTTTTCTGCTCTCTGGTTTTCTCGTGCTTAGTCCACAAAAATATGTTAAATAACCCAGAATATGTTTTATATTTTCAATTCTTCAAATTTCTTTCAATTCCTTTTGCTTTGATGACCTCTTTGAACACTCTTGGCATTCTCTCAGTCAGCCTCATGAGGTTGTCACCTGGAATGGCTTTCCAACTATCCCAGTTCTCAACGTTCCCAGAGGTTAGGACTTTTCCTTCAATCTCCAGTCCAACTCATCTCAAACATCTCAATTGGATTTGGATCGGTGTTTGTGGAGGCCAGGTCATCTGATGCAGCACTCCATCTTGGACAAATAGCTTGTACATAACCAAAAGGTGTGTTTGGGGTCACTGTACTGTTGGAAAACAAATGATGGCCCTACTAAGCGCAAACCAGATGGGATGACATGTTGCTGCAAAATGCTGCATTTGACTAAGACACTTACAGCGTCACCAGCAAAGAACCTCCACACCATCAGACCTCCTCCTCCATGCTTCACAATGGGAGCCGCACATTCGGGAACCATTCGTTCACCCTCTCTACGTCTAAAGACTCATCGGACCAAAGGACAGTTTTCCACTGATTTAATGTCCATTCTTAGCCCAACAAGTCTTGTACTTATTCTGCCAAAGTAATGGTTTCTTTGGCACAATTCGACCATGAAGGCCTGACTCGCGCAATCTCCTCTGAACAGATGTTGAAATATGTCTGCCACATGAACGCATGTAGTAGCTCTTGGTCTTCCTTTCCTCATGAGGGCCAGTTTCTTCATAGCGTTTGATCGTTTTTGGCGACTGCACTTGGGGATAGATTTAAAGTTCATGAAATTTTTCAGATTGATTGACCTTCATTTATTAAAGTAACAATGGACTGTATTTCCTCTTTATTTAAATGAGTGTTTCTTGCCATAATATGGATTTGTAGTAGCACTAATATAGCTATTGACTCTACACAAGACCACTGATGGTCTAAAGCACATTAAGAAGGCAAGAAATGTCACAGATGAACTCTTGACAAGCCACACCTGTGAAAATGAAAACCATTCCTTCCAGGTGACAACCCCGTGCATCTGATAAGAGAATGCCATTAGTTTGCCAAGCTGTCATCGAAGCTAAACGATAGTCAAATGTTGCACTATCGCTTTGAATCTAAAACTGTCATGCACAAAGACTTCTGGAAAATTGAGGAAAATTAAGTTTGACTTGAATTGCAAGAACAAAGCTAAATAATTCCATGCATGTTCTTTCATAGATTGTACATTCATACTGAAGACATCCAATGTTGAAAATAAAAATAAAGAAAACCACTGAAAGAGAGAAGGTGTGTCCAAACTTTTGACTGGGGTGTCATACAAGACCCAAACTAATGATTGTTTGAGAAGAATGGACTTCTCCTTAGAGACTTAGCTTAACTGCTGGAACACGGTTTCATTTCACATCAGTTACTTGCCTCTACACTCTTAGAAAAAAGGGTTCATTGGGGTTCTATATTTGAAGCATAGGGTTCTTTACTCAACTCCAAAGAACCTTTTATGCTAAAAAAAGGTTCTATAATGACAAGAAAGAAGGTTCTTTATAGGCTATTATTCATATATATTACATTATTCTGCCACAGTTTGTAGTTGCATTTAAATTATTGTTTATTAAGTAACTTAATATCACATTTTACTCATTTTTTGGAGGAGAAAAACTGAAATGGCACTCTTCATGCGATTTTGATTAACTACATAAAATGATATAAATAAATTCTTTTTCTAACCCCCATATCTTGAATTTTGTGATCATTCACATGCACTCATAAATACATTTAAGGGTCTTGATGTTTGTCAATAATATGAAATATTTCTTCCGGAAAGGACAAAACAAATGACAATGAATGACCCCAAAAGGCTCCATATAGAACTTTTTTCCTGGTTACAAAGAACGCTAAAGGGTTCTTATTATTATTGAACCCTTAACCTTTTAGGGGTTCCAAATACGTAGCGCTGATAGAACCTTTTAAGGTTCTATATGGAACTCTTTCATCTTTGCTGTGTGCTCTCCACCCGTGTTAATTATCTGAACCTGCTCCTCCCGAACTTTGTTAACAGAAATCATTCTAACATGATGATTTTATGCTCAAGAAATATTTCTCATAATTATCGATATTGAAAGTCAGAATTGCGTGATGTAAACTCACAATTGCGAGAAATAAAGAATTGAAGAATCAGAATTGCAAATTGATATCGTGCATTTCTGACTTTATATATCTCGCAATACTGAGAAATAAAGTCCAAATTATCTTATCCAAATTAATATGTTTTATTCCGTGGCAGCAACCAGTTTAAATAATAAAATACAAAGGTAATAGAAAGTTTATTTAAGCTATATGTGAGATATGCATATCAAACAGAACATTTTAAGTCTGTTCTTTATTAGCTCTAAGGGCAACTCCCAGACTGGAGGGAATCACTCCCACAGTCAAGCTAATTTAGAGTGCTTGTTTCATAAACACCACCAAACTGCATGACACAACATGTTTCGAAACTTCAGTATATATCACAGCCACTTTACTTTAGCCTATAGCCATACAGTGCTTAGAGCAGAACACATGCACAGCTTCTGGGGAAACAGGTATAAAGTTTCATTGTAAATGTGTGAAAGACCATGTTTTGAGAAACATGAATCCAGGCAGCAGAAAGTTGCTTAACCAGTTCAACCAGCATGTTTGGACACGTCCAGCAGTGCATTTACTGCACTCAGGTCTCTTGCATGATCCTGCAAACAGTTTTTTTAATGACCTGTATTAGATCTGGCTCAGAAAGGTGCTGAACCAGTAATTCCACTATTAATGTTCCACTATTGTTTTATATCTAAAGCTGTCACGCTCAAAGACTTAATAATCACAGATGTTTATGCCACCCTAAAATGAGAGGAAACAAACCATACTCAAGTGTTGAGTAAATAAAATGGAATTATTGGCCACTTGGCTGATAACTTTGTAAGATAATATCTTTAACTTGAACTTCAAGAACAATTGTCTGACTGTCACTGATGAAAATGATCAAACCGAATCACTCTCGACATGCATATTCTAAAGACCTTTACTACTTTCTACAATCAGATAAGTATCTACAATGCTTCACAATAAGACATCATGCTGCAAGAGAGCATTGCACTTGAAGAAATAAATATATGATAAGATATGAACTTCTTAAAAAAACTTTGGTAACACTTTATAATAACTGCACGCTATTAATCATTAGTTAAGCATGAGTAAACAGTTAATACATCATTTAGAAAACATTAATAGACATTAATATGCAGTTTATATAGCTATACATGCTTTTTTCTTTATTTTAGAAGCATATCTATAATGCATTTAATGATTGTATTTTCATACTTTGTTAATGATCAATTAATAATTTCTAAATGAAGTATAACATTATTTGCAAACCAGTTGTTTAAGAGTTGTCAGTCATTTATAAGACCACTTGGAAAGTGTAAGTAAATGTAGTAAATACAGGTAGTTATAAAGCATTTATTAGTGGTCAGTTAACTATTTTTGTGAGCTAATCTAAAGTGAGGACTATTCATGCTTTGCAAAGCATTTATAAAGACTCGTCAATCTTCTAAACAGTAAAATGTAACAAACACAACACAGTGATACAGAACATAGAAATATTTAACAGCCTTTAAAAATGCTTTACAAGGCATGACTAGTCCTCACTTTAGATTAGGTCACAAAAATAGTTAACTGACCACTACTAAATGCTTTATAACTACCCAAATTAATCCTTAATTACAGCATTTATTAACACATTAAGTAACCATCACTATATGTCTGAATAATAAGATGTATGAATGTACATTTAAATAGTTTATTAATCATTTACTTACTCGCTCTAAGTAATCGTATGAACCACGGACAACTCTTAAATAACTGGTTTAGAAAAAATGCAATTCTTCATTTAGAAATGATAAATTGATCATTAATAAAGGATGAAAATACAATTATTAAACAAATTATAGATGTGCTTTTAAATCAAGAAGAAAGCATTTATAGCTGTATTTATGAACTGCTTATTAATGTCTATTAATGCTTTATGAATAATGAATTAATGGTTTACTCATGCTTAACTAATGATTATTAGCGTGTAGTTATTATAAAGTGTTAAATTTTATTTCTCAACAGTATCAATCCATATTAGAATTTAGAATAAAGAGTCTACCCTTTGATCCATATTAAAATTTAGAAGGTGAGTGAACGTTCATACCGTTTGCTGACTTCCTGGATGACAGATATGTTGGAGAACAGGTGATGGTGCTCCGTTGTGGTCATGGTCTTTTTCAAATCTGCGCTTTCCTTAAAATGACGCACCAGGATGCTTACACTGTGCTGGTAGGAAAATTCTGATGTGATGATTTCAAAGATGGCCTGCACAAATACAGAGACACTATATTACACGGGTATTACAAAATACTATATAGGTTGTATAACTTATACTGATCTTTATCCCCTCAAATGCCAGGAACAAGAGGCCAGGAACCAATACACTGATATGATGTAGAAACATCAAGAAACATTTATGATAAAAAGAGGATTCAATGAAGAACCTATGGTAAAAGTAAGTTGTTGTTTATTAAAAGAAGAAGAAGAAACTAAAAACTGAGATGCCTACTTGCATACTATGCAAATACTATGCAAAAAAAAAAAAACAAAAACAAAAAAACAATACGGCAAGAGTCATAGGTTTGAATGCATAGAATTTGGAAAACAGTGGGCAAAAAGTATCCGGATGACCTACTACTGAACCACAGGATAGGACTTGTGAATGGCAGTGCAGCGACAACTAATGCTGGCTGGTCACGTGACATGATGACACGGGGGATGTAGTACGTTCGAATTTAATTCATACTACCCAGATTCATTTTTGTAATGGTTTCAAACCAAATGTAGAAACAACCAAGTATGCAGTATGCGATTTGTTAGGTGAAGAAACTGATCCTAATGTGACAATAAAAACTCCAAAGAAAGATTTTGGCAACCTCCATTGAATTCCAAATATCTCTTTAAAAACAGAAAGGAAGAAAACAATCCCCACTTTATGATTGTCCAGGAGTTAAGAACATGCAAATGTCCACATGAAGTTAGTTATTTAAACACTTAAAACCAGTTGTACTGTGAACTTGAGTGCACCTCAGGTTATGTGGGTTAAGGAGAAGTGTGCTTTTCTAAGTGACAGAACTATGATCTCCACCCACTGGATAACGAAACCACACAGATTTACTGAAGGATAACATGAACCATTTGTTGAGACAATATCATATGCAGTGAGAACTAGAAGAGATCTGCCGTGTTTCTTTTACTCTCCTGAAGAGACTTCTTTTATTCACTAAAACACGTTGAAAGAGAAGTAGAAAGTTCATGGCCTAAAAGCTTTAGGAATGAATGGCTTTTCCATGAAAATACACAACACAGCCTCATTGAAGGCAGCAGGTGGAACAAAAGAGCAGGTAAGAGTCAGATGTCTGGGTGTGTCTGTGTGGAGTGAACTTTAGTATTTACACAGCCGTGTAAGTACACATATACTACAGCCATCTGACGATGACTACATGAAATGACTTCATTTACCAGTGCTACAGTCATATTGGGCCAAAATATATTTGGATGCACTGATAACTTGTCATTTTATTAGATCTCAAACATGTTTCCTAAGGACCCCAAACAGTGCATCTCGAACTGAACTGGGTCAAATGGAAACATCCATATTGTGCTACATCCAACTTTGCAAAAACCTATATTCAGTCTCTCAAAATTACATGGAAACATGTTTTATGCTCTGATAAAACCTAGATTGATATAAGATTGATATAAAGTATGTTTGGGACAAAAACAACAGCACAACAGCAAAACACCACGGTGATGCATCGTACTGGCAGTACGATATTTTAAAGTTAACTTTAAAATGAAAATTTGCTGATAATTTACTCACCCCCACGTCATCCATGTCTTTCTTTCTTCAGTCGAAAAGAAATTAAGGTTTTTGAGGATAACATTCCAGGATTTTTCTCCACATAGTGGACTTTAACGGGTATCATCGGGTTGAAGGTCCCAGTTGCAGTTTCAATGCAGCTTCAAAGGCTCTACATGATCCCAGCTGAGGAATAAGGATCTTATACACTCACCTAAAGGATTATTAGGAACACCACACTAATACTGTGTTTGACCCCCTTTTGCCTTCAGAACTGCCTTAATTCTACGTGGCATTGATTCAACAAGGTGCTGAAAGTATTCTTTAGAAATGTTGGCCCATATTGATAGAATAGCATTTTGCAGTTGATGGAGATTTGTGGGATGCACATCCAGGGCACGAAGCTCCCGTTCCACCACATCCCAAAGATGCTCTATTGGGTTGAGATCTGGAGACTGTGGGGGCCATTTTAGTACAGTGAACTCATTGTCATGTTCAAGAAACCAATTTGAAATGATTCAAGCTTTGTGACATGGTTCATTATCCTGCTGGAAGTAGCCATCAGAGGATGGGGACATGGTGGCCATAAAGGGATGGACATGGTCAGAAACAATGCTCAGGTAGGCCGTGGGATTTAAATGATGCCCAATTGGCACTAAGGGGCCTAAAGTGTGCCAAGAAAACATCCCCCACACCATTACACCACCACCACCAGCCTGCACAGTGGTAACAAGGCATGATGGATCCATGTTCTCATTCTGTTTACGCCAAATTCTGACTCTACCATCTGAATGTCTCAACAAAAATCGAGACTCATCAGACCAGGCAACATTTTTCCAGTCTTCAACTGTCCAATTAAGGTGAGCTCTTGCAAATTGTAGCCTCTTTTTCCCATTTGTAGTGGAGATGGTACCTGGTGGGGTCTTCTGCTGTTGTGATTGGTTGATTAGATAATTGCATTAATGAGAAATTGAAAAGGTGTTTCTAATAGAGCCCGACCGATAAAGGATTTTGAAGGCCGATACCGATACAAATATTTTTGGGTTTTAAAATCCGATATTTTTATTAAATATTGTTGGATTTCACACACGTGTAAAAGAAAAGCTAACTTTTCTGCACAAGATACGATACTTTTTCTCTATGTCTAAATATTCACTCCTCGCAAGTATAACTTACATTTTACAATGCAGGGACTGTAACTAGAGATATGCTAGTTATAAATACAGTAATAATTATTTTATTTAGGCAGAAAAAGTTCATTGTGGTTTCCAAGCTCATTAATGTTAACGGTCTTCCACTGATGATAGTGGCATTAGCTAGCTTTGTGGTTAGCTAGTCTATGATGAGCCATAATTTAGCAATAGATAACATCATACTGCAAATTGTAAAACATACATTTTCAACATAACAGGCCAAAGCGTGTTTCGTCCGTTTTTATTTTTTAAATATTCATTTATCGGCCATTATAACTGCCGATACCGATATTATGGAAAACGCCTAATATCAGCCGATAATATCGGCCGGTCAATATATCGGTCTGGCTCTAGTTTCTAATAATCCTTTAGGTGAGTATATATATATACACTTTTTAGCCACAAATGTTCGTCTTGTACGTCCACAAATTCACGCATTACATAATAATCACGTTATAATGTGATTATGAAAAAGGTAAGCAGTAACCTGAAGTAGGCGAAAAATGTAGGGTAGGGTGAAACACTCCAACTCATTTTCTCCTCCAACTTCAAAATTGTCCGACACACTGTTTTACCTTTTGTTTTATTTTATTGTAAATGGCATTTGATTTAATCTTTGCACGTTTGCTTTATAAACACTAGGTCGGTACTTCCACCTGGCGTGGCGGATAGCAAAGCTAGTGCAAGTCGAGCATTTGTGGTTAAAAAGTAAATAAATGTTTTTTTTGTTTTGTTTTGTTTTTTTTAATGACCGATCGTTTCTCTAGATAAGACCCTTATTCCTCGGCTGGGATCATGTAGAGCCTTTGAAGCTGCGTTGAAACTACAATTTGGACCTTCAAACCATTGATAACCTTTGAAGTCTACTTATGGAGAAAAATCCTGGAATGTTTTCCTCAAAAACCGTAATTTCTTTTCGACTGAAGAAAAAAAAAACATGAATATCTTGGATGACGTGGCAATGAGTAAATTATCGGGAAATGTTAATTCTGAAGTGAACTACTCCTTTAAGCTGGAACTGAGGCTTTATTAAGGGTGGAGGGAATCATAAATAGCTGGAATCGATTATGGCATCTGCTAGAAAGCTGAAAATCAAGAGAACTTTCAGCTTTCATCATGACAATGATCCAAAACACATCTAAATCAACAAAATAATTGCTACAGCAAAGAAAGACTAATGTTTTGGAATGGTCCCAGCAAGAGACCAGACCAGAATCCAGTAGAAAATTTGTGGGGTGACCTGAACAGGGCCATGCAATTCCACTTTATCAGATCTGAAAGTTACACGTTGCTACATATATTTACTATAGTAATAACAGCAAATTATGCATAATTACAAGTAACTAATCCTAAACCAAACCCTAACTATAACTCTATAGTAAGTACATGCAGTTAATGAAGTTTATTGCATCACCTTAAAAAATATAACCAAACATTGTTGCAAAAAAATATTCCCAAGTCAGGATGAGCCAAGCTGATAGACTCCTATCCAAATAGACTAATAAAATGAAAGGGTGCTTAAACTAGGTATTCAGGGCTGAGTAATATTAGGGCTGTTATTTCAAGTTTATTCCTGAAAATTTTCACTTTGGTTTTCAGTGGCATTGCATAGCTTATCAATTTTACATTAAAGGTGCAAAAGTTCTGATATGATTTATATGTGTTTCATTTTTTTACATCACAAAAACAAGTGAACATGCCAAGACTCACTTCTTGTCTTTTGCGTTCTTCAGAGGAGATGTTATCCAAAATGCCCAAATCCTTCACCTAAGTTTGAAATAAGACAGTGAAAGTACTTATTAGTTCTTGTAAGCCTAGTTATTTTGAATTGATGAATGCTTTTCCCCATTTTTGTCCTAACTTGAAACAATGCATAATATTGGTTAAGTCAAGTCAGTCACCTTTATTTACAAAACTGATTGTGTTAAAAGCAGCTTTACAGTGATAACAGGAAAATAATGTGGAAAACTTTGAAAGAAAATGTAAAGTGAGTAACTCTTCAACAGCATTTGACCCTCATCACCTGTGGTAGTTGACTCCATGTCATGTACGCTGCCCTGTAGTTCTTCACCACAATGCCCTGATCCTCTGGTGGCTCGGTCGGTGAGAACTCATCATCCTCGGTGCTCAGGTTATTGGCGTTCAGACCTCGCTCCCTTATTTCCTGGTAAAAGCGCGGATCTATAAGAGAACGATGCACAACTTACAACTTGCTGTAGTTCGGTTTTTCTTTTTTGATCATCACTAGTAAATTCAAGCCTACAGTACAGGAGAAAATGCACTGTCAAAATATGGCAATATCTAGTTTTTATGTTATGAATCACACAACAAATATTACCATTTTTACAATTGCTAGGACATATTTCTGAGAAAATGAACAGTATTTATATCGTTTTGCTTTGTTTATATTTGTTTTCGCTGTGGTTCCAAGAGGTAAAAAGTAAAAACAATATAAATACTGTTTGTTTTCTCACACAAACCGCTCGTTTCGTGTCTTAGGCCATCAATGTGTACTTACATTTACGAGTCATTAAATCATGTTTAATTTGGACTTCTCTGTGCATGCTCTTTGAGGTGGTGACCATAGACCTCCATTATATGACTGACAGACAAGAACGGTTTGACCTAAAAATATCAAAATTGAAACTACTGTGGAAACAGACACCTATATCTTGGATGCCCTTGAGGTAAGCTAAAACATACCAAAAATTAATTTCAAAGTGAACTATCCCTTTAAACTTAAGGTCGAAACCTACCATAATACAAAATTGAATAAGACAGCAATTTGCTACATTTCTACAGAAAAACCATATTGAAACATTTTCTGAATCTAAAAAAAATACAATAATAATAATGTATGAAATGTTGTGGTGTAGTTTTTGTGCTGCGGTGCCAGGTTGAAAGTTTGTTAGGAGTAAAAGTGACCCAAGTATTGAGAAAAGTGTAAAAAAACAAACAAAAAAAAACTGTAAGAAGAACTGTTTTGGTCGCTAAAAGTTGTACAACAATCCCCAAAGGAGGAACATTCCATCTCATTTTATTTATTCAGTTTCAAACCAAAATCGTATTTCTTGGAAGTCAAACTGCATTTATAAGTACAATACTGACACAAAATGAAGTAGAAAGTTAGAGGTTCATATAGGCAAAATAAAATGTTAATTCGACAACTGCATCACGTTTGCATATGCGTACAGTGCTTTCCTGGTACAGTCCCTTATTTGACACAATCAGTTCAATTCGTGGAGCTCTTTCCGGTCACTCTTTATATTAGGCGTCTTTAACTGCTATGTACTTACATCAGGAAAATATGTACAATCAATGTACTTATTGTGTTCTTGTGTATTGCAAAACATGCTTGCTGCAGGTTTGGTGGTCTGAGTAGATTTAAAGGGATAGTTCACTTTGAAATTAATTTTTGATATGTTTTAGCTTACCTCAAGTGCATCCAAGATGTAGGTGTTTTTGTTTCCACAGTAGTTTCAATTTTTGTATTTTTAGGTCAAACCGTTTGTAACTATCAGTCATGTAATGGAGGTCTATGGAGTCCACCTCAAAGAGCATGCACAGAGAAGTCCAAATTAAACATGATTCAATGACTCGTAAATGACACGAAATGAGCGGTTTGTTTGAGAAAACGAACAGTATTTATATTGTTTTTACCTCTTGTTACCAGGTTACAAGAGGTAAAACGATATAAATACTGTTAGTTTTCTCACATAAACCGCTCGTTTCGTGTCTTAGGCCATCAAAGTGTACTTACATTTACGAGTCATGTTTAATCTGGACTTCTCTGTGCATGCTCTTTGAGGTGGACCCCATAGACCTCCATTATATGACTGACAGACAAGAACGGTTTGACCTAAAAATATCAAAATTGAAACTACTGTGGAAACAAAGACACCTACATCTTAGGTGTCTTTAGCTACTGTGCTGAAAAAGCACCTAAGTATTAAAAGTAAATGTACAGTATAAGTGCATTGTACCAAATGGTTAGTACACAGTAGCTAAAGACACCTAATATAAAGTGGGAAAAAGTATCCATTGAGAACCAATGACTAGGGAACAACAGTGAAGAACAAACCATCTTTAAATGAGCCAGCGTGTTTTCTGTTCCTGATCCTCCCCAATGTTCTCTGTGAGGAAACACAGCATAAGACAAAACCGTTAACTCTGCATGCTTAAAAATGTAAAAGGTTCTTTGATAACTTGAGAATTATTGTCACTTAATAACTTATCTAAATTGATGACATTCCACATAAACATCCCATGGAATTACTAAAACTCTTTTAATGGTTTGAATGAAAACAGATTTTTGCCTATACTAACAGAACAGCATGAACGGATGTATTTAACATTGCTATAATCCTGTATAAAACTGAATTTGATTAGGGCTTTTTACATTTGAACCCTGGCCTGGGTCATTGTAAACTGAACACACTGATCATAATTTATAGGGTTAACATAACAATTAATCCTGGGTGGGTATTCATAAGATGCATTTTCACACTGCACAATCCTAAACCGTGGTTTAACGTCCTTATTTGCGGTTCACTGATTTGAATACGTCTACATACTAAACGCTTCATTATCAAGATTATACTGAATAGACCCTTTAAACTTAATGGTAAGAATAAAAGTCCCCTTTTCACTCTGTCACGTTTTTTATCATCATTTTATACGTTTCCTCGCATACACTTAAAGGCCCCCTGAAGTCAAAATGTACGTTTTTTAGCTTTTAGTACGAATATGTTAGCCTTAAGGTTATGAATAAGCAGGTGTGTTCCAAAACAATGACAAAATTTGCATTAAGGAGATATAAGCATTCGGTCTCTCACTTCCGGATCACAGATTTTTATGACATCACATCTTCTGTCCAATCAAATTCTCTCTAGAATCTAAAGCGCCCCGCCCCCTATGCTATAAACACCACGTGGGTCACAGAGCAATATGGGTTGGAGATGTGTAATCGGCTACTCAAACGCTCCAGTTTTACTCCATTGTACATTGGTTAAGAATGAAATGGCTAGAATTTATTCACACCTCTACTATTGAATCCAACGCATCATCAGCGCTCAGATTTGCTTCCAATTTGCTGTCAAGTACGACATGCAGCCTGTGAGGTAAACTAAACGCTATTGGCTACTTTAAAAGGGGGAGGAGCTAGTCAATATGTCCCACCTTAGCTTCCCGTTTCAGTGGAAATTACGTCAATGCTTCATACAAAAGCGGTGTTTCGAACGACGGTTAAGCGCAGTGTGAAAAGCTCTGTTGTGAATACAACAAACTACATTTAAGGGATAGTTCACTTTGAAATTATTTTTTGGTATGTTTTAGCTTACCTCAAGTGCATCCAAGATGCAGGTAGATTTCCACAATAGTTTCAATTTTGATGTAATAGGTCAAACAGTTTGTGTCTATCAGTCATATAATGGAGGTCTATGGTCACCACCTCAAAGAGCATCTTGGATGCCCCTGAGGTAAGCTAAAACATACCAAAAATGAATTTCAAAGTGAACTATCCCTTTAATTCAAAAGCATCCAAGTGGTTAAATAACATAATAATCTGAGAGCGGGACACTTGCCTTGCGTCCCGATTTGTGTGCTTGCTTTTGGTTGGCCCCCTTCGCTTCATTGACAAGTGTCAGCGTTTCTGTTTGGAGTTCGTTTGGCAAAGCATCAAAATTCAAACTGGTGACGGCAGCACGGTACGACTGATTCCTGCGGTTTCTCCTCAGCGAAAACCCATCACCTGCATCGCTGTCATAGTCCTCCCAGGAGATATCCGTGACCTGCAGGGGGACGGGCAGGGTCACCACGGTCGTGTGGTGGCGGTTTTTTGGCCGGCTAGTCACAGCCAGGTTCTTGGGAATGAGCTGTTGAGTGCCCCGCTTCCGAGCTGCATTACTCTGGGTGCTGAGCACTACAGTTCTCCTCTCATCTTCTGGTGAACTGACAGTGGACAGGTCGATGCTCGAAGCCGAACGTCCTGAAGGCTGGTCCAGCGTAAGGGCTGAGCTGAAATAGCTCCCCGGAACAAGAAGAGACTTGTCACCCATGGAGCCATCAGATTTTCTGTTAGACATGGCACCTTTCCTTGGTTTCCTGCTTGGCTGGTTGAAAGTGTTTTTCACGTATAGAACATCAGCTTGGGGTCCACAGCAGACCACTACCAAAACCTGTTACAACAGAGATAGATTGTTGGTGGCCGATCTGAATTCTGACTTATGATGCAACTTGAATCATAATAACACCTTGTTCGTTCATTGGCCAGAGGAGACACGTTCATTTTTTTTCTCTATCCTGTCACCTGATGGAGTTTTGTGTGGCTTGCCACTGTCGCCTCTAAAGGAGTAGTTCACTTTTAAAAAACTTTTGCTGATAATTTACTCACCCCCATGTTATAAGATGTCCATGTCTTTCTTTCTTCAGTTGAAAATAAATTAAGGTTTTTGATGAAAACATTCCAGGATTTTCTCCATATAATGGACTCCATTGGGAACCAAACGGTTCAAGGTCCAAATGAGAGTTTCAGTGCAGCTTCAAAGGGCTTTAAATGACACCACACGATGAATAAGGGTCTTATCTAGCGAAACGATCGCCATTTAATTAATAAGTAATAAAGTTTAAGTTTTATAAGCACAAATTCTCGCCTTGCTCTGTTGTGTGATGAGCGTTGGTAAGTCTCCTGTTCAAACTCGTTCATCAAAATGAATGAATCTTTTTTCGAATCATGACACGAATGTCTGGTGTCGTTTAAAGCTGCACTGAAACTCTCATTTGGACCTTGAACCGTTTGGTTCCCAATGAAGTCAATTATATGGAGAAAATCCTGGAATGTTTTCATCAAAAACCTTAATTTCTTTTCAACTGAAGAAAGAATGACATCTTGGATGACATGGGGGTGAGTAAATTATCAGCAAAAGTTGTTTTTAAAGTGAACTACTCCTTTAATGTCTAGTGACATATCATGTATGATTAATTGAAATTAATGTCTTGCATACAGCTTCTTTTATATTCATCAGAAATTATTGATCTGACTGTACTGACACTGTTGTATGAGAACTGAACTGAATTATTATTATAATTATTATTTTTTTGCAGAATTGCTTTATAGATGAAATTAACTTATTTAATAATTGATGATAATTATAACGGAATTGAATCAACCAAATGCATAATTTATCTGTTAACAAAGCCACTGATGCAACTAATGCCTATTCGCCACCCTTTTTCATTCAGCAACGTACTTAAAGGGATATTCCACCCAAAAATGAAAATTCAGTCATCATTTACTCACCCTTTTAAGTTGTTAGTTAATAAACACAAATATATATATTTTGAAGAATGATTGGAACTTTGGCATTGTATACATTTCTTTCTACTGTGGAAGTCAATGGTGCCAAACAACTGTTTGGTTCCAATCGTTCTTCAAAATATCTTCCTTTTGTGTTCATCAGAAGAAAGAAACTCATACAGGTTTGCAACAAATTGAGCGTGAGTAAATGATGACAGAATTTTCATTTTTGGGTGGAGTATCCCTTTAATGAAGTGAAAGGAAATGTTATTATGAACTAGATTTTGCTTAAACTGTTTAATATAAATACCATCTAAAGTTAACGCAGCAACATATCTACCTTTTCAGTCCGAAAACAAAAGATACCATTATTACATGAATAAGTATTTTTTACTTATTCACACACACACAAAAAAATATATATATATATATAGTATATCTGTGTGTCAAGTCACGTTTATATAGCGCTTTATACAATAAAGATTGTTTCAAAGCAGCTTCACATTAATAAACAGAAAAATTACAGTGTTAGTGTTATAAAATCCATCAATTATGAAACAAATTCAATTTCACCTGTAAAGCAGCTCTACAAAAGGTAAAAGTGTCATTATTCAGTTCATTGTTAATACAATTAAGTTCAAAACAGTGTCAATGTTGCAAAATTAGTGTCATTCTCCTGCTCAATTCAGTCCAAATTTTGTTCTCATCCAACACTGTCAGTGCATTAAATCAATTACTGAATACTAATTTTCTTTTAAAACTAAAAAAAAAAAGTATCAAATAATATATAGGCCTACAATTTTATGATGAGAAATGTTTAATGATGAGTACATGTCTCACCAATGAGGGTTTTATTTGAAATTTTAGTTCACAGTCTAAGTCTGTTCTTGTGCATTGCAAATAAGATGTAGATCTGTTTTAATGATTTATTTTCTATACATGTTTCAGCATTGCCAAAGTGGTATACTGCCACTGCCGCTAATAACACTGCCTGTTATTTTTCCAGGAACACTGTCTCACATCTGTTTGGAATGTCCCTTGGTCACGGAAACAGGTGCAATCATAAATCATGGGAAATATTTGTAAAGCCTTGCATAATAATATTAACGCATAATGCCACTTAAGCAACATAATTAGTTCAGTTCCCAATTACACTCAAAAATAAAGGTTTCAAAAGTGCTCTTCACAGCACTGTCAGAACCATTCTGGGTTTCTCAAAGTACCTTTCAGCCAACATTATTTTAACTTTTGTTTTCTCAGTGTGAAGATGAAGAACATTTTAATAATATGAAGACCCCCCCGAAAACCCAGATTGACATTATCAAGTAGCCTGTGTCAATGGCACATGATGGGGTCAAAAATGCATACGCTTTAGTATAACATTATCAAAATGTAATAAACACTGTTGGTCTGACTGAATTTTGTTCTTCAGAGACGTCTTGACATAGCATAACTTTAGATAAAACTATATAGACACGGCGGGAATCTGATAAATCACCTGGATAAACAACTCAAGTGCATTTCACGCCCGGACAGACTTTCTCAAAACAACAGCACTTCCAGTCTGTTTAAAGGTCATACATAAATAATGGATTGACTTACCCGGCTAATTTCACATACACTGTGCTTTTAAAAGTGTGAGGAAGTCAGGTTTCCCAGCCTGCACGGACCCAGAACATATATATATATATATATATTAGCAGACCTTCAACACATTCCGACGCCGTCTCTGTATTACAACGCAATACGTCACTCCAGGTGAGCCGAGAGAAACACCCACCTGTGATTGAGCTAATACTTCCTCAAACTCTCACACATTGCAGAATCTTGAAAACGTAATTATTTTCGGACAAATTAGATTTTAATTTGAGCACATGAGACCAGACCGAATATGTGTTTAAATTCTTTTTATATCTATTTTATAATTTTCCAGTTGCGTACTTCAACGGCAAATATGCTCATTGCGCCATCTGTTGGTGAAGTTTGACACTACATCAACACTTCGCTAAACCCCGTCCCCTTTTACTTACTGACCGTTTCTGATTCAGAATGCATGAAATAAACCTTAAGTAGACCGTTTTAAACGTTCAAATTTCCCCTGAGACTGTTAATTATATATTTCGGGAGTGTCCCAAGATCCAAATATCTTGGAACGAATTGAATGGAAGTAATTACCTACAAAGAAAAGCTTATTGTTAATGATTACTGTTAATTTTGAAGAAGTTGATGTTATAAACTAAAATGTTTTTCATTTGATGGTGATACAAATCTTTTATTTATATTGTATTTAATTGTTATAGTTGCCCGTTACTATATTCATAAAGTCAACTGAATGGAAAAAATACCACATTTTGAACTATTTAAAATGAATGAATAAAATATATTTAGAAACAATATCAAAATGTAAAAACTTAAAAGCAAGGAAAACTTGCAAGGAAAACGTTTTTTTTTTCTGTAAAATGCCTTTCTTTTTTTCTACTTTCTCTCTTCGTTTTGTCCGGTTTTGTCCCATTTACTTTACCCCTGAAATATATGGTTATGAATGCAAATTATGTTTAGTTCTTATTAAAAAGCAATAAAAAAACTGAAGTGGATTCTTCTGATAAATATTATGCTATAAAATACTGTTGTTAAGTCTGTTCAACGTTCACTTGTCTTGCTATGCTTGTTCTAATGAACTTGATAGGTCTATTTGTAATTTACAGTAAACAATGACGAATTCTACTAATATCCAGCAATCAGGTTTAAATATAGGAGGTTTAGGATATTATGCATAGGTCTACTATAATGTTTACGCACTGCTTAGCCTTCTATCACATTAATGTTAAGTTATTTTTTGCATGCATTTATTTGTAACATTCAGGCCTGTAACTTAATTTGTATTCATGAATATGTCAAACCGTTCTTGTCAGTCAGTCATATAATGCAGGTCTATGGTCACCACCTCAAAGAGCATGCACAGAGAAGTCCAAATTAAACATGATTTAATGACTCGTAAATGTAAGTACACATTGATGGCCTAAGACATGAAACGAGCGGTTTGTGTGAGAAAACGAACAGTATTTATATAATTTTTACCTCTTGTTATCACAGCCTCAGAGCACCCATGCCCTCAGATCACTTGGACGTGGCTGTGGTAACAAGAGGTAAAAACGATATAAAAACTGTTCGTTTTCTCACACAAACCGCTCGTTTCATGTCTTAGGCCATCAATGTGTACTTACATTTATCATTAAATCATATTTAATTTGGAGGTGAGGTGGTGACCATAGACCTCCATTATATGACTGATAGACAAGAACTGTTTGACCTAAAAATATCAAAATTGAAACTACTGCGGAAACAAAGACACCTACATCTTGGATGCCCTTGAGGTAAGCTAAAACATACCAAAAACTAATTTCAAAGTGAACTATCCCTTTACAGGTTAGGCCTGTTATTTGTCACTCTATTGCCCTATATGGATTGGTGTTTTTTTGTAATGTATATTAAATATTTCACAGGCAAAAATTATTTACATTACTTTTAATTATTTTTATTACATTACTTGTTTTGCCACTGGGAAAGTTAAAAGTGTACAATAGTCTGCCTATGAAAGTCAGGCTGAAAACAGACAAAAAAACCAAAAAAAAAAACATGTAACTGATATTATAGGGCCGTAGGAGTTTACAAGCATTTCTGTATGGAGTAATTATGAATAGAAAATCTTCGAATGGCAATGGCGATCACATCTTTGATTTCAGCATCATTATGGCATCTGATAAAAGCAGAACGTTCCCAAACTCAAGGAGGGCCATGCATTTTTTTTTTTTTTTTTTTTTTTACAGTTGTACAGAAAAAAAAAACACTTAAAATACATCAACTCTAACCAACGCACAGTGTATGACACAAGACAGACAAATGACATTTATATGCATGTGTATGCACACACATATACTTTCTCACACATGCACGCACACGTACAGATTCACATCCGGCACTTTTCTGATGTCTAGTTACTCTAAACACATTAACAATAGAGAATAAGCTGAGAAATAAAAAAAAGCTTATTTTTTGGGGGACCACAGCATGGCTGAATACAAAGTCATGATTTCATGACATGTTAAGCTACCAACATCATTTCCCAATGTAAACTTCCTATGTAAATCTCAGCACAGATGACTTTTCAATTAAAGATAATAGCGTATTTAAGACATTGGCTTCTTATGGGTTTTAGCGCCGTTTTGATGGAAAGGTCTGGGAAGACTTGCTATGGCCAAATATCAGTTATGATCTCCGACATCATCTTCTGGTGAAATATTGCTGTTGCGTTATGTACAATGAACCCATTGTTCTAACATCCTACTGGTGAAGTATGTATACTTGATATTTCCAAATTGCACGATTATTTAATGTAAAGAAATATAGATGTACCATAACACAACGCATCACTTATTTTATGCACTTGTTCAGAACTATCATACATCGTAGATTATGACCACATGAAGTAAATTTAAAAAAGCATCCAAGCAGAGTACATTTCCTTGACTTATATTATCTATCTATACATAAAAATACTACTAGAGATTTGAAATGAGACGTAAAACACGCATGTGTGAAGCTGGAAGCGTGAAGCTAACGTATCAGGTGGGGGGAGTGCTAAAAAATATTTTCTGAAAAACAATCTTTTTTTAGTTCTCAAGACTGCTAAATAATCATATACATAAGACCTGACCATAAAACATTAGTTTAATTCATTTTCACTCTTCAACGGAGCATCTTCAGGGCTACATCTGAAGAAGTGATGATGAAAGCAGAAGGAGGTCTGGTGACCTGTCCGTGGTTTGCGTGTAAAGGGTCTGGCAGATTCTGACCCGTGTCAGCGGAGAGTTGTGCAAGAGTGACTGATGAGTGTGTGTTTACTACTGTTTCGCTATGTCGCCTTTCTTTAAAATGATCTGCCGTTGCCACGGCGCCAGCTTGGTTTCATCATAGCCTAGTGTTCGTAGTCGCTCCAGTTCCGACTTCTCCTCGTTCTCTTTCTCTTTTCGCTGTCGTTCCTCCTCTTTTCTGCCGGGATGAGAAAAGAAAAGTAAAGGAGGGTACATTAACATGTTTTACATATAATGCACATTAAAGGGTCACTCCACCCATTTGCATTAAAGGAGTAGTTCACTTTAAAAAAAGCTTTTGCTGATAAATTACTTACCCTCATGTCATCCAAGATGTCCATGTCATTCTTTCTTCAGTCGAAAAGAAATTAAGGTTTTTGATGAAAACATTCCAGGATTTTTCTCCATATAATGGACTTCAGTGGGAACCAAATGGTTCAAGGTCCAAAAGACACTTTCAGTGCAAACTGCAAACTGTTCAAAGGGCTTTAAACGATTCCAGAGGATGAATAAGGGTCCTATCAAGCGAAACGATCGCTCATTTAAAAAAAATATAACAAAGTTTAAGTTTTATAAGCTCAAATGCTCGCCTTGCTCTGTTCTGTGATGAGCGTTCGTGACTCTCCTGTTTAAACTCGTTCATCAAAATGAACAAATCTTTTTTCATGTCATTTGGTTCATTCAACGAACGAAACGAACGAGTTGACTCGGGAAAAGATTTGTTCCTTTTGATGAACGAGTTTGAACAGGAGAGTCACGAACGCTCATCACACAACAGAGCAAGGCGAGCATTTGAGCTTATAAAACTTAAACTTTGTTATTTTTTTTTAAATGAGCGATCGTTTCGCTTGATAAGACCCTTATTCATCGTCTGGAATCGTTTAAAGCCCTTTGAACAGTTTGTAGTTTGTACTGAAAGTGTCTTTTGGACCTTGAACCGTTTGGTTCCCATTGAAGTCCATTATATGGAGAAAAATCCTGGAATGTTTCCATCAAAAACCATAATTTCTTTTCAACTGAAGAAAGAATGACATGGATATCTTGGATGATATGGGGTGAGTAAATTATCAGCAAGTTTTTTGAAAAGTAAACTACAACTTTAAGCTTTCCATTGTTAGAAACCCAGTTATACTATTGAATGGTTGTGCAACACTCTCTCATTTTCCCCTGAGAAGAGAGAAATCTGCTATTTATCTTTTTCACTTCCTCCTACAATGACACAAAAATCATCATTTTACGTCATTGCAGGAGGAAGTGTAAGAGGGGGATTTCTGTAAAGACTACAAGCACTAGTCCCCACCCTCACAGATCAGTGCCAGTGCGTCTGATTTCACCGGCAGAAACGTTCTAAAAATATGGACGAAGCTGAATACGCAGACGGATGCATTATGGAGGATTGGGATTACACAGTGTCAGCCATCTTTTTTGGAAGGTAAGCTAGCAGGCTCTAGCCTGGAAAAACCCAGACAACTTCCGGCAAATTTAGATTTGCTCTGAGAGTTAGTCTGGCAAAGAGCTCATTCAAGCCCATTTCCAATCTGTCGAAATTGAGGCACCAATCAGAAACGTTGGGGCGGGCTTTACATAATGACGACGGTGCTGGGATTTTGAAGCAGATTTTGTAGCCTATATTACAATGGATGTCGCCATCGAACATCACTCGTTCGAATCCGCTATCGCGTCTGTTTTAAGCAATTCGAACGTTTCCTTTTTGTTAAAAACCGAGCAAAGAACAACACTGCTCTACATACGTCATCTCCTTCACCGCTCTGATTGGTCCGTTGGTGACGCCCCTCTGGAAATGATTTGTCTATGACGCTTTGCCAGACCATAACTCAGTTACAATTGAAAATGGTCTGGTTTTAACCAGGCTAAGCGGGCTCTTGTTCTGTGGAGAAAGAGTAGTAACTTTAGGGGTTACCATCCTCTTTTTCCAGGACATGTCCGCCAGTCGATGTCCGGTATTCAGCTTTTGTTTTCTGAAGTCGCCATTCATTGTTTACATGCACAGCGTTTGTTTCAATCTAACTGAATTAATTCTGATTGGTGAACCTGAATGTAGTGTTTACATGAACGCTAAACAAGTGATCAGTTGATGTACTTTTCAACATTGCTAAGAAAATTGCCGCTCATCCGTGAGAGAAACGAGACCGGTAACTTACGTCTCACAGGTGTCGCTCATCGGTAATCTGCCATCGGTCTCGCGCCGTTCTCCGCGGCCCTCACTCGTCCCGCTCGCCACAGTAAACATGATAAATGGCGATTATAGAACGCAAAAGCCGAATCCCGGACATTTTGGGTGATCTCGAAACACATTTTCGGGCAGACTCATCACGGAGACTCACTAGACTAGCCTAGACTTGTTGTTTAACTACTGCGCGGTTACCGGTAGTTACCGTGGCCTCCTAGGGCAGCGAAGCAAGTGCATTCTGGGAGTTGTTGTCTTTCAGCCACATAAACCAAAAATACATTTTCTGGCTTTTCTCAATCTAGAAAGCTCCAAATTCAAAAATGATTTCACATTTCTTCTACATAAATGACCCATTTTAAATACACATTCATCTTTCCAGAGGTGGAGTGACCCTTTAATACAATCAAGTCTTGACTGAATAGAAACTGCGTCTACAACTACTATTAGTACTGCAACTATCACTGGCGAAAGTCTTACCTTTTCTGTTCCCTGTCCATCCAGGAGTGAATAAAAGAAATTAGAGGATTACACGTATGTAAATAAATGTTTGTATATTTTAAAATGTTTGTTCAGAAGTCACTACACTACAACAGAAAATACTTTACAGTTTTACTTACTTATTATCACTTTGGTATTATAATCCACAAAAGATATTGAGAGTAAAAGACAGAAAATTCACAGATTTGCATGGAAGAAACTTCAGGCATGACTTTTAAAGGCAGTAGTATCTGTCTTATTCATTAGGTTTGTCATAAATAAAAGAAAAAAACAACAAAGCTAATACTTTTTGATATTAGAAATGGGCTAAAGTTTCAGATATCTGGTTTCAGTATCCCTCTGGTGCTCTTCGCGTGACACACTCACAAAAAAAAAAGACGGGACGATATTTAAGTTTGATAATGTTTTTGTATTTAATATTTTGTATTTTTAAGCGATTTTATGGTACTACATTATATTTACGCAGTAGTTATTCGCGTTTTGAGAATATACCTGAATATTAAATTTCCAACTTAAACTATCGTAAATCTTGAATGCTTTAGAGTACAGACTTAAATTTGATATCTTTTCAAAGAAGACACTTGGCAGATTATTGCTAAAGTGAAAAAATTGCACAAAAATACAATTTATATGAAATCTATATTTTCAAAAACACTTTTTACTTGTAAAACTGCAAGAAAATCAAAGCCGCACATCTAAACAAGTTGTGTTAAACATGATATCTCAAAAAATGAGCTTTCAGTAAGATTCTGTTTGACCGCAGTACCAAAAGTTTCCACTAGATGAAATTCGTCACCCATTCATTTTTTTTTTTCATTTCATTTTTGACCTCGATGAGCACAAGTGTGCCTATTTTTCGTGTGTTTACAAAGCAAGTGCCAAAACCTTTGCCAAGTTTTATACCATTTCGATGAAGTAAAAAAAAAAGTCAAAATAGTCTTTGTTTCCACAGTAGTTTCAATTTTGATATTTTTAGGTCAAACAGTTCATCATATAATGGAGGTATATGGGGTCCACCTCAAAGAGCATGCACAGAGAAGTCCAAATTAAACATGATTTAATGACTCGTAAATGTAAGTACACATTGATGGCCTAAGACACGAAACGAGCGGTTTGTGTGAGAAAACGAACAGTATTTATATTGTTTTTACCTCTTGTAACCACACAAGGTAAAAACTGTTTATATATATATATATATATATATATATTTTTTTTTTTCAGTCAAAAAGGACAGAAGAGCACCAGGGGGTTATGATTGTTCATAGTAATGAAATTAACACTAATGTGATGAATGAGGTTTACAAACAGTATAAACAGAAAAACACAAGAGACACAAAGTAGGAAAAAGAAAGCCAAAAGCAAGAGCCCTGGTGTTAACTTACTTTTCTTCATCCATCTTTTTCTTCATAATATCTCTCCTCCAGGCAGGCAAGGAAGCCAGACGGGCCGCCTCTTCCTCAATCTGTCACAAACAGGAAAGAAAGACACATAGCTGAGGATGAGATCAGCAAACCTTTTTTTTTTGGTTAATAACATTTCCTGTAAACGACTTTAAGATCATTTCTGATGTCACTGCAAGTGACCTCAAAAACAAATCACAAAGCATTGGAGTGCATACTGGTACTGTCATATCAGCCAGTTGGAGTGCACATGATACCCACCAGAGGGCACTCCTCCCTAGTCCAATACTCTCAGATCATGAACTTCATTTCCCATAACTCATTCTGTTGTGATTACTCATTCCCTTGTTAAACTATGCCTATATAAGCCCTGTATTTTTCACTTATTCTTTGTGAAGCCTTGTTAGTGTCGCACTGTATTTCTGTGTGTACATGGTCTTGTGTGTATCAAGTCTTATGATGATTCTGCCCGGTTCTCTGGATTTCCCTGTTTCTTGGATGCTGTTATTGTTTAGGTTTTGATCCTTGCCTGTCATTTTGATTTCGATTGTGGATTACCTTTAATAATTGGCTGCGTTTGGATCTTCAAAAAAAGTGTGTTAGCAGTTCATAAGGAACAAAAGCTGTCAATGGGCTGGGACCCTTTCAAAAGACACTAATATCTATCTTTATGGTGCTAACATGTACCACTTTTGGGTAAAAAGGTACAAAGATTTACCCGTTTGAAAGGGTGCGGTCCCAGTGACAGCTTTTGCAAGTATCTGCTAGAATACTGGAAACACTACATTTTATAATGGGAAGTACAATACATAAATATAAAATAATAATTAAACAGATATAAATTTTTTGTGAAAAGGAGGTCCTGACTGTTTCTATCAGGCCATGCCACAAATGTTCAGGATGTACTGAACAGAACGACAATATAGCAAAGCAACTCATACTACTGCGCTTATTTACATTTACAACCAGTCTAAACTCGAGGTGAACTCGGGGGCTTCAGTGCAACTTCCGACTCCTCATACATGGTAGCATCCTACTATTTAAACAAATTCCCTGGTTTGTATACAGAATATGCCACCAAAACCCTTTAACACACTCTTTAACAAAAAAAAGAAAACACATTTTCTGTATACACTTCCCAATAAAGTGTTTCTTCTTTCACTCAGACATGTGCACAGTGTGAAAAGGGATCTTCTTCCTCCATTCAGATGGTAACTATATCCCAGCAAAGGGGGTGGCCATCTTCAGCTTCTCATTTCCCCTCCAAACGGATCGATTACCTCAAATGCTACAGTGAAATGCTATTGGTAACAGCCAGAGTAAACTAATCCGTGTATTAATATTTCATTATTCCCCTGGGAATTATGTGCCAAGAAAAAAAAAAGAAAAAAAAAAAAACTATGGTAATATAGTAGCCTAATATAAATGATGGCGCGAGTGGATAAGACACATGCCTTTGGTGTGAGATACACGGGGTGAGACACCAATGTGTCCCTGAGCAAGACACGTAACCCCTAGTTGCTCCAGAGGCGTGCGACCTCTGACATATGTAGCAATTGTAATTGGCTTTGGATAAAATTAATAAATGTAAATTTAAATAATATAGTATTGCTTTTCTTTTGGGTAGCCTTTGGATTTTGCACAATAATTCGGAAAATTTGAAAGACATTAAATGACAAAATTATTATTTAACCTTTTTAAAGAAAAAAGGCTATACTGCATCTACAGATTGCGGTAGAGAACACAGTTACTGTTAAATGTTTATAGTTGAAACATAAGTAAAAAATTACAATAATAAAAAAAAAAAACTTCCAGAGATGGGCTACTCCAACAGAGAGATATATGTATTTGTACAGAGTATACATATTTTTGGACTCATTAAAATGTCATATTTGACCTGAAATCTAAATAAATTATATTTTACATATCAGAAAAAACACAGCTGTCATTATGGAATGTGTCCAGATGATTTATTTATTTATTTTTTATCAGCATAGGATATAAAAAAGGCTTAATTTCCTATCAAAATATTATATTACTTTAGGGGGAATATTGACATTGGGGGAAACATGACCTGAAATATGGCTCTTGTGCAGTTCAATTATTTGAGTGTCAAAGATATAATCAGAAATAAAACATTTCACTTTTACCTTAAAATATACAGCATGGTTTTAAACATGCATATTCAATATGCACTTTTCTAATTGACATTTCAATACTGCAGGTGTTAACACACACACTTCCTGTCTTCCACAGTCCTGCCTTCTTAAGAAAATGACTGCTAAATGCCCTCAAGAACACAGCTTGAGCTTGACTCCAAAAATAGCGTGATGCCATAGTTAACTCTCTAATTCTTATTTAACTCTTTAAGTAAGTCCATGGAACCTACATAAGCAAACATTAAATGGTAAATGTATGTCTCTAAGTAAAATATATGTTCTTAAAAAGGTGTTCAATCATTTTAATGTTAATCACAAGTGAAATGATCTTGACTTATGTACCCAATGATGACCTTTAGATTGATTTATTTTGTGTAAATTTCTCAAAAAATGAACAAACCATCAAACCGACACTTCAAACATGAACAAAAACGGTTTATACCTCAATGTTAGGTGTAAAAAAAAAATATCAATGGCAATAAAAACCTTTGCAGTTAAGTAGAAATCCATCTGCTTTTTTAAAACCTCTCAAAAACAACATTGCCAAACACAACTGCTAACAAAAGACAATAAAACCTAAAGATAAAAAGGTCAAGCATGCTCATACACAAATGCATCATGGTTGAGTAAATAAAAGCATTGATTATGTTGGTGTATTCTTACCTCAAAAGATCACTAAGAAAAGAGACAACACATTCACTCCTATCCTAAAAAAAAACATTCCGATACTTTCCAAATAATTACGCAAAAACATGCTAAATAAACCATTGAAAACAGATGATGTAAAACATTGTAACTGTAATTTATGTTAATGGTCTTATGTGATAACTTCAGATAAATAAGTCATACAAATACCAAACTAGAGTTCAAAGTTACAAAATTCAAATGGCTTCTTTCAATGAAAGAATCAGAAAGCAAAAAAAAATGTTTAAAAAAATGGTCAAACTAGACTTACACTTGACAAAAACGTATTTTGTGCTTCAAAGTGTGAGCTGATTATTTTATTATTTTATAAACACTCACTGAAAAGTTGATGTTTTGCTAAAAAAGTTTCTTTTCACTTAGTGAGATGAGATGCTATGATATTTCAGCCCGTTCTCATCCCAAGACGTCATATACGACGCTTTTGCCAAAGCGTACACATCCAACACACATGGCACCCTTTAGAGTCAATCAATATGAGACACAGATTTATGGGGCAGAAGGCGCCTCCTAGTGGTCTAACCCTAACCCTACCCCAGACCTTAACCTACCCATACTCTGTGCGTGTTATATTGACGCTAAAGGGTGCCATGTGCGTTGGATTTGGAAGCGTCATATAAGCGTCATATTGGAAGCGTCCGAAGCGTCATATACGACGCTTTGGTAAAAGCGTCGTATATGACGCCTTGGGATGAGAATGTGTTGGGTATTTCTAGTATTTATCGTTTTAGCAGTTTCAAAAACGTCAATATCGAGTTTTTACACCCCAGCTTACAGTCGGTCGTAAGACATCTGATGACAAATGATGACAGGACAGGTTGTTGCTTAAATTCAGTTAAGCCCAACATTTGATTGTTTCTTTTAAAAATCAAAACCTCAGCATTTTCTAGAACTAAACCGCCTTTCTGACCCAACTGCTTAACACAAGTATATAATCTGTCTCCTTATGATTGTGTTTCATCCTTTAAATAAGTTGACCTGATAAGTCATATGTCAAACATCTCAGCTTCCTTCTCTTTCCAGAAGGCGAAGCTTCGGTCAATATATCTAATAATTTCCTCATTGCTAAACTCTTTAAGTTCATAAATAAGCTTGATGGAGTCCTCATTGGGCTCCTCTTTGGTATTTGCTGGGCCCTGTTTGGCTTCCGTCTGGGGGCTTTCGACTGTTATGATTGCTTGCGTTACTGTGTTTTGAACTTCAGTAGGACTCTCCTGTATTGCTGTGTGATTTGTAATGTTCTCCGCTGAATCTTCTGAAGAGTCCTGTTGGGTGGCCATTGCACAGTCATCTGAAGTTGGTCCTGGGTGTTCAAAGGGGGCATCTGGTGGTGAAACACCTGAGAGACTTGCGTCTGGAGCCCTTTGCGATATGCTTACGGGTGCCTGCAGAACCTCCGGCGGGAGAATGAGCTCAGCAGCTTCCAGCAGCCCGCCACCCTCAACAGAGTCACCAAAATACTTCACCTTGATGTCTTCAAATCCATCCGACCAATCACGTTTCCCTGTCTCGATGCTCCCCATCACCTCTCGGTGGAACTGGCGGATCACTTCCCACGGGTGACTGCCAAGTCGGTCAAACATTTCATAGCAAAGCAAGTGCCGGAACTTCCGCTCAGTGCGGGACATGTTCATTTCAAGAAGCTGGAAGTAGCCGAGCATGAAAAGGTCAAGGGTTAGACTCTCATACTGAACAGGTGAGCCGTTGATGTGGGGAAGGAAGTGCTCGGGCCAGTAGATCATCTGAGCTCGACTGAGTCTCCTGATTTGTCGCGTGGGCACCTGGCTCATGATGGTCCTCCAGTGGCCAAGAAGATTTCCCACAACCTGCCTCTGCTTCATGAAATACAGCAGTTGGTCATCCTCAGTTTGCATGGCACCATCCGGCTCAGCTAAGTTCTGATAATACAGGGAGTGACCGTCATTCTCTTCAACACTTAGAGTCTTCCCTCTTCCTGAGCACTTGTAGGATTCAGTCATCGTGTACTTTCTCCAGTGTTCCAGGAAGAGAAACACAATCCTCTCCTTTCGCATCTCGATGCACTCCTGGACGTAGCTCAGGTCCGTTTGCACCTCTAGACTGCGGGTGAGCTGTTCCGAGGATAGTGGGTTCGTAGAGACGTCCGGGTGGTCCGAGTCAGACGGCCCTGTTCTTTCAGACCCGGTGTACACCAAAGTTGCGTGGGACTGTGTTATAGGCTCCTCATTCACCAATGGTACATTTGGAACTTGCTCTATCGGTGACCCATCCCCGATTTGTGAGTTGCTCTCACTGAGAGAGAAGAGCAGCTCATCCTCCAGGACGGGCTCTGATGGGTAGCTACATTCACTAACTGCCGGCAAGGACCTCGTACGTTTGTATACGCGGTTCATCTTGTCATCCTCGCACTTTGACGTGCTATGAATTTCATAATTGGCTTTCAGGTTCTTCACAGACACACCACACTGCTTAATCTCCTTCTCCACCTCCTCTCGAGTGGAGAAAGATTGCGATCGACCGATGTTTCCAGAGGCCACTGTATCCGAGATCCCCGTCTGGCCACTCTTCAGACCTTCGTACGTGTATCCTTGAGTGATCATTTCCAGAATATCGATCTCCTTTCCACCCAGAGTGGCAAGCAAAACGGCCATGCTTTTGAGCAGTGTCGAGATCTTGCTGCACCAGGCGGGCAAGTCTTCGGCTTGCCCGTGAACCTGTTTGGGGTTGACAGAGAAGTGGTCTTGGTTCAAAGCTGCAGACACAGGTAAGAGTTGCTTCAACTCTTGCTCCAGCTGTTCCAGATCTTTCTCCACCTCTGTCACTTTGTGCATGACCTGGAGGTTCTCAATCTGCTTCTCAATGCGGATGAGGTCGTCCTCTGTCATTAGTTCTCCAAATGGACCCAGAATAGCATTGTGCACGTGAGAATAATGCCAGTCTTGGGCTTGATAGTATCCACTGCCAGCAAACTAAAGTAGGTTCAGAGGAGGGTATAGAAAGGAACAAAACAAAGGAGGGGGTGCCCTTCAGCTTGTGGATCCGATGCGTTACATACACGCTTTTAAAGTCTCTTCACCCCAAACGTTTCAAACTTTACATGAATTTAGTGGTGCGATGGTACTGCCTTGTTTTCACTGAGTTGACTTGCACAAGAAGATTCAGGCAAACCGCAACCGCAAAAATAGCTTGTTTGTCATTAAATGTATTTTATAGGGTTTTGGTTAGAGTCTATTAGTTATATGAAATGAATAATCTGGGTTACTTTCAAATGATTGTCTATGATACAATCAGTGACATGATACTGAATACAATAATTTAAAATTTGTAAAACAAATAAGAAGAGACAAACAAACAGGGACTATAAAATGCATGCTATGGAAGTCTGGTAGGTAAGTGGGCCAGTGGATTTAACTGTCCCTGTGGGACTACTTTTCAAGACAGAGTTATGAGTTACCAACATAATCTTTGTGGATGGACTGTGCATAACTCTACTTTTGTTTTCACATTAAGCTGATAAATGTGTTATGTCGCTTCCCGGTATCCTTGTGCGGATACCATCAAACTGGGTTTATTTTTAGCTGGTCATGACATTAATTTAAAGATTAGTTTAGTAAAGATTAGTACAACTTTGTACAGACAGGTTTGGTGAGCAATTCTATCACACCAGTTTTATGATAACAGTGTGATGTTCAAGACTTGCTGGCCACTTTTCTGCTGGACTTTCATTGTAAGGGTATTTAGAGTTGTACATTTTAATTGTATCTACAGCACATGTTTCCGAATACAAGTCTAAATTTAATGCCGGTAATTCCACAGCCTGCCATAGATGCCGTCCATATAGACATTCATTTGAAAATGACCCAGAAGTTTCCTTACTTTATCTGTAAATTATATTTAGCTTGTGTTTCCAGGGAACCAATTTCCACTAATCCAAAATAAATAAATAAATATTGAGAAGCTTTCTGAGCGTTAACAAGATGTATGAAAGTATAAGATAAAAATAAAAGCTTAATGAGTAGAATGAGCAAGATGACCAAGCACCAGTTGCAGTGTGAAGGGGCTTTGCATCACACCACTGAATCCCCATGTAAAAACTTAGAGCTGTCGTGCACCATCGCCAGTAAGCCACATTAAACTAATACTTCCTTAGTGAATGTCAAACACACTTAGGCTTGTCTTTGGATAGTCACAACAGCCCCAAATTAAACACTGCATCACTCAACACAAAGTATAGGAAAAGCCAACAGAATGTCACGCTACACGATACTCACAATGAAAACCAGACCAAAACTAAAGACTGAGAAAGTCTGTCTTTGTCATAGGCTGAAAACTATGTCTGATCAGAAATATAAAACTCTTTACACTTTACGCTTTTTCAAATCAGAGTCTACTTGTTTTAATCCCCAGCTATTTGACTTTGCAATCAAGTTCAAGTACGATGTATTCACAATAATGAAATAACTGTGAAAAAATATTGTTGGTTTAACTTAAAAAATGAAGTAACCTGGTTGCCTTAAAATTTTAAGTTGATTGAACTGGAAAAAGTGAGTTAATACAATTATTGATTTATGCTGCATTCGCGTGCTATGGAAAATAGGATATTTCCACTTGTGAACTGGTATTTACAAGTGTGTTGCGTTCAAGTGCTTGTCGTAATGTGGTAAAAAGATGGAGATCCAGACCTGTTATTTAGCTAAAACTATTTTAGATTGCTTAAGTCATCTGCAACAGCAAGGAAAGGATCAAAACTCAAAAGGTAAATAATATGATGTAGCCTATATTTTCTAGATCATGAATAGTATATATTTCTACCATTCACGACTCTCGCGGTGCTCTCCGCCATTTTGGTTTAAAGATCAAAGGTTATCTCATCTCGGCAACTCGTCCATCAAAATATTCTACGAGTTGCCCAGTGGAAAATACCACATGAGGGGGTGATCATGTGCATTTTCCACGTCGGCTTTTGGTATTTACCATAATTACCATAGCACATGAACGCAGCATTAATCATCAGAAACTCAAAATAGTAAGTTATCTGAACTAAATCAATTATTTAAGTTGATTTGACGAAAGAAAAAATGTTGTGATAAAAAATCGTGAAAATATTTATTTACATTGTACATATGTACACTTTAAAAAAAAAATGTTGGTTTAACTTAAAAAAAAATAAGTAACCTGGTTGCCTTAAAAATTTAAGTTCATTGAAATAGAAAAATTGAGTTTAATACAATGAAGGAGATTAATTTAATCACCAGAAACTCAAAATATTATGTTATCTGAACTACATAAATTAAGTTGATTTGACAAAAGAAAAAATGTCGTGATTACAAATCATGAAAATATATATATATATTTTTTTTACAGTGGAACAAAGTAGCCTGTAATCTAACATGTAATAAGTAATCTAGCCTAACTGTAAAGCAATGTTCCCTGGATTAAAAATATATACACAGCCACTAATATTATTGATTCATTCACCAATTAATATCTCATCCCAACACTAATTTTCAATCCTTTCATCTATTAACAACATATTTCTAGGATTTATGTACTGACAATTCCTGCTAACCCATAAATGAGTTCAGAACTGCACAAATGTTTGCTCATTCACACAACACTGCTATGGGTACCCAAAAATCATTAACTCATTAGCCAGTTTCTCATTAAGGTCTAATGGAGAAGTGAATGACCACAATTGGTTTTAAATTAATAGATCTTTCCTAAATGGTTGGATATAGTAGTGTATACCCAAAAATCAGTCACACTTTAGATTAGGGTCCAATTCTCACTATTAACTAAATATTAACTAAAACTTTTGCCTAATTACTGCTTATTAATAGTCAGTAAGGTAGTTGTTAAGTTTTTGTATTGGGTAGGATTAAGGAAGTAGAATATGGTCATTGCATTAATACGTGCTTTATAAGTACTACTAAACAGTCAACTAGAAATCCTAGTAATATGCATGCTAATGAGCAGATAGTTAGTTAATAGTGAGAATTAAACTAAATAGTTATCCAAAAATCCCCATGCAGAGACTCATTGCTTAGCTATCCTCCATGTAGAAACTGTAGCGCGAACCTCAATTTCAAAGTTATCATTTACATTTTAAATCATAAGCCGTCTTAAAATCTAATGAGGTGATACTATAGCTCACACTACTAAAACTACAGGAGGATACTGTTGGTCTCATAAGCTGAGAAAGTGCACTCATTTCCAATTATCAATTGTAAATGTTAAATTGTTAGTCATTTTTTTTTTATAAACATTTCAAAACTGTGAGATTGGCTATGTTCAGAAGTGAATACTAGCTGGTTACTTAGAGTGTACTGTATACTGCATACTATTAACAGCAGTATGGTGTCACACAACCTCATCATGTTACATGTGAGTGTCAACCAAGTATCATCTTGGAAATAAACATGGTTACTTTGTATTTTAAATGATATACTACCTTTCGGAAGCCCAATTGAATCAGTGAAGAAATCACACCTTATATTACTTTCATTTATCACAATTAAAATGAAAGGTCAAGTAAGGTGCATTCTATGTATAAAGACAATTTGCATACTGCGCACAATATTCATGTACTGCAAAAACAGTAGTATATTAGTATCCTATTCCAAACATAGTGATTATTTAACATTAAATGCAGTTTTTTTCTCTTGTGCTGACGAGTATGTATGGCTGGCACTATTGAGGAGCTTATCCCCCTTTTAAAAAATACCAAATAGCCTTTAGTTGGAAAAACATTGACAAAAGAGTTTTAGAACGTATAAATACCAGCTACTTCCTTTGTAACCAATTCATGTTTGGGAAAGAATGGTGGGATTGCATTCAGGTTTTGTCAGCTCGTAGGAATGTAGGCCTACTAGCTTATAGATGACCTTAAACGAGTCAATTTGTGATTTTGTGGGGTCTTTAGGTATGTTATGAGGCTGGGATTTGAAAGCTTTGGTTATGTTGAAATCTAAGCTGGATAAGAGATGCACTGCCTCAGCTTATGTTTAAAACACGCAACTGATTCATCACTCACCTTTCTCTTGTTCTCTTCCTCCTCCTGCATCTTCACTTGTAGTTTCCTCACCATCACCTGTCTCTTCCACTCTGGGATGGCTCGGCCCTGCTCGTCATGTGTGGGCACCAGATTCTCAACATCCACCACACTGGATTTGCTCTGGCCAACAGCAGTATTTCCATTGACGGTGGCTGCGAGCTGCGAGCTGCTCTGTGAAATGGACAGGTTCTGGGGTGACCCGCTGCTGGTGGTGGGAGTGGGTGGCGTGGGTGGGCAAACAGGCGGTGGAGATTCTGGCTTCGCGGACTGGGTGTCGTTGGACTGGGGTTTTGGCAGAGGCTGTGGCGGCGATGATGGACGTTCCTCCTGGAATTCAAAATGATCAATCAGAATTGAATGTTCCAGAAGAAAATATCAATGTAGTGTCTGGCTGTCTGCTGAATTGAATAATAAAAAGACACTAAAGACTCTCGACGGCAAACTGACGCCAAAGAACTAGTGCTGATGAATGTCGACGGTGTTGTCGCCTGAAAAAAAATCTGCACTTGAACACACCAAGAGAACTACAGCTGACGGCCAACTAGCATGCGCTTTCTGCGCCTGGGTGTTAATAAGACAACTGTCTATTTCGGCAGATTTATTTGTCTATAATCGGCGTTCAGAAAGGGAAACCGACGCAGCAGGTACACAAAGAATACTCAGGTAAGATGATGTAAAATTAGAAAAGCCTTCTATCTGTACAGTTTTTACTTCTTTGCCCTCTGTTTTGCTATTATTCTAGTGCACTGACTCATTATAAAAGCTGAACAGCCAATCAGAGTTCTCTCTCTCACCGAATTGGCCCCAAAAAAAAAACAGACAGCTTCCGACTAGAGCCAAGATTGTTTTCAGTTGACTGAGGCTTTGGCTGAAAGTTGTCGGCCGATCGCTGGCTTGGTGTGTCCCGTGCTTAAAGGGATAGTTCACTTTGAAATTATTTTTTAGCTTACCTCAAGGGCATCCAAGATGTAGGTGTCTTTGTTTCCGCAGTAGTTTTAATTTTGATATTTTTAGGTCAAACCGTTCTTGTCATATAATGGAGGTCTATGGTCACCACCTCAAAGAGCATGCACAGAGAAGTCCAAATTAAACATGATCTAATGACTCGTAAATGTAAGTACACACTGATGGCCTAAGACATGAAACGAGCAGTTTGTGTGAGAAAACGAACAGTTTTTATATCGTTTTTACCTCTTGTAACCACAGCCACGTCCAAGTGATCTGAGGGCGCGGGCGCTTCGGTCTACGCAAGCGCCGGAAGTGATCTCTCGCATGTACGTCACTCATTGTTTACACAGAGGTTTCGAAAGTGTTACCTTTCACTGTGAAGATCTAAACATATTTAGATATACAGGAAATCGCAATGGAAGACGATTTCGATATATCAACAGGAAATGTTGAATTTTTTTTCACAACCGCGCGAGAGATCACTTCCGGCGCTTTCCGGCATTTGCGCAGACCGAAGCGCCCCCTCAGATCACTTGGATGTGGCTGTGGTTACAAGAGGTAAAAACGATATAAACACTGTCCGTTTTCTCACACAAACCGCTCGTTTCGTGTCTTAGGCCATCAATGTGTACTTACATGTACGAGTCATCATGTTTAATTTGGACTTCTATGTGCATGATCTTTGAGGTGGTGACCATAGACCTGCATTCTATGACTGACAGATAAAGACACCTACATCTTGGATGCCCTTAAGGTAAGCTAAAACATACCAAAACATAATTTCAAAGTGAACTATCCCTTTAAGGATCAGTTAACAATTGTCTTCCTAAAAAGAATTAGGTTCACTTGCAATGAGGTTCAACATGATCTGTGCAAACCATTGTTTTGTGAGATGAATTATCCTATATAGTTCATGTTAATATTAATAAACGTCACTTATCATATAGACTTTTTTGTTTATTTTTGTACAATATACCTTTTCGTTTCCCGGCTCTACTTTTTAAGAACATTTTTTCTTGTTAGTAATACGGTCCTTTGGAAAACATTGTATGTCGCATACATTTTAAACGATGCATTACAAAAACTAAGCAATTCAAAAATTCCATCCTAATTATGTCTCTGTCAGTCTCAAAAACACCGTTTGGCAATTCAAATCCAAATTTACTGTTGTTATGAAATAAAACCAGTGCATTTCAACTTATTGTCAGTTCATAAGCGATGTATCCTGGTGCTCTTTATTAGGCCTAAAATATAGAATATAGAAAATTTAGCATAACAACAGAGTCATCCTGTAATTACGATACTTGTAATAGTTACTCAACATTAAACTTTGGAAAAATTGAAACAATTATTTACATAAGCAACCATACGTCAGACCTCTTGTTCTAGTCAAGAAATTACTGGTCAGCAAATTACGTTCGATAAAAGGATTCGAACGCTCCAACTGTGATTTCCTCAATTACATAACTTTGATAAATTGTGCTATTGTGTTACAGTACCAATAATTGGGTTACACAAGGGTCTCACTGAACTGGCTGAATTATCCTGGACAATAGATTTGGGGCCCGATTGCTGAGCTGCACCCCATACTACAACTTTATACACGGTAACTGTCATTTTGTTCTGAATTTCATTACTTTTGTGGCCCTAGCAGTTATATTTTGGAAATATTGATCCATTGTATCTATCTCTATAATAATAACTGGAATGTTTTTCTATTTTTTCATGTATTTAAAGAAATATCACACCAAGTCCATTCTGTCCATTGGTGTGTAAGTTGACATATCTGATTTGGCTTTTGTTTTTATCAAGAAGCATCTCATCTTCACATCTCAAGCCAAAAAATGGCAGTGACACCCAATCACTATTACATCATACAAATTTGTGAGTATATAAACTATATAAACTTATAAGCTCAAAACAAATGTATAAGTAAAACATTACAGTAATAACAATGCTCTTGACAGGCTTCAGGAAATGAAGTCAAATTAAAAAAAGAAAGGGAGCGTGACCTACGTTGTTCCCCGCGGGGCCGCTGTTAGAGAATACGGTCGTGTAGCCTTTAGTCTGAGGTGTCGGCTTCAGACTCTTCCCAGCTTTAATTTCGGCCAGAAGCTCAGAATTATCTCCAGTGGGGGACATCATGTTGAAGGATTTATTGCCTGCGATAAAGACAGAGGGAAACTGAGCCAGGATGAATGGATGCGTGAAGAGAAAGAGAGAGACACACCGGACAAGCTTCTCCCCTAAATATTTCATTTAAAACCCCAGACGTCTAAACAAATGTCTAAAGCACTCAGTGGCTGTGCTAGTATTTAACAGTACTAATTCAAATAATGCACTCACTAAATAAAGTTTTAAAAAGTAGAGGACCAAAAGTAAAGAATATTAAAAAAAAAAACATTCAGGCCTTTGTTGAAGTTTCAACAATCAAAATGATTTAAAACGTACATGGCATTCGAATAATTTGACCCACTGCTGTGTAGAAAATACTGAAATAAAATTCAAATATATTCATTCTAATTACCATAATTCTTAGCAGAAATTTGGTGGATTTGATAGGATAGTGGGTGGCAAATGAGGCCAAATGGGATTTTATGAGACTTGTGGTGTGAAAATATAGAACTTATTAAATTTAAGATTGTTACATAACATAATCTACTTGACCAAATGTGGCCTCTGCTCTTTAAGTTTTAGTGCCATATAATACATTGCAATGCCAGAAAACAAAAGTTTCTTGTACACAGTGTCTAATAACAACCTCTAAACAATCAACAAATGTTACCTTTAACATGATTTTATCCTCTTTAATTATGGAAAGTATTTAAAGTGAGAAAAAAGACCTTTAACCATAACGTTTAAACCACCAGAAAAGCATGTATAACCAAATATAAATGAATGCTGACAGCTACAGGTATAAATAGAACACAAATCTACTCCGCAAGCAAAAAACTACAAAGCTAAATTACGTTAAAAAAAAAATCTGTATTTAAAAAGTATACCTATAGACCACTGGACTACTCAAACTCTCAATGTAATTTTTCAAACTTCTTACATAAATAAACTGAAATAAAAATCAATTAATGCACATCACCTGGTGTTCTTGATTTAAATCTCCAGAATGCCTCGTAACAGACGTGCTATTGTTTTGTCATAGCTGAGGTTATGAATAAGTCTTCTCAGACCGATCTACAACCCTCCTGATTCAAACTCTCCTCTCCTCCCCCAAGAGCAAAGAAACGGCGTTTGCTTACTGCCGGTTGCTCATCACAGTTAGAGAAGTCTGAACGGATCAGCGGTAATCAACTCTGACAAGACACGGCTGCCAAATTGGAGCTGGATTTGAAGTCCACTCACTGACCCTACGTCCTCTCCTCACTCTCACTGACCCTTCTCCTTACTCACAGTTCTGTCCTCTGATCAGACACCCTCTCGCTCTAACTCTTGCTCAGCAACCAGCTGAGTGGATTAACAGGAAAGAGTCTCACGCATGCTGAGCAACACATTAAAAGGTGAATAAATTGCCGTTAAAGAAATAAATAACCCAAAAAATAACATTCAAAGATGCTTTCTGTTGATTTTCTTTCATAAGATGTCGAAAAATCCACTTATGTCTACAAATTACCTTACAATGACCATACAAATGACAAAATAAACAACTTAAATCAGCCTAAGATGGCGCCTTAGCAGTCTTAGCTGGTTAAAACTGCTCTTTTGGTCTTCCGTCCTGATCAGCTTAAAGTGCCCAAAAACCCTTTAAAACCAGCAAAACAAGACGATAAGTCATGACAGCATGGCTGGGAGCACCAGACCAAGTGCAACAATGAGAAATAAATATAGAAAATTTGGCTGGAAATCACTAGTAATATGATTTAATGGTTTATCTCTTTTGACCAATAGAGGGCGCTGTGACCAAATTGATGTGGTGTGGTCTGAGGTGATAATGACACATGCAAAGTTTGATAGGTTTGGCATCAATTTGTTGATGTGATATACTAGAACTGTTTCGCCTATCGACAAGAAATCCATGTCTGAAGATGATATCATTCGATTTTGGTGAAAATTGGACCTAGGATGGGTTTTTAAAGATAATCAGAATGAGGAAGTTCGGCCAACTGTGGCAAAATTGGTATCTATGTTCTCTGTTAAGACCAGTTTCATTGCAATATGAAAAGTGAAAAGTTATTCGCATTTTGGGGAATTTCATACCCTTATGCTTACGGAGCACAGCGAGAACTGTAAAAAAACGTGTTTAATTTACGGTAAAATACCGGCAGCTGTGGTTGCAAGAAATTTACCGTATAAAATACGGTAGCAAGACTTTACGGTAACAAGGTTTCACAGAGTGACTTAACTTCAAATTTACAGTTTTGAAGTATTAATTTGAAGTATTAATATCTGTTCTGTACCATTGTAATACACTAACAACCAACAATCACAGCAGTGATGAGTAATTTATTATTAATATTTAGAAGCTGCACGCAGTGTCATTCACTCAAACATTAAACACCATCATGGTAACACACATGAAATTTTAAAAAGGCAATAAACATTAATTTAACAACATTATATGTCACATAGAACCCTAATGTACTTAACTGATTAGAAAAAGACTAAGAAACAAGTGATTTCAACAAAAATACATCAAATGCAGGGCATTGTGGGGATGTCAATTTACGGTTTTTCACTGTAAATTATACAATGAGTTGTTCATTTTCACTTTAAAAACGGTATTTTACAGTAAAATTACATGGAATTTACCATTAGATCTATCACAGTTATTTACTGTATAGTAAGGAAAGCTCTGTTAGCCAATTAACAGTTTTTCACTGTGGAATTTTTACAGTCTTTTACCGTTAAAATCACGATCATTTTTTTAAAGTGAGCATTTCAAATTCATTCCTATGGAAGTTTGCAGGTTCCATATTAGGATTGGGTTTAAATCCATAATATTGCCAAATAGGCACTTTAACATTTGGCTTTAAAACCAAATCTTTCGCCATCATCTTGCCAGTCAGCTCACATTCAGCTCGCCTCACTCGTCATGTGATATAATAAATCTGACTTTTGCTGCTGATCAGTGCTGTGGCTCTCGTTTGCGTTCAGTTTTTAATTAATGTCTGTTCTCTAACTGAACAAAAACATTTTTTACAAAAAAAAAAATACAGCGATAGGCAAGTGATGTAATCGGTGAGCGGTAAAAGCCTATAGCATCAACATAAGGGAAAATTTGGACAGTTGGTGGTGCAAAAGCAATTGAGTTAGAGACTCCACAATCACTGTGGTTAAAGTTCAATCTGTCATCTATCCATATGCCAAATTTCATAACTTTCCAGCAAGCGGTCAATGGGCTGCCATAGACTTCAAGAGCAGAAGAAGAAGAAGACGAACACACGCACCTTCAGTGCTTTGACCCTACTAATAAAATGCAACTTACAACATGTCATTTGCATAAATACCACAGGAATACTTAACAACTTTTAAAGAGATGTTGTGCAAACTACAATACAATATATTATAATAAAAACATTACCAAAACGACAAAAGAAAATATGGGTCAGATTAAAAATACACAGTTTTGCAACTGTGTGGGCTTGCCAAATGATGTCAAATTTCAAATCTGGGTTGATCTGGGTACTTCTGCATTTGGGACATCACGTAAAATGTCAACATGTATAGGTAAAAATTGCTATTAATTACAACTGTATGAACTGATTTATTCATGCATATAAAATAAAAATGTCTATATATCACTCCTCCCTTTGTTCAAGAATGGAAAACTTAATCATTCTTTACTTGAACACTGATCATTTACATGGTAACAATGTCTGTTTGGTTGAAAAAAAGTTCAAATATTTATAAAATGATCCAAATATAATTTATATTTCAGCTATTTTGCCCAGCATTAGCATCATCATATATCTCAGTAAAAACACACAATACGTTACCTTCAACCTTGACTTGACAAATCTTCATTTATGAACTGTAACTAAATATCACGTTAATAACTTAAACAAAGGCAAAGAGAAGAACTTGAGCCTGAATACGAGCAGAAAAAAAAGAGGATCAAGATGTTAACAAAAGCTGTGCATAGTGAGGGATGATGTGACGTAGGTTGAAGGTGTCGCGTTGACGGGAGGGCAGAGTCAATAAGGCCGCCCACTGTTTACACACCTTTATACTCATTCACTACAGTATGACTCTGCAGACCAGTGTCAAATGACAGCACTTTAATGGATGAATTGCTTGTAAATTCAATACATTTTTATTCCAGAATCGATTTTTTAAGGGACAAGTCAACATGAAAGCTAAAGTTCCTATGGTTTAATCAGTGTATTTCATAATCTTCAATCAAAATATTAAAACTTGCTCTGCGTCTGAAACAACTTTACTTATCTGCTGATGTCATCAAGACCTCTTGGTTGTCAACCAACCACCTGGCTCCATTCTGGTTTGACACGCCCACTTTTTTATAACAATTTATCATTGTCTATCCAGTTTCACTCAGTAAAACGGGGTTGTGAATGCCATTTCATGTTGACTTTTTTAATTTTTTTTAATGTTTTGAGCCACAAAACAACCTCACCCGCAGCACAATTTCATCAATCGATATAGCTAAGCTGTATTAACAATCACAGCTGATGTGCCCACAGCATCTGGGAAGCCTGTGGACTGATCGAAACTGGAATCACAGAAAAAACTCACTCTGGGTGCTGTGGTTTCTTTGGCTATCTGAAAGTGACTAGGGTAATATTGAAAATGATTGTTCATTGAAAATGGAAAATGATTTACTTCAGCTTGTGGTCCAGTAGCCAAACAAACAACACACTTAATGCTCTCAATGAAGGGAAATTAGAAGAATTAATGTAAAAGAATGAAACACACACAAACACACACACACACACACACACACACACACACACACACACACAAATAATGAGGTTTGGGGGAAAATACTTACTCTTCCTCTGACGTAGTGTTTCT
>NW_024121272.1:0-70042 GCF_016745375.1 Pimephales promelas | reverse complement strand
ATTGGTGTGTAAGTTGACATATCTGATTTGGCTTTTGTTTTTATCAATAAGCATCTCATCTTCACATCTCATGCCAAAAAATGGCAGTGACACCCAAATGAGAGATCACAGACAACAGCTATAACTCATAAAATAAAAATACTTTTCATTTCTGAGAAATCACTATTACATCATACAAATTTGTGAGTATATAAACTATATAAACTTATAAGCTCGAAACAAATGAATAAGTAAAACATTACAGTAATAACAATGCTCTTGACAGGCTTCAGGAAATGAAGTCAAATTAAAAAAGAAAGGGAGCGTGACCTACGTTGTTCCCCGCGGGCCGCTGTTAAGAGAATACGGTCGTGTAGCCTTTAGTCTGAGGTGTCGGCCTTCAGACTCTTCCCAGCTTTAATTTCGGCCAGAAGCTCAGAATTATCTCCAGTGGGGGACATCATGTTGAAGGATTTATTGCCTGCGATAAAGACAGAGGGAAACTGAGCCAGGATGAATGGATGCGTGAAGAGAAAGAGAGAGACACACCGGACAAGCTTCTCCCCTAAATATTTCATTTAAAACCCCAGACGTCTAAACAAATGTCTAAATGCACTCAGTGGCTGTGCTAGTATTTAACAGTACTAATTCAAATAATGCACTCACTAAATAAAGTTTTAAAAAGAAAGGACCAAAAGTAAAGAATATTAAAAAAAAACATTCAGGCCTTTGTTGAAGTTTCAACAATCAAAATGATTTAAAACGTACATGGCATTCGAATAATTTGACCCACTGCTGTGTAGAAAATACTGAAATAAAATTCAAATATATTCATTCTAATTACCATAATTCTTAGCAGAAATTTGGTGAATTTGATAGGATAGTGGGTGGCAAATGAGGCCAAATGGGATTTTATGAGACTTGTGGTGTGAAAATATAGAACTTATTAAATTTAAGATTGTTACATAACATAATCTACTTGACCAAATGTGGCCTCTGCTCTTGAAGTTTTAATGCCATAATACATTGCAATGCCAGAAAACAAAAGTTTGTTGTACACAGTGTCTAATAACAACCTCTAAACAATCAACAAATGTTACCGTTAACATGATTTTATCCTCTTTAATTATGGAAAGTATATAAAGTGATAAAGAAAAACCACCAGAAAAGCATGTATAACCGACTATAAATGAATGCTGACAGCTACAGGTATAAATAGAACACAAATCTGCTCTGCAAGAAAAAAAATGCAAAGCTAAATTATGTAAAAAAAAAAAAATCTGTATTTAAAAAGTATACCTATAGACCACTGGACTACTCAAACTCTCAATGTAATTTTTCAACTTCTTACATAAATAAACTGAAATAAAAATCAATTAATGCACATCACCTGGTGTTCTTGATTTAAATCTCCAGAATGCCTCGTAACAGACGTGCTATTGTTTTGTCATAGCTGAGGTTATGAATAAGTCTTCTCAGACCGATCTACAACCCTCCTGATTCAAACTCTCCTCTCCTCCCCCAAGAGCAAAGAAACGGGCGTTTGCTTACTGCCGTTGCTCATCACAGTTAGAGAAGTCTGAACGGAACAGCGCGTAATCAACTCTGACAAGACACGGCTGCCAAATTGGAGCTGGATTTGAAGTCCACTCACTGACCCTACGTCCTCTCCTCACTCTCACTGACCCTTCTCCTTACTCACAGTTCTGTCCTCTGATCAGCCACCCTCTCGCTCTAACTCTTGCTCAGCAACCAGCTGAGTGGATTAACAGGAAAGAGTCTCACGCATGCTGAGCAACACATTAAAAGGTGAATAAATTGCCGTTAAAGAAATAAATAACCCAAAAAATAACATTCAAAGATGCTTTCTGTTGATTTTCTTTCATAAGATGTCGAAAAATCCACTTATGTCTACAAATTACCTTACAATGACCATACAAATGACAAAATAAACAACTTAAATCAGCCTAAGATGGCGCCTTAGCAGTCTTAGCTGGTTAAAACTGCTCTATTGGTCTTCCGTCCTGATCAGCTTAAAGTGCCAAAAAACCCTTTAAAACCAGCAAAACAAGACGATAAGTCATGACAGCATGGCTGGGAGCACCAGACCAAGTGCAACAATGAGAAATGAATAGAAAATTTGGCTGGAAATCACTAGTAATATGATTTAATGGTTTATCTCTTTCGACCAATAGAGGGCGCTGTGACCAAATTGATGTGGTGTGGTCTGAGGTGATAATAACACATGCAAAGTTTGATAGGTTTGGCATCAATTTGTTGATGTGATATACCAGAACTGTTTCGCCTATCGACAAGAAATCCATGTCTGAAGATGATATCATTCGATTTTGGTGAAAATTGGACCTAGGATGGGTTTTTAAAGATAATCAGAATGAGGAAGTTCGGCCAACTGTGGCAAAATTGGTATCTATGTTCTCTGTTAAGACCAGTTTCATTGCAATAATGCTAATGGAAAGTTATTCGCATTTTGGGGAATTTCATACCCTTATGCTTACGGAGCACAGCGAGAACTGTAAAAAAACGTGTTTAATTTACGGTAAAATACCGGCAGCTGTGGTTGCAAGAAATTTACCGTATAAAATACGGTAGCAAGACTTTACGGTAACAAGGTTTCACAGAGTGACTTAACTTCAAATTTACAGTTTTGAAGTGTTAATTTGAAGTATTAATATCTGTTCTGTACCATTGTAATACACTAACAACCAACAATCACAGCAGTGATGAGTAATTTATTATTAATATTTAGAAGCTGCACGCAGTGTCATTCACTCAAACATTAAACACCATCATGGTAACACACATGAAATTTTAAAAAGGCAATAAACATTAATTTAACAACATTATATGTCACATAGAACCCTAATGTACATAACTGATTAGAAAAAGACTAAGAAACAAGTGATTTCAACAAAAATACATCAAATGCAGGGCATTGTGGGGATGTCAATTTACGGTTTTTCACTGTAAATTATACAATGAGTTGTTCATTTTCACTTTAAAAACTGTAAAACGGTATTTTACAGTAAAATTACATGGAATTTACCATTAGATCTATTACAGTTATTTACTGTATAGTAAGGAAAGCTCTGTTAGCCAATTAACAGTTTTTCACTGTGGAATTTTTACAGTCTTTTACCGTTAAAATCACGATCATTTTTTTAAAGTGAGCATTTCAAATTCATTCCTATGGAAGTTTGCAGGTTCCATATTAGGATTGGGTTTAAATCCATAATATTGCCAAATAGGCACTTTAACATTTGGCTTTAAAACCAAATCTTTCGCCATCATCTTGCCAGTCAGCTCACATTCAGCTCACCTCACTCGCCATGTGATAAAATAAATCTGACTTTTGCTGCTGATCAGTGCTGTGGCTCTCGTTTGCGTTCAGTTTTTAATTAGTGTCTGTTCTCTAACTGAACAAAAACATTTTTTACTAAAAAAAAATACAGCGATAGGCAAGTGATGTAATCGGTGAGCGGCTGAACACAGTGTAACTGACTATCTCAGTAAGCCTATAGCATCAACATAAGTGAAAATTTGGACAGTTGGTGGTGCAAAAGCAATTGAGTTAGAGACTCCACAATCACTGTGGTTAAAGTTCAATCTGTCATCTATCCATCTGCCAAATTTCATAACTTTCCAGCAAGCGGTCAATGGGCTGCCATAGACTTCAAGAGCAGAAGAAGAAGAAGACGAACACACGCACCTTCAGTGCTTTGACCCTACTAATAAAATGCAACTTACAACATGTCATTTGCATAAATACGACAGGAATACTTAACAACTTTTAAAGAGATGTTGTGCAAACTACAATACAATATATTATAATAAAACATTACCAAAACGACAAAAGAAAATATGGGTCAGATTAAAAATACACAGTTTTGCAACTGTGTGGGCTTGCCAAATGATGTCAAATTTCAAATCTGGGTTGATCTGGGTACTTCTGCATTTGGGACATCACTTAAAATGTCAACATGTATAGGTAAAAATGTACTGAACTGATTTATTCATGCATAAAAAATGAAAATGTCTATATATCACTCCTCCCTTTGTTCAAGAATGGAAAACTTAATCATTCTTTACTTGAACACTGATCATTTACATGGTAACAATGTCTGTTTGGTTGAAAAAAAGTTCAAATATTTATAAAATTATCCAAATATAATTTATATTTCAGCTATTTTGCCCAGCATTAGCATCATCATATATCTCAGTAAAAACACACAATACGTTACCTTCAACCTTGACTTGACAAATCTTCATTTATGAACTGTAACTAAATATCACGTTAATAACTTAAACAAAGGCAAACAGAAGAACTTGAGCCTGAATACGAGCAGAAAAAAAAGAGGATCAAGATGTTAACAAAAGCTGTGCATAGTGAGGGATGATGTGACGTAGGTTGAAGGTGTCGCGTTGACGGGAGGGCAGAGTCAATAAGGCCGCCCACTGTTTACACACCTTTATACTCATTCACTACAGTATGACTCTGCAGACCAGTGTCAAATGACAGCACTTTAATGGATGAATTGCTTGTAAATTCAATACATTTTTATTCCAGAATCGATTTTTTAAGGGACAAGTCAACATGAAAGCTAAAGTTCCTATGGTTTAATCAGTGTATTTCATAATCTTCAATCAAAATATTACAACTTGCTCTGCGTCTGAAACAACTTTACTTATCTGCTGATGTCATCAAGACCTCTTGGTTGTCAACCAACCACCTGGCTCCATTCTGGTATGACACGCCCACTTTTTTATAACAATTCATCATTGTCTATCCTGTTTCACTCAGTAAAACGGGGGTTGTGAATGCCATTTCATGTTGACTTTTTAAAAATTTTTAATGTTTTGAGCCACGAAACAACCTCACCCGCAGCACAATTTCATCAATCGATATAGCTAAGCTGTATTAACAATCACAGCTGATGTGCCAGAGTCCCCACAGCATCTGGGAAGCCTGTGGGCTGATCGAAACTGGAATCACAGAAAAAACTCACTCTGGGTGCTGTGGTTTCTTTGGCTATCTGAAAGTGACTAGGGTAATATTGAAAATGATTGTTCATTGAAAATGGAAAATGATTTACTTCAGCTTGTGGTCCAGTAGCCAAACAAACAACACACTTAATGCTCTCAATGAAGGGAAATTAGAAGAATTAATGTAAAGAATGAAACACACACAAACACACACACACACACACACACACACACACAAATAATGAGGTTTGGGGGAAAATACTTACTCTTCCTCTGACGCAGTGTTTCTGGAGCCGGGTTGACAGAGGGAGACAGATGCGTAGAAGAAAGATCTACTTCTTTAGAGCGATTGCGTCATAAGAAGAGAATAATACAGAAAGCCGGAAGGCACAGCAAAGAGTCCATGCAAAGCAGACAGCCAGAGAGAAAGAGAGACAGATCCCAGCAGACAGGTGTTCAGTAAGACAGGTGTGGTGAAGACAGACACAGAGGATGATGGGATGACAAATACAGTAAGGACATGGAGGAGATGAAACAAACAAACAAACAAACAAACAAAAAACGAAACACAATATATAATAATTTTAAATAATTGTGTTTGTATGTATGCATTGAACATATTTGATTGACAACCTTTATTAAATTCCTAAACCAATAAAATGGGACAGGGCAATAAAACACTGGGTTTTTGTCTAAAGTGCTTGCTCACACAAAACTTCATGGCCCTCTTCATGGTTCGGTATTTGCTATGCGGTTGCAAATGTGCTCTGAGGTCTTTTAGTATGCGCAGTAGGTTGCTAGGGTACTCAGGTGGCTGTTCTGGTTGCTAGGAGGTTTCTATAGAGAGCCTAAGTCCCGCCCCCCCACTTCCGGCTCATGGGACCTTATTTCGGAAAAAATATGAATGGTAGTCAATGGCGAGAGACAACTTATCTGAACTGTGCCCTCAATTACACATATGATGTTTGTCAATTTAAAAGATAATTCTGAAAGTCAAAAACGGCGCAGTTTGTCATAAAACAGAAGAGTAACATTTAGTTTTATGTGAAAATCGCTCAATGAACTACATCTCCCGGGAAGCAAAACAACGAGCGAGATCTGCTGCTCGTGTGTGTGTGCAGTCTGGTACAAACATGGCGTAACGTTACGATTATAACGTAAGACTATAGAAACAATGACAGACATTAGCCTCAGTAAAGTTAGCTTCATTCATTGAGAGAAAATGTGCGCCTTTGGGGTTTGTAGTCTTTGTAATTATGTATTTTCACAATCTGTTGATAATTTACGCCTCACATTTTTTCTCCTGTTCAATGGTCTCTTTGGTGGGAAGTGTGTTTTTCTCCTGCGTCTCAGTTTTCTTCAGCTTGGTCTTGTCAAACTGAGAGATTTCACTGATATTTGGTTTGTCAGCCATTGTTTTACTTTAGCTTTCATTTAAAATGTATCTTTTAAATTGACAAACATCATATGTGTAATTCAGGGCACAATTTAAACGAGATCAAAATATTTGTTGTCTCTCGCCATTGACTACCATACAATATTTTCCGAAATAAGGTCCCATGGTGGTTGACCGGAAGGGGAGGGACTTAGGCTCTCTATAGCCAGTCATCTGACTGGGTACCATGGAATTGCTAAAGGAGGTTTGCTTGTCCAAGCCATTTTTACCCCTTTCATTATCTGGCAGGTGAAAATTGGACCTCTCCTCATCCAGTCATACGAATTTATCGAAACTGTGCAGGACATGTCACACACTTAACATTTAAAGGAATAGTTCACCCAAAACTGAAAATTCTGTCAGTAATTTCTCACCCTCATGTTGTTCCAACCCCGTAAGACCTTCGTTCATCTTCGGAACACAAGTTAAAGGTTCTCTAAGCGATGTCGGGTGACGTGACTTCTTGTTGACGTTTAAAGTATTTTCAAACAAAAGGGAGGCTAGATAGACCCTCCCCCCTCCTCATCCGCGCACTGACCCCCCAAACCCCACCCCCAGGGCCTTCTTGTTATTGAAGTTATTGGCTGGAACAGTTTGTTATGTTTCGTGGAGCGGGTCGCCGCAGTTTGTCATTGTTGCTATTTGTGGAGCTTGGGTTGTCTGCATAGACCGCGTTTTTTTTACAGTGTGTTTAGGGGACAGGCAGCTAGCGGATAGTGAGGAGATGTTTGCTGTATGTGACAAAAAACGTGTGGCATCGCTTAGAGCACCTTTAAGATATTTTTGATGAAATCTGAGAGCATAGGCTTCTTAAGGGATTGAAACTTGCCGGCCCGAAAAGTTATTAAAGACATTGTTAAAATAGTCCGAGTGACCACAGTGGCTTAATCTTAAGTTTATCAAGCGGAAATAATACTTTTTGTGCGCAAAAATAAATAAATAACGACTTTATTCAACTATTAATTTCCTTCTCTGTGGGCCTCGAGTGAGTTCACTAGTGTAACAGCGTAAGCTTCAGTTGTTGTATGTCACACGCATCACACACATGACCAGCATCGGCCAATAGTGAGCCTACGTGTGACGTAGCTCTATGCTATCACACTACGTTACCTGACTGTTGAAATAAAGTCAGGTAACGTAGTGTGTAAAAATAAAGTCGCTATTTTTGTTTGTTTTTGCACACTAAAAGTATTCTTGTCACTTGATAAAGTTAAGATTGAGCCACTGTAGTCACTCGGACTATTTTAACGATGTCTTTCATAACTTTCCGGGGCCGGCAAGTTTCAATCCCTTAAGAAGCCTATGGAGGAGTGATCCAGGTCTCAGATTTAATAAAAAAATATCTTAATTTGTGTTCTGAAGATGAACAGCCTTACGGGGTTGGAACAGTATGAGGTAGGGATGCAAACAGTTAATCGATTATCGATTAATAGTCGACAAGAATTTACTCGATTAAATTAAATTAATTGTCGGCTAATTGAACATTGCGAACGTGACACGATTTTCTCACGCGAGAGTGCCGACACAAACTTGAGGCGGCAAAAAATAAACCAAACATGAGGCGGTCAAAACGGAGTGGAGTGCATCGATATTGACTACCAGCTATACAGCGTGCTAACCTCGAAAACCCAGCTGTATTCTAACAATAACTTAGCTCATACCTGTCAACACTCCCGTTTTCCCGGGTTTCTCACGTTTTTTAGGCTTATCTCCCGGACGGCTCTCCATTATTTTTCCCGGGAAACTGTGTCTAACTGTATGTCACACTTTCATACACACTTTCATACATGGTGTGTTCACTTCGCAGAGACAGCAAAAGGGGTGTTCGAGGCACACGGCATATACAATACAATACTGCCGATAGTTCAGCTCTTAAAGGGGCCACACCTTATTTCTACTCGTTGACTTCCCCCTCAGCCTATATTATAAGTGCAGCTGCTAATGTAACAAGTTCTTTTTTTATATAACCAGATAGATTATTACATGTAGGCTTAATATAGTGTAGGTAAGCCTACCCATATAGATTTTTATTTACATTTATTTTATATTGCTTAATGTTTCACATGCAGCAGGTGAGCCAGTGCACGATCATGTTTTAGGTATTTTAATTTTCTGCGCATAATTTATTTAGTTAAACTACATAAATGCCATTATTCTGTGACGTATCCCAAATGTTTAAATAAAACATCAATTGAGCAATATAACATGCATTTTTATTCAGTATATAATCAATATTTAGCTTTTTATGTTAAATTGATACCATGAGAAATTTACATTCTCGGGAAAATAGGCGCTTATCAGTTAATCGTTAATCGATCGATAAGGTTGTTCAACCTAATTTGCATCCCTATGAGAGAGAGTAAAAACTGACAGAATTTTCATTTTTGGGTGAACTATCCCTTTAACACACATGGTTATGAGTTTGTTCAAATGTACAATCAATAAAAATAGTGATACTTGAACTGGATCTGTATTTATCACCCTGCATAGCTGTCATAAATATGACGGAAGAATTAGAGATTCATTATTTCATGCTTGAGTACCTTAAAACACCAATTCTTTGCAACAGAAGAAGGAAATCAGGTGTCCAGCCAGATAGTGTTGGGCCTTCTATCTGTGTACTCACTGCTTTTGTTTTCTCTTTCACAGGCCACCATAGATGCAAATGGACGGTGTAAATCAACAGCCAGTGAGTCTGTATAAAGTGTTACATTTCCCTGACATATTGTACAACACATCATGGATATTGTCCTGTCCTGAAGACATGTCAGGTATCCCTTGGAGGAAGAACAATTAAGTAAATGGTAGAACACTAAACCCGATTTCAATAGCCCAGTAACAATAGCCCATGCGCATGAATTCGTAAATAGACTTTGGAATGAGCAGGCCGCCAGATCTCATGTTAACAAGCTAGAACTTTGTAAGATTTACCTTGTGGCCGTTTCTAAGTCTTCATTCTTGTGCTCTTGGAGAGCACTTGGTGATATCGAGAGTTGGACTGAACATGGATATGTCTACTGATATCCACAACATCTGGTTTAAATAAACGGTTTAGGATTGCAGACTAAACAGCATGAATATTTTAAATTGGATGTTAGATTGGTTGCACATTCACCCATGGCTGAAGATCCAAGCAAACACAAATACATAAATTGAAGTTTGACACCTACAGTATGCACTCACACCAGTCTTGTTAAATTTCATATTAAACATTTTAAAGGAATATTCTCTGTTAAAAATTTGTGACATACTGTTGATTACCACTTGGCTTTAGATGGTTATATTATAACTGAAACTAAAAGAGCTTGAGAGTGGTTTTTGCGTAATAAAGAGAAAACGTCTCAGGTTACGACTGTAACCTATGTTCCCTGAGAGTAGGGAATGAGACAATACGTCTCCTAAAGCGTCAATGACGAATTGTTGAGTTCCCTTCGAAAGGGAACTGGAGAATCCATACTATTTACAATATTTCATAGAGATAATTTTTCCAAGGTCTGGCTCTCTACAATATATACCTTAACATTGATGACATAGCAACAGATGCCTGGCTTTCACATGTAGTTTTATTCACATGGGGCCTCATTATAAAACGTGTGTATGCACAGATTTGTGCGTTTGATAAAATCCACATCAACGTTCATATTTTTAAATATGATAGTGCTTATCGCCATGTCAGTTTCGAAACAGACGTACGCTCTTTTCCTAGTGGCACAGAGTCGGAGTACTGCAGTTATTTGGGAATCTAAGCAATTCTCGCCATTCTCAATGAAAGGATTTGGACGTCATTGACTGGAAAATACATTAAACTGTGCAATATTTATATATATTTTACATCTGGAAGAGAGATGTACGTACATTTTTTGTGCGTACCTTCGTTCTCTGAATCACACGTATGCTCATTTGAGAAATTAATGTAATATCAAATGTAAGATGGTGCCTATACAATATTTTTAGACCCCTGGTGTTTTTCCAATGGTCTAAAGAGTTTGGATGAATTACTTTGTCTAAGGTACTTAAATTCGGTGCACTGTAGCTAATTTGTTGGTTTCCCAGTATCTGGACTTTTAGCCTTTATCTCTGCATTAGCTAGATACTGTATACTGTCTATTTAACAAAGTCTTTTAGGTAGTCTAGCTGTGTTCTGACTGACAGGGTCCCTATGCAGTGTTCACTGCTTCCGGTTTATCAGGATATCAGTAGAAGTTCACCTAACTTAAAAAAAATTAAGTCACAGGCAAAACTGTAGTCATTTATATTGGGGGAGTTGTATATAACACTATACAAAACAATTTTCTGTGGTAATTGATATACTCGTACTGATATACCCCATTTGGCACAATAAATGTACTTGATAAGCCCATCTTGTGAGTCTTGTTCCTGAGTCTGCACTCATTTGTACACTTTTGAGGGCTTTCGAAGACTTGCATGCATGAAAATTGAAAAGTGGTCACCTTACGTGTAAATTATAAACATGAAAAACACACAAATCTACTGGCTTTCATAAAAAAAACTAAACAAAAGTATCAAAGTATTAACTCATTTTGTACAATCTGTCAAAGCTGTGGCATGGCTGTTTTTGTCATCACTTTCTGCCACTAATAATCTGCCCTCTAGGGATAGGAGAAGAAGGGTCAAACTAGTGAAAGGGTCAAATACATAACCCCTAAATAAGCATTGTTACTTATTTCACAAGCAAAGAGGTCAACTAAATATCACTAAAGACCTTCACATAAAAGTCTAAATGTGTGCTTGTATTGTCAATGGTTAAATAGTCAAATCTCACTGCAGTGTTCCCTCTCCATCACTGTATCAAACTGTATCAGGCTACAAATCACTGTCTACACTCCCATTAGTACTCACCACATTGCACTGCTGCTCATTATGCAACTTCATTTGTGTAAATCTGGTCAACTTTGTTGCATTGTCAATGGTTGCTGTCACTCATGTTGCCTCAATTCGCTAACTGAAAATAACTAAATCCCTGTGTCATTGCACATTGCTGTTAGAATGAACTCCCTTTAAAGTTACCATAACCAAAACAGCCTGGTTAATTATAAAGACTGTGACACACCAAACCAGTGATGTCAAAAAGGTATGCATGTTCAGTGTCTGTGTGAGAGGAAATAACTGTCTATACAGGCAGTGTATAATATAGTACATATATGGTATAGTCTACCTTTGTATGCGAGTATACAAACCGTAAAAAAAGGAGAACTTGCTTCACATTTTGAATATGTTGATCAGTTGGTTTTTACATAATTCATTCCAGATGTCCATGTTGTTGTGAAAATATTTGCATTTAAATGCTCAAATAAGTGAAGATGTACAATTAAAAGAGCTGTCAGCATCACATTTTTCTTGCTTTCTTGCTGTCGTGCACTCGTTCAATAAGTTGAACAACCAATCAGAGTAGTCCTTTGCACCAACTGTCAATGCCAATTCAACATATCCAACTGGCCAAAAAGTCGCAGACTGAGTCCAACAAGTGCAGAAAGTGTGGAACAGACCACAAAAAACTAGACGCTCAACAAACGCTCGACTTTGGTAGATGGCTGACCGTCGGCTTGGTGTGTTACAGCCTTAAAGGGATAGTTCCAAACCTGTTTACATCTCTTTGTTCTGCTGAACACAAAGGAAGATAGTTTAAAGGATGTTGGTAACCAAACAGATCTCGGACCCCATTGACTACCATAGGGAAAGATATACTATGGTAGTCAATGGGGCCTGAGATCTGCTTGGTTACAAACACATCTTCCTTTGTGTACATCAGAACAAAGACATACAGGTTTGGAACAATTTGACAGAGTAAACAATGACATAATATTTTTGGGAGGATGAACAATCCCTGTAAGGACTGTTTAATTGAAAGGCACAAGAGTGAAACCGCAACAGCTGGCTTGTGTTGTGCTTTCACATTGACAGTATATTGTTACTTGGTATGAAATATACAATGAATGCTGTTAAAAGAGAAGTTCACTTTGCTGATAATTTACTCACCCCCATGTCATCCAAGATGTCCATGTCTTTCTTTCTTCAGTCGAAAAGAAATTAGGGTTTTTGATGAAAACATTTAAGCATTTTGCTCCATATAATGGACTTCAATGGGAACCAAACGGTTCAAGGTCCATGAGAGTTTCAGTGCAAACTGTTCAAAGGGCTTTAAATGACACCAGACAATGAATAAGGGTCTTATCTAGCGAAACGATCGGTCATTTAAAAAAAAAAAAGTTTACGTTTTATAAGCACAAATGCTCGCCTTGCCCTGTTCTGTGATGCGCATTCGTGACTCTCCTGTTCGAACTCGTTCATCAAAATGAACAAATCTTTTTTCGAGTCATGACTCGAAGGGTCCTAGATAAGCCCCTTATTCATCGTCTGGTGTCGTTTAAAGCCTTTTGAAGCTGCACTGAAACTCTCATTTGGACCTTGAACCGTTTGGTTACCAATGACGTCCATTATATGGAGAAAATCCTGGAATGTTTTCATCAAAAACCTTAATTTCTTTTCAACTGAAGAAAGAAAGATATGGACATATTGGATGACATGGGGGTGAGTAAATTATCAGCAAAAGTTTTTTTTTTTTTAAAGTGAACTACTCCTTTAATGCATGACCCCTTTAAACACTTTATGTCACCATTGTGAAGTTCTGGATGAGATGGTGGCAGTACTCACTGCTGGAGGAGGAAGACATGCGCCGCTGGGAAGGGGCTGGTGTGCTGGTTGATGGGGGAGGAGGAGGGGGCAGATCCGATGGAAGAGGTGGAGGAGGAGGGGGAGGAGGGATGAAGGTGCTGCTGGGTGGGGGAGGTGGTGGAGGAGGAAGGGGTAGATCCTCTGCGGTTCCTGTCCCGTTCTCGGGAGCAGGGGCTTTGTCTGCAGAGTCCTCCAACAGTGCAGAACCCTGTAGAGAGAACAGATAAGCATCGAGCATTCATATGGACTCCACATATTTTTTTTCTAAAAACCTTAATTTGTGTTCAACTGAAGAAAGAAAGTCATATACATCAGAGATGACATGGGTGTGAGTAAATGATTAGAAAGTTTTCATTTTGGGGTAACCTATACCATTAATATACAGAGACCACTGCAATTGAGTAAGGTATTTGTAAAACTTTTTCCCTGAAAAGTGTGAACAATGTGCAACAACCCTTGAAGAAAAAGAAGTATATTTGAGTTCATTTTATGATGTATACTTAAGGAATGTTCAAATATATTTTAAGTATATGTAGTAAGTATTCTAATATATCAACTTACTAGTAGTAAACTGCTTGGGATTAAATTGGCTCACTTTTTAGTATGTAAAAGTATACGTTTGTAGTGTAGCCTACTATAAGTGTAACAGTAGTAAGCTTTTAGTTCACAACCACGTTTGTCATTTGTACTGCATCTGTACAAGTGAACTTACTATTTACTATTTTAATGCGTGTAGAACTATTTTTAGTATGAAAGTACACTTTGTAGTTTTATACTGCAAGTATACTTGTACGTTTTCTTTAAATAAACTTACAGTTTTTTATTTATTCATAATTTTTCCAATCTAGGTATTCATTTTTTATACTTGAAATATAACTGTACTTTAACTCTTTCCATTTTAAAAACACGTCATTCTAGCTTCACGCTTCTTTTTTATCACTACTTGAATGTGGGTAAGTTTAATTTAAAAAAAAAGCAACATTTCAAACAAAAAGATGAGAAAATCACATATTTTTGTCAAAGACTACTCAGAACGATGATCAAAACATAGAATGAGTAGATCGAGTCCATCAAAACCGCCAAAGCTTGACGGTTATTTCCTCTTCATAGGTTCAACAAGTAAAGCGTAAGTAAAGTACAATTAAAGTAGATTTGGAGTGGACTAGCCAACACAAAAATTCAGAAGCTCAGAAAAATGAACATAAGATATCATTATAAATCAATATTTTCAATGTAAGTTGCAATGCAATAAGACAGTATGTAAAACTACAAATTTAATAGATTAAACACAACTACGAGCCAAGTTTAGAATGCTTAATTATACTATTAAGTGTAGTCCTGAATGTTTAAAACAATGGGACGGTACTTCTGCCTACGTCTAGCGTGACCTTTCTAACGTGATTATGTAATGCCTGGACCATCACAAGACCAACAATTGTGGTTAAAAAGTATTTACATTTTCTTTTTCTTTTTTTTTTTGTAAATGACCGATCGTTTCGCTAGATAAGACCCTATTCCTCAGCTGGGATCGTGCAGAGCCCTTTGAAACTACATTGATTTGGACTTCAACAATTTGGTTACTGTTGTGTGGAGAAAAATCCTGAAATGTTTTCCTCAAAAAAAAAATAAAAATAATTTCTTTTCCACTGAAGAAAGAAAGACATCAACATCTTGGATGGCATTGGGGTGAGTAAATTATCAGGAAATTTTCATTTTGGCGTGAACTAATCCAATGCACTTTATTTATTTATTTATTTTGAAATTTGAAATTGATTTGAAGGATAGCCCCTTGAGATGTAACATCTCGATTTCGAGGGAGTTTATTTGTAAATGATTGTTGTGGCATCTACATTTTTAGTTAAAAGTGTTCAGTGACACAATATGCACTTCACTGGCACAGTGACACTTCACTGTTCAGTGCAATAATGAAAGTTTTTATTTGTCTGCAGAGTTATCAATATACAGTCATGTGATACACAGCAAGATGTATTTTCAGCTATTTAAATTATTGTTATTTTTATAAGTGTTGCAATATAAGGCAAAACCTATAGCGTATATTGCATAGCAGCTGTATCGTATCGTCAGGCCCTTGCCAATACCAAGCCCTAATCAATGCAAAATTGAGAATTTTTTTAGTGTATGTGGTGTTTTTAATGTGCTTTAAGACAAACCGTGTAAAAATGCAAAGTCAACACCATTGCTGAGTATGTTTTCTTTTTAAAACTGCAGTGAATGGTCTCAAAAACGCATTGAAATCACTGGTGTTTCTGACCTCTCAAACTACCTTATAACCATTCACAACAACGTGTGATTGTCAACGAGTGGATCTCTGCGCTGGTGTGAGTGAGTGGAGGCAGGGCTAATTTGCATATTCATAGAACCGTGTATACTAAATGGGGCAAGGGTGTAGATACATATTTGAAAAAAAAAAGACATATTTAAACGTTTTGTCATTTTGGTGATCAAAGATGAGTTTTAAAAGGATAAAAGTATTGACTATGGGGGACTTGAAGTGCATCACTTTTTTAATTTAGGTGACACAGAAAATTTTCTCTTTCATGTTGTGAAGTGGTCATCTGTCATCTATGGCTAATTTTATTTACCCTCTAAATTATCATGATCAGGACCTTCATGCCTGTAATACTTTTTTACCAAGTAACAAAGTTCACTAAAAGTGCTTTTTAGTATAATTCTAGAAATGTCCCCTTCAGGTTGTGATACACACATGTTTTTGCAGCGAAATCTTGAAATGATTTGAACGTAATTGAACTTATTAAACATAAGAACAACTTTTATATTGTTAGTAATATTTCAATATGAACACTTGCTGGACTGAAACAACTTAGGTTTTACTAGTCATCCTCATTTATATAGCGCTTTTTAACAATGTAGATTGTTTCAAAGCAGCTTTTAAGGGAGGACTTAATATAATTAATAGTCCCTAATTCTAGATTCTAGTAGTCTGCCAAAATTGCATATTTTTGCTCAGTTTGGTCCTCTGAATAAAAACGAGTTTTCCCCCCTCTTAAGTGTGAGCTCCATATTGTCCTACTGTATATCATTCTATATGAGCCATTAAATAATAATGTGATAAAAAAACAACTACAAGCCAAGTTTAGAATACTTAATTATACTTTTAAGTATAGTCCTGGATGTTTAAAACAATGGGATGGTACTTCTGCCTATGTCCATTTGATAAAAAAAAAAAAAAATACATAAAATTTTTATAACTATTATTTCATATGTACAGGGTTAAAAGTTCAATTAAAAAAATAATTTTTGGACACTAAAATGATCATAGGCCGATTTAAATTATGAATATACTTCCCAAAACCACTTAATCTGACCGACATACCTCCCACCGCACCCTGCTGTATGCATTACCGCTGGTGAATACACAATTAGATCTAACTGAGTGGTTTGCTGGAATGACAGGACATCTGCTAAGCTAAGAGCGGCAATCCTTCACACTCAGAATCTCTAGAGACCACCCGCCCCTGTCGACTGACGCCAAGTAAACAAGCCCTGACCTTTCACCCCATGCACCCCCCTCCTCTTGGACGCGTGCCATGCACGTGCCAGTTATCCCCACCCCTCCTCCTCATCATCACTATCTCCACCATATGGTGCGTGTCATGTCCCATGCATGTCCGTGTTAATGGGTCATTCCCCAAAGAGACATGTGGAGTGCCATCTGGTTCAATCAAGTGGCCAGATGCCCCACTGGGCATCTAATTGGCTCAATGAAGATTAGATCCAATAGCAGAGAGGGGCCATATGAAATGCTGATATATTGCAAATTATTCTCTCTCTTGATATGAAAGATGTTTCTCCTAAAATTCCTTAGGATTAATTCAAATAAACAGAAATGGCACCTTTTTGGGTAACTCTTTATTTTTAGATAGTAAAATGTCTAAAGTGGACTAAGTATTAAGTATCTACGCAACCTCGTGTCAACTATACAATATTCGTACTATTATAGTAGTAGATTGTCTGCTAAATAATATTAACACTTTATTTTAATGGTGCCCTCAACAGACTATAGAAGTAATTTTATGAACTTTAATTCTTAACTTTATTTCAGTTACATTTATTTACTGACTGTCAACTTATTCTACTAACCCTAACCATAATCATAACCCTAACCTAACAGTCTATCAATACTCTAAACGTAGTTAACATGTAGTTGCAAATTAATGAGAGTTAGTTGACGTAGCTACAAAGTAGAATTCACTTAATATTCCACAATATTATTGATTTGACTGCACTGACACTATTGGATGAGAACTGAACAGAGCTAAGCTGCGTTTTCCAAGAGCATTGTAAGCCAGAACCATGAACCATGGTCTCTCCGATCAACTTATTAGGCTTTCAGTGCTTTTGGGAAATGTAGCCCTGGAAAAAGACATTACTCTTTTTCTGCAGAACTGCTTTATTTACACATACCAGAATACCCCAGGTGGTACACAGCAAGTTTTATTTTCAGCTATTTAAATTATTATTATTATTTTTTTTTTTTTGCATTATAAGTGTTGCAATATAACGCAAAACCTATAGCGGTATGTATCGTATCGTCAGGCCCTTGACAATACCAAGCCCTAATCAATGGCTGATAGGGCAAAAATGTGAATTTTTTTAAAAGTTCCCCTGTGGTTAAAATCAAGCTTTTAAAGTTGTTTATATGTCTATGTGTGTTTTTTTAAAGGAATAGTTCACTTTAAAAAAAAAAAAAACTTTTCCTGATAATTTACTCACCCCCATGTCATCTAAGATGTCCACGTCTTTCTTTCTTCAGTTGAAAAGAAATTAGGGTTTTTCATGAAATCATTCCAGGATTTTCTCTATATAATGGACTTCAATGGGAACCAAACGGTTCAAGGTCCAAATGAGAGTTTCAGTGCAGCTTCAAAGGGCTTTAAACGACACCAGACGATGAATAAGGGTCTTATCTAGCGAAACGATCGGTCATTTCAAAAACAAATAAAAAAGTTTAAGTTTTATAAGCACAAATGCTCGCCTTGCTGTTCTGTGATGAGCGTTCGTGACTCTCCTGTTCAAACTCGTTCATCAAAATGAACGAATCTTTTATCGAGTCATGACTCGAAGGGTCCTAGATAAGACCCTTATTCATTGTCTGGTGTCGTTTAAAGCCCTTTGAAGCTGCACTGAAACTCTCATTTGGACCTTGAACCGTTTGGTTCCCATTGAAGTCCATTATATGGAGAAAATCCTGGAATGTTTTCATCAAAAACCTTAATTTCTTTTCGACTGAAGAAAGAAAGATATGGACATCTTGGATGACATGGGGTTGAGTAAATTATCAGCAAAAGTTTTTTTTTTAAAAGTGAACTACTCCTTTAATGTGCTTTAAGACAAACCGTGTGCAAATGCAAAGTCAACACCATTGCTGAGTATTTTCTTTTTTCTTTTCTGCAGTGAACAGTCTCAAAAACTCGATTTGAAATCAATGGTGTTTCTGACCTCTCAAAGTACCTTGTAACCATTCACGACAACGTGTGATTGTCAACGAGTGGATCTAATTTGCATGTTCATAGAACTGCTTTATAGATTAAATTAACTAAATTAATAATGGATGAACTTTACAACAGAACTTAATCAACAACATTTCTAAAATCTATTCTTAAAATGTACGATCCGAGCTGCTTTTCAAATAATAAAAGTGGACAGGAACCAGGAGCACATCTGGTCACTGTTCACTTTCATTTGGAAAAAAGCAGCTTCAACATTTTGCTAGAAATCTCCTTTTGCATTCCATGGAAGAAAGAAAGTCAGAAATACAGGTTTGATGCAATGTATTTTGTTTATCGTGAAACAACCCCAAAAACATACAATAGTCCTAACCCCTAAATCCCTACCCCTAAACCTAACCTTCCCATAACGTATCCCTAAAATCAGAGGGAAATGACAGATGAATAAGAATGGCGTAGAAGCCCCTAACACTTGTTTTAAGCCTAAGGCCGGAGACACACTGGCTGCGTGGCGTGTCCGTTTTTATTTCGGCTCCCATATTAACAGATTAGAGCTTGAACACTCAGGCGCAGCATAAGCCTCGTGGAAATGCGTGCATGCTAGAAATAGAACCGGCGCTTATTTTTCACGCGACACGCAAACGTGTTGGAAGCGTTTCCAGGCAAAAAAACAATAGGAAACAATGTTTATATGTAATTTTGTACACGAATACATATTAATAAATTACATTCTGATGTTTGAAAGTCTAGGTTTTGACATAAATTCAGACATCAATGTAATTTAAACAAACAATAATAAAAATAGTTATCGATTTTCAACTATTGCCATTATATTGTCCAATACAGAGGTCATAGCATAATATATGAATAAAATATCTTTTTTTCATCTGTTTCTCATGCTCTTAAATATGGAAGCTTGTTTCCGCCACTGAATAAAAAAAATAAAAAAATGATTGCGACTTTTATCTCACAATTGCGAGATATGAAGTCAGAATTGTGAGTTATAAAGTCAGAAATGCAAGATATAAAGTCAGAATTGCGAGATATAAAGTCAGAATTGCGAGATATAAAGTCAGAATTGCGAGATATAAAGTCAGAATTGTGAGATATAAAGTCAGAATAGTGAGATATAAAAGTCAGAATTGCGAGATATAAAGTCAGAATGGCGATCGTCGTTTTTTATCTCACAATTCGGACTTTTTTCTCACAATTACGAGTGTACATCTCGCAATTCTGACTTTATAACACATAATTGTCGAAATTCTGACATCTTTTCTCAGAATTGCGAGATATAAACTCGCAATTGCGAGTTATCAGGCTAATTCTAAGGGGGAAAAAATACTAACTTTTTTCCCCCTCAGAATAGTTTAAATCTCACAATTCTGACTTTATATCTTGTATTTCTGACTTTATATCACGCAATTGTGACTTTATATCTCGCAATTCTGACTTTATAACTAGCAATTCTTACTTTATATCTCGCAATTCTGACTTTATATCTCACAATTCTGACTTTATATCACGCAATTCTGACTTTATATCTCGTAATTCTGACTTTATAACTAGCAATTCTTACTTTATATCTCTCAATTCTAACGTTATATCTCGCAATTCTGACTTTATAACTAGCAATTCTGACTTTATATCTCTCAATTCTAACTTTATATCTCGCAATTCTGACTTTATATCTCTCAATTCTGACTTTATATCTCGCAATTCTGACTTTATATCTCGCAATTCTGACTTTATATCTCTCAATTCTGACTTTATATCTCGCAATTCTGACTTTATATCTCGCAATTCTAACTTTATATCGCGCAATTCTGACTTTATAACTAGCAATTCTGACTTTATATCTCACAATTCTGACTTTATATCTTGCAATTCTGACTTTATATGTCACAATTCTGACTTAATAACTAGCAATTCTTACTTTATATCTCGCAATTCTGACTTTATATCTCGCAATTCTGACTTTATATCTCGCAATTCTAACTTTATATCACGCAATTCTGACTTTATAACTAGCAATTCTGACTTTATATCTCACAATTCTGACTTTATATCTTGCAATTCTGACTTTATAACTAGCAATTCTGACTTTATATGTCACAATTCTGACTTAATAACTAGCAATTCTTACTTTATATCTCGCAATTCTTACTTTATATCTCGCAATTCTGACTTTTTATCTTGCAATTCTGACTTTATATCTCGCAATTCTTACTTTATATCTCGCAATTCTGACTTTATATCTCACAATTCTGACTTAATAACTAGCAATTCTTACTTTATATCTCGCAATTCTTACTTTATATCTCGCAATTCTGACTTTTTATCTCGCAATTCTGACTTTATCTCGCAATTCTGACTTTATTGTCACGATACACTTAACAAAAGTGAAGGGAAGGACTCAAGTGCAGTGAAGGGATGATTTATTAACAAAATAAAACAAAACACAAAGCAGAAACCCACGAGGGGGAAAAACATACTCAACAAAACATAAAACTGAACTTGAACTGAAATACCATACACTGACCATGAATAACACCGAGGAACAGGGGAAATATAAGACAAAGATCCAACACAGACTGCAAACATGAAGGAACTTAAATAGGGAACAAATCAAGAGGGAACAGGTGGGAGAACTCAAACACTAATCAGGTAACGAGGGGGAGGATCAAACAATGACAGGAGCACATGGCTCAACATAACAAAACCACCCATGTGCTAACACGACAGGACAGACACGTGACATTTATAACCAGCAATTCTGACTTTATATCGCGCAATTCTGACTTTATATCGCGCAATTCTGACTTTATATCTCGCAATTCTGACTTTACATCTTGCAATTCTGAGAAATAAAGTCAGAATTGTGAGATGTAAACTCGCAATTGTGAGAAAAAAAGTCAGAATTGTGAGATAAAAATTCGCAATCGTAATTACCTTTTTTTATTTTTCATTCTGTGGCGGAAACAAGCTTCCATACTTAACAATGTGATTACATGAAGTAGAAAAAAAAACCTTAAAAAAAAATGTTCTGTCTTCGGAGAGATGGTCCACCATCAGGCTAAATATAGGCTCTTTAAAGCTACACAAAATGTGTAAATGTATAGAAATAAACAGACAGCCCACTTCCCTGTTTTACGGATTTTGGAAGATGTGATAATAGTTGAAATGGTTGTTGTAAAGGCAAGAGCAACACACCGCTAATCCAAATGTAGACTGTCCCTCTGTCACCTAGCAGCAGCAGCGCCGCGTCAGACACGTTTCTGGTGTGCAAAGACACAGAAAACGCGACGCAGCCGCCACACAGCTGACACGCAACAGAAACGCCACCCTCACACCACGCAGTCAGTGTGTCTCCGGCCTAAACTTGATTTTAACTGTATATCTATCCCTCAAATTGGATTGAATTGATTGAAAGGTAAATGTAAATTTTCTTTCCCATGAGTCATCCTTCATTTATAATAGGAGAAATCTGCGCTAGTTAATGGAGAGTTCAGGAGCAAACACAATACTTCTAGGCCCAGCCGTCAGACTTCCATAACACAATAAAGAAAAGCAGTACTGTTTACCCAGTAGCCCAATGTGTTTACAATAAATGTTGAACTGCAACGATAGCTCTGGGATGCCACACCTTGCATGGATTTATGTTGCAATGTGACAGGTGATGAAGTGAAACCAGCTTCATTTAGAAAGAAGACAGCTGACTGGCCAGGAAACAGCTGCAACCATAATGGTTGTGGTTTTCCAAGTCACATGATGGAAGACATTGTTTCCTGCTATCGATACATTTATCATTCAAGTGTGAGCATTTTAGTGTAGAAATGCATTGTTTTTAATAAGATCCTAAAATTGCAAAGCACAAACACTTTGTCTCTATGAAATACAAGCATTTAAATCCTTTTAAAGGGACCCTATTATGTGTTTTCACTTTTTCAATTTTACTCCCACGAAATACGCAAAAAGGGGACGAGACCTGGCTGAGCTGCTATGACAAAGAGATGCTGTTTTTCCCACCCCGTTTCCAAAACTCATTTGTTTGACAATGCAAACGTTTATCTTGATGAAATCAAGGAAAAAACTTCCGTTTCATGTCGACTTTAAGGTCCCTTCTTGGCTCCTTCCAAAGCCACAACCCCAAAACACAGCTCCTGTAGCAGCAGGGGTGGTAGCCATGGTAGCAAGGGAGAGTGACAGTCAGGGCCTGAAGTTAACTTTTTCGGCCACCGACCACTGTGCTAGGTGGATTTAAAAATTCACCTGCCACAGAGACTTTTTACCAGCCTTTTTTTTTTTTTTTGCCTAATAAAGGTGCAAAAAAATGGGAATTTCACAATATTGTTCTTTAACATGTAAGAATACACATTTAAGTGCAGTCAAGTAATAATAATTCTAAGAACATACATTTTTTAAAATCTTTTTATTCAATGATTTTGACACACACACACAAACAACATATATGTATATATAGTATAGGTTCCCAACTCCCAACATGCACAGTTGCACACGCACACACATCTGTGCATCTGTCATTGTACTGTAGCCTACGTCAGCGCTACATTATCTCATCCCATCTCACCAACAGTTTAATACTCGCACATCCAAACGTAGTCGGAAAAGGGCCTCATCTTCTTTTTGATCGAATAAACGTTACGAAACAACAGTCGTTGTCATAAATCAGCCGCTCACGAACCTTGCCATTGCCGCCAATTGTCCACTTTGTATTAAAATGTCTTCTTTTACTTTTCTTTTTCTTTTTCTCATCCTCATCCGTTGGTTGTTGTTTCAGCTGGCCACTTTACCAATGTGCCGCCACATTTTAGCTAAAGTCCAACGCAATAGTGGACTTCGTTGAAATGTAAAAATCCTAATGAATCACTCAATTCTCATTGGCTACCTGCCAATGTGGCAGTGTTACCAATATTTTGCCAATAGCAAAATTCACCCACATTTGGCAGGTGGTCGGGTGTTAATTTCAGGCCCTGGTGACAATCCCCAGCCAATCATTTCATTCATTCCAAATGGAAAGAGTAGCTGTGTTTATTGCAGCCCTGAGAGGACTATAGACACTCGATTTTTATACTCTCCTTTTCAGAGTACTTACATTTTAGATATTTATTGGTATATAAAGACAGTTTAAACAAATTTGGGACAAAGTGTTTTAGAAACAAACTGCCAACCCTGCCTTTAAGATGTAGCAAGCATACAGATAACTATTCATACTTTTACTGAAATTGGAAAAATATGAACATGAATATGTAATTGCTTTACCTCCTCGTTGGGTGCCATGGCTCTGTTGGGGTACTGGTCCGTGGTATCGCTACCCAGGGTTTTGTAGTAATCCCCAGTGCTGGGCTGCTTGCTGAAGCTACGAGACTTCCGATTAGAGTCGACTCTTCGAAGTCTTTCGTGGCTCTCGCCAGGATTCAACTCCTGCCGAAATGAACAGCACATATTCAGAGATGGAAACACAATAAAATGCTCAATTTTAACAATCAGTGATTGAAAGAGAATCATACAAATCAATCACTTCATTTCAATGTTGGGGAGCGTGTCTATGGTCTACGGCCCTTGTATTAATATTTGGATAATGGTTAAATTCTGAGGGCCCTATCTTGCACCCGGCACAAATGACTTTATACACTGACGCATAGGGCTGGGTATTGACACAAATTTCACAATTCGATTCGATTTCGATTCACAGGCTTGCAATTCGATTCGATTTCGATTACGATTCGATTCGATTCAATATTGATTATTTTGGATATCAGTTACAATAAATGGCAATTTTTCTAAAGGGAATCAAATCTCTTAACTAATGCTGTAAACTATGGGAGTCTAGTTGTAGCCTACTAGACTTCATTAGCCTAATATGAAGGTAATAGTTAACTGTTTTGTAGCTATACAAACATTTAAATTACACTTTTATTTATTTTTATAATAAGAAGATTATATGAAATATAAACATTTAAATGGTGGCTGTCATAAAAACTTGCCTGATTTATTCAAATATGCATTAAATATTGAAGAACATTAAGATTATAATGCATATGTAATATGGTGTATATATTTAGCAAAATGCTCCTCTCTGGAGTTATTTTTTCTAGCTGACTAACGAGTTTATGTGGGTTTTCTGAGGTAATGACGATACATGACATTGATTACAAGCTGTTTAACTGACGTCTTTCCACGGTTGAAACGCTGATTGAGCGAATCAATGTGACATGATACGGATTTCGATAAGCTGTACTCTATCTTTTAACACACTTTCAGATGCTCATTCATGTTTATTTCGCGCTGTAACTGGTATTATTAACCCGGAAGAGAGATCAGCGCTGCTGCTTCTCTTGAGCTGCGCCAGAGCGATCTCACGCCACAGCGAAAACGTTATTTATGATTTTGAATATCTAAAGAAAATGGACGTAATTTGAAAATTGAGACTTTGTTTCATATTAATAACAAAGGACAAAGATTATTACGATTTTTTTGGATGCGTGCAGCCACGATACAATGTTCCATCAATTCAAATGGATGACTAACAGGATGACTAATCGATTTTTGAGATTTAAGAATCGATATTGGTTCGTAAAAAACATATTTATTACCCAGCCCTACTGACGCATGTATCATTCCTATTTTGCACCCGCTCAATACGAGCATTTCCCTCCACAGACGCAAGTCAGTAAACTAAGCTTGCGCTCCCTGGGCGGGTCGGCACAAAAAGGAGGCGTGTTTCGGCGCAAACCCTGGTGCTATTTTGACCAGAAAAAACCTGATTTAAAGTCAGTGGCGCATTTCACGTTGTTCATAATGCTATTTTAAGCGCGCATACTTGGCCAATAGCCATAATGTAGCAAGTGCACAATGTGCATACACTTTGATTCTTTCATCAACACAGATGTAGCAGTTTTTATTTTTTGCAAATTGTACATTATAACAAGGCAACATATTAACACATGAGGGAAATCATTGTGGTGTCCATGAAGATGTAAAAAAATATAGATTGTGGTAATGACAGATCAGACCTGTTTGCCCAACAGTGGCAAGACACATATGTATATAAGGACATCTGACAAATTAGTTTGTCCATCAAGAACCAGGAAAAAAAAATCTCCGATCCCCATACAACGTCACTTCTCTGTCTTTCACTGCCCTGACAAGAACGTCGGTCTGTGAACCGCTTATGACGCGCTAATCCGCCATGCAACATGCGCACCTGCTCTGAAAGGGTATGTTGGATGACGTTCAGGGGTGTGTTTCCCGTACAATGACGTAGTTCACTGTTTCACTACCATAGTACGATGCATCGTTGGAAAAATCAACTAGCTAGTCACGGCTGTTTTCCGAAACTCTCGCAAAGTATCGTTCAACCACGTTGGTTTCGCACATGGTGGAGTAATAACTGCTTTGAATAAAACTGTTTGAGATCCAATTAACGCTAGATTTGTTTTATATAAATGACAGACATGTAATTTGAGGACTATTTCTAATTGTTCTCAGTTGTTCTGCTTTATTAGCAGACTCAATATTTGGCTCGTTCTTACATAGTAGAGCACGTTCGCACATGCGCACTCTTCAAACACGTTACTTAAAAAATTTTTGAAAAACTAAAAGACGTAAATTACATTTGTATGTATTCTAAATAAAAGGCACCGGTTGTACTGAATGTCAGCTTGCTTATTTTGCTCAAGATAAGGATTTATTACCTCCAAATGTGATGCAATATAGAAATGATGCCTCTAACCACAGGTCGAGAGCTGTCGTTCAAACCACACAACTTTGCGATGTTGTTTGCAAATGTCCGTTGGAACGATGGTTTCGGGAAACACCGACTCGTTAAACTATGCAGATAACGACGGAACTTGCAACCATAGTTGGCTAACGATGCTTTCGGGAAACGCACCCCTGGTTGGTTTATTTCACGTCATGCCCAAATCACACCTATGAGTAATGAAGTTACTTCAGACCAACTGCTTTTAAACTTGCGTCAGGTGCATGAGTAATTTTTCCCGCCGATAAAATAGCAACAGCGCCCAAGATCTGCCCACAAAGTTACTTGCTCTTTGCGCTTGATTTCAGATCGTTAAAATAGGGCCCTAAGAGTTTTAAAGTCACCATGAAATCAAAATTGACAAATCATATATAAAAAAAAGCCTTTTTTGCATTATTCTTCAATAATAACTCCCTCTTGCAAACAAATCTCTTCCAATGATCCAATGATCCAATCAATTCCAGATAAACAAAATCAAGTTCTGCCCTACATTTTTCATCACAATTGGGAAGAAAAGATTATTGCAACTTCTGTTTTTATGCAGATTTTAAAGGGTTAGTTAAAAAAAATGTAATCAATTACTTTGGTTACCTCAGTAATTGGTTACTCACTGGTTTGGAAATCATTGTTCCAAACCAGTAAGTCTTTCATTCATCTTTGAAAAACAAATTAAGATTTTTTACATTTTAACATTGTCCCTCCATTGACTGCCCATGCAACTACCAATTTGTTGCGTTAACTAATCAACTAATAGTAAAACTAATCAATATGAATTGTGAAATTTGAAATTTTCTGAAGATACTCGATCGCATTATATATGAACAAATTGAATTAAGGCTTTTACTCAAATATAAAGGTTGATTGGAGAACAGAAGCTCAACCGTACTTGCATGACGCATAAGAACAAACCTCACTGGTTCTTGCTGAAGCTCAACCTTGCTGCATAGCACATGAGAATGAACCTCATTGGTTCTCGCGCGCAAACATGCTTGAGCTTCGTTTACCACAACTGATGTGTGAGTAGACGAATGTGTGTGTGAATACGCTTAAATTAAATCTCTTCATCATATATAGTGATAGTGTATTTTCAGAGAATTTAAACCACTAGATTCATATGGATTGGTTTTACGATCTCTTTATGAAGAAAAAGCGGCAAAGAGGTAGTTGTGTGGACTTTCAATGGAGACACAGAAATTTCTAAGATTTCATGAAAATATCAAAAGTCTTATTGGTTTGAATGACCTGAGGGTGAGGAATTGATGAATTGATGATACATTTTTCGTTTCCATTGAAATGGTTTAACCATTGAAGTTAAAAAAAACAATATTTATGAGTACTGTGGACCTATTTCAATAGTCCGTTAAAAATAGCATTTTTATAATTAAGTTGCACTATAAATACTTAAAGTGACTAAAACTTAACTGAATAGAGTGAAATCCTTAAAATTAGAAACATTATTTTAACATAAATCTTTTGCAGTCAATTACTAGCTAGCACAGCAGTAGTGCACATGCATGTGCTAACATAACTAGCAGATTAGCACTGTATTAGTTTGTGGACAATTATTGTGTTTTAAATAAAGCATCACTCAGCATTAATATAATCACAATATTCTTTGACCCATCCTTGACCTATAACCACAGACTCTACAACACTTCAACACAATGATAACCCTTAAAAGGATACTCCACTTTTTTTGGAAATAGGCTAATTTTACAAGAGTTAAGAGTAAAACAGTTGAGTTTTACCATTTTTGAATCCATTCAGCCGATTTTCTGATATTTAGAAGAATATCAGAAAGTTTCTGTAGGAATACTATGGAAGTCAATGGAACCAGAAACTGTCTGGGTTACTGATATTCTTCTATATTCTTCGAAATTCTTCTAATTTTTTTTTTTTTTTTTTTTTTTTTACATTTACACTGCTTATACATTGTTAATTTTTAAAATTGTATATTTTAGGGAACTGGTCAACATTTTTGACACTTTTTAATAAATGTGTAAAGGTTTTTTTTTTGTATTTTTGGAGGAGGGTTGTATCAAATTAAATATCTAAAATATGATGTTTATAAGAATTATATGAATATTATAAAAAATATTGCTTACATTTGTTTTAAAAGTCGAATGCACTGTAAAAAATTTTTTTTTTTCATGATTTGTAATAACAACATTTTTTCTTTTGTTAAATCAACTTAAATAATTTATGTAGTTCAGATAACACAATACTTTGAGTTTCTGGTGATTAAATCGATCTCCTTCATTGTATTGACTCAATTTTTCTATTTCAATGAACTTCAAATTTTAAGGCAACCAGCTTAAGTTAAACCAACAATATTTGTTTTACAGTGTAGAAACTTATGCAACACACTGTTGAAGCTGCTGTCACTTTTTTAAATGACACGTCACCTTACATATTTGAATCCCAACTTCTCGCCCACACGAACGCCATGAAAAAGTGGTCAAATTAACTTTGTAAGTGACAGGCTTTAGTGTCAGTGTGAAATTTCTCATTTAGATTTTGACAATTCCCCTTCCCACTGTTGATATCACTGCTTGAAAATGCCACAAACCAATGCCAGAGCTTCTGTTCCAAATAACCTGAAACAGACTATTAATTGAAATTTCATCCCATATTAAAGTTGCTCCACTTTAGAAAAACCTGCCAAATTAAGCCACGTAAACTCTCAATAATTCCTCTTGAGTTGATGTGTTAAAGCCTCATGTGACCAGCTGATTTACCTGAAAACAAAAAGACTTTTCATGGCACAAAAGCTGAACCGTAACAAGGATTTCTAAGCCTCATCGTCTTAGAAGGCAAACAACACAGCAGGCTAAAAGAGAGACTGTCTGACCCCTTGTATGTTGTTTCAGTATCAATGTACCGAACGGTTTCACTTTCTGAAGCTGTCACTCACTTGTGTATGATAGTGAATCTTCATCACTGATCTAAACCCATCACCTGCCTTTAGTAAAGGCTTAACATCACAAGAACAACATTAGAGCAATCTCAGACGTGTTTTCAAGACTTTCTAGAAATTTCCAACACAAAAGGCAATGCTTTGTTTTCTCTCAAGATTTCCCTAATGCAAAGTCCTTGAATTTGCATAGTAATCAACCTTATGCAATGCAATTCCAAAGCAAACAATGTCACAGAATAGTTCAAGAAAAGCACCAAATGCGAGACAGTAATCAATTGTTATATTGTGATTTAAGGTACCTTTCATAAAATAATTAAAAATATATATATTTTGGATATTTAAAAAAAAGAAAAACAGCAGAAAGCATATCAGCTCCCACATCTACAGTATGACAATGAATTTGATCATGGGTTTTAATTTCTCATGCCAGCTCTGAGGATGGTATCATCCATGCATCCAATTTGCATTGTAGTCTAAAGCACTGTCCTCCATGCAGAATTACTCCCAGTGTAACTCGATTCATCCCAGTGCAGATGGTTTGATTATCATACCTCAGGGAAAACGCTGCTTGAAAGGCTATAGCTGACCTCCATACAATGTGGACGGACCTGAGCCTATTTAAAACCTGCTGAATTTTTCATCACCAGTCACCAATACTTATTCTTCAGTTGTGACTGATCTAAAGAGTGTGTTAGATTGAGTGAAGAAAATGACGACGCATATCTGATTATCCATTCAATGCATTTGAAAGGTTCTCTAGGCTATCACAGGTTACAAACCAACCAACCAGAGGTTATCGTATAATAACTAAAACATAAGTAACTGAAAGTCTGGAAAACATTCCCGACAAAAACGTCCATTGCAGATGCAAAGACAATTACATAATCACACACAAAGCTGGAGTATTTAGACGTAACCAAACCGACACAGTTTTAACACTGGCCACCATAAAAAAAAATAACACTGAATAGCAGTCTTACCCTTCCTGACTGCCCTTATTTCTTTCCAAAGTACGCGAAGGTTTAAACTGAGAGCCGGTAGATGCACAGGTGTCACAGGATCTCCATTCTACTGTGAGTCATTCTACCTGACACACGACTTGCCTTTCCCCGCCCCCTTTCAAACAATCACATCCCAGAGCCATGACTTCACTGCTCACCTGTTAACCAACCACAGGTCACGGCGCTCATGGGCTCTTATGCAAACCATTGTGACACAGTGGCTAAGCATGGCCGTTCCGACTCGGCTTTCTCACCGGTCCAAGGATTGCATTATGCACACCGGCCACCGAAGGGAATCTGATTACAAATAAAAGTGGAGATCTCTCTCAAAGGTAGTGGATTTACAAAAAAAATAAGAGTGTAGCAGAACAGAAATGAAACGTAATGTGAATCTTTTGTGTATAAAACACGAAGTGTACATATGAATGAAGTGGCGATTTTGGATTAAAAAATAAGCCTGAAAGTGAACTCAGGTGAACTTGTATAACATTCTACTGTACGTCGAATGAATCATAGCCTAATATGGGCCTGAGTTACTAAATGGTGTGGTATTCAAATATATTAGAGCTCTATACACAAACTAACCTTGAGCAAGGTGAATAGACTAAACACAACCCAGAACTGTCAGTATGCGGTTGCTAGGCATACTTCTTTTACCATGGTATTCAAGCAAGGGGACGTTTCTTCCAATGATATCCCCTCCAAACTTTTTGATAAATGAATATGTTTGTGTTAGAATAAGCGAAAAATAAACAGTATGTATTATGTTTCTTTATAAGAGTATTATTCACCTCTTCACGTAACGTGAGTATATGTGATTATTACAAATAAATATGAATGTTATATCTCTATGTTATATGAGCATTGCACACCTCACCTGTAAGGTTGGAAAAATTATATTTCTGATATGCAGTAAGAATATAGAGAAAAATGATAATAGCAGCACTGAAAATTTGATGAGATGTTCAAATTGAAATATTTTGAGTTTGAGTATTTGACAAATTGTTTGACATTGCTGCGATCTCTACTGAAACTTTAGATGTTAAGGTCTCCCTTTGCTCTTCATTCATTACCATTTCTGTCAACTTAGATAATATACATGTGATATATGTCACTTTTTTTTTAAATAAATTCAATCTTGAAATGCTCCATTTCCTGAAAAGTACATGCAATCTGTTAAGTAAGTGTATGATTGTCATCTCTAAATCCCACCTCACAATCACACCCTCCCAACAACATTGCAACAGCTCTTCTCATAAAGGCTTTGACCATAAAAGGAAAAGCAGACTGCATATGATTTGAGATGACAGGTTCCAGAGGATTTATTCATGTCTCATTAAAGTTTTTTGTTTTTCATTAGAAGTAGACTACATTTTTGCTCTATGAAATATTTATATAATGTACTCTATAACATGTTTTCCAGTTTTTCAGTCACAAATATTTAAGAAATGTGATTTACTTGAAACAGAATTCCCAAGAGTCAAGTGCTGAGTTATATTTACACCCATTAAAAACTATATCCCATAATCCTTATTATATTATTGTCACATAACTATATTATATCATCATGTTACTAACAACAAAGTGGTTGAAATAACTTTAAAATCGAAATACATCATGTTGACTTGACGTTTTTAACAGTGAATTTCAAGGCATTTCAGAGGGTTAATGGCATAAATACATATTTAAAGGGATAGTCCACTTTGAAATTATTTTTTGGTATGTTTTAGCTAACCTCAAGGGCATCCAAGATGTTGTCTTTGTTTCCACAGTAGTTTCAATTTTGATATTTTTAGGTCAAACCGTTCTTGTCTGTCAGTCATATAATGGAGGTGTATGGTCACCACCTCAAAGAGCATGCACAGAGAAGTCCAAATTAAACATGATTTAATGACTCATAAATGTAAGTACACTTTGATGGCCTAAGACATGAAACGAGCGGTTTGTGTGAGAAAACGAACAGTATTTATATCGTTTTTACCTCTTGTAACCACAACCATGTCCAAGTACTCTGAGGGCGTCGGTCTGCGCATGTGCCGGAAGTAATCTCTCGCACATGTACGTGCACTCATTGTTTACACAGAGTTTTCGGAAGTGCTACCCTTCACTGTGAAGATCTAAACATATTTAGATATATAAGAAATTGCAATGGAAGATGATTTTGATATATAGACAACGTTGATTTTTGAGAACGTGGACATGGCTGTGGTTACAAGAGGTAAAAACGATATAAACACTGTCCGTTTTCTCACACAAACCGCTCGTTTCGTGTCTTAGGCCATCAATGTGTACTTACATTTACGAGTCATTAAATCATGTTTAATTTGGACTTCTCTGTGCATGCTCTTGGGTGGTGACCATAGACCTCCATTATATGACTGACAGACACGAACGGTTTGACCTAAAAATATCAAATTGGAAAATACTGCGGAAACAAAGACAACTACATCTTGGATGCCCTTGAGGTAAGCTAAAACATTTAAAAAATAATTTCAAAGTGAACTATCCCTTTAAGCACATATATTAATTCTAAATAAAGGAGTTATATTGGATAAAACTGTAGACAGACAACATTAGTAAGTGATTCTTATAAACTAGAATGCTATATTTTCAAAAAATATGCATATTTTAATACCTATTATCCATTGACTGATGTACAGTAAGTGCATTCCTGTGAACAACACATTTACATGTATTAAAATTTGAGGGATATTTTTTTCCGCATCTGTGCTACTGAATGCCTAGCAATTATTATCTCCTAAAAAGCGTGGGAATTTCTAAAGTTGCCACATCCCTAGGATACACTAAACATACAGGGACAGTTTTTCTTCTAGAGAGACTAATCCCCGTCTCTGCTCGATGGCCCAGTGGAAGAGATACTGTCTCACAGGAGAGACATGGATCAGGCAGAGGGTCAGAAGTCATAGACATGGTCTAGCTAAAGGTTTCATTATGTTTGGTGGATAAAGTAGTAACGGATGCCACTGAAGTGTTGTGGGAAATTACTTGGATTACAATATTGCTTTACTCCTTAAAAAGTACTAATTGCATCACTGAGTTAATTTTTATGGAAAGTAATGCATCATGTTGCTTGTTTGTTTTTTAATATCACAAATAAAAATAAAAGTTCTATTTTTGGCAAATGTAAAGACCAAACACCTACACATTCAAAACACACCAAACGTGAAATTGAAAAAGCCTCAGGCTGAAGGAAATGCAAATCCACGCCTGTAGCACTAAACTTAAAGCACTAAACTTAACATAACATCTAAAGAGAACGATTTACTCAGTGTAACCAATGAACAATTCCTTTACTACGAGCTAATTAAACTATACTAATTGAGTTAAAGGTACAATCTGTCATTTTTACACCGCCAGAGGACGCATTTTCAAAACAATAACAAAGGCGGAGCTTGATGACGCTATCAAGGAGAGTGGAACGTGTCTAAGTGTCTAATTTGTCTAAACCCACGTGATGGTTAGGTTTAGGGGCGGGATAAGGGGTAGGTCATTCGTATGAATTCATACGAGTAGGCCAATTCGTAAAATATGTACGATTTAGCAAAATCGTACTAATTCATACAAGTGAGGTCGTATGAATTGTTACGATTTAGTCACTTTTTAATCATTCGTCGAATTCGTACGACTTGGGGCTCGTTCTTCGTACGTCGCTAACTCAGTTAGCTGGATTTGATTGTTGGCGATTTGCCATGATCTTGGATCGTTTGGTTCTTCGACGCTCATCCTGGACTTGCTGTCATAGCAACAGGTCCGTCAGCTTGAACCTGCTCGCGAGCAGGCTTATTTCATGTAAACAGGATTAGATCGCGGCTAATACGGGAAGTCCTTCAGCGCAGCGCGATAGTGTAGCTTAATTTCTGAGATTTATTTTTGTTTTCTCGTGAAACGATCGTCGTGAGGGTGTCGTTTAAATACATTATTATTTTGTTGGAAATGCACATTAATGTTCGATTCGATGTCGGGCTTCAACAACAGCACAAAATGTTTGCATTGCCCTAAAATTATTTGCGAGTGGCTTCCTTTACACTATTGGAGATGCGGAGAACTTGATAAGCTTTCTGTCGTGCCATTCACAAAGTAGTGCTCTTAGTTTGTTTTTGTTTTTTTGTTTTTTTTCCCCAACTTAGGGTATATTATAATTTTTAATGAAGATAATGCAATCATGATGACCATGTCGATTATGACTTACAGTCCCTCAGGCTTAACTTACGTGATTGGTGCCATACACTGTAGACTACACACATGTTCCCATCAAGGCCTCAATGAAGGGTTTTTGTGAGCAGAAAGGGGGCTTATACGGTGCAGCCAAGTTACTATTACAATTTTTAATATTCCAGATTTGGAATATTATATCACTTTTTTAAAAAGGCATTTGACTGAGTAAAATCTTTTAGATGGTGTGTGACCATGTTCTATATCACAAATCAGTGTGAAAGCAAAATGGCCAGGATCTGTGCATGACTCAAGAATTTTAAGAGATTCACATTTATGAACATTATTTGAACATGGTAAGGAAAATAATAAATATCAAACTCACGGTATTACATACACTTATGCTGAGAACTGCATTTTTCCATTAAACAGGTGATTACAACAGGATCCTGCATTGGAGACAGGTGTTTTATGACCCCATTCCCTGACCCAAACCCCCAGACCAGTTACAATGCAGCTCTAGGACAAGGGCACACAATGACATGAGCTTTGGCCAACTAAAGGGAAGATTTCAATGTCTAAAAACCCTGAGGGTTGCACCTGACAGGGCCTGTGACATTGCATGTGCCATATTACACAACACTGCCAACATCAGAAAAAGAAAAAAAAAATGTTTAATTAAGCCTAAAATAAAAGACAAGACAAATTTGCAAAACTCTGTTTGCTTAGAGTTTTATTTCAATAGTTCTTTGTAAAGAAAAGCCAGTTATTCAGTCATCTTTTTAAAAGATATTATGCAAGGTCAGTAATAGTACTCTGTGTGATTTTACTCTGAAGTTTATTTTGAAGCAACTCTATTTCTAGTGCAATTTTTTCTTAGTCAAGTTCTGTTTCTACCCCTGATTTTTGTTTTTTCAAAATACTCTATTTTCTGTTGAAGACTCATATAGGGAACAAATGCAACAAATAAAAAGCAAAAGTTGTCTCTTCACTGCCCACCCCTGTATCACTGCTGTGTGCAGACTCTTCTGTACATGTGGACTCCTGTCAGAAATAATAGGCATAGGCACAAGTATAAATCAATTAAAGACATCAATTAAATTAAAGTACTTCCTCCAAAGGACAGTCATCTGAGAAGTTTTCTTCACTCTCCAGTGCAATGTGATTGATAACTCATGGCAAAATATTTTTTAACATAAGTTTATCAGTTTTTACTTTCACAAGACAAAGCAATTTATCATTACTCAAGATTTAACAGTTGAAATGACTAAACCAGCCAATTTGGATTATAGGTCTGCTTCATTTAATGCAGCAACAAATTATTTCACAGTGTACAAAGATAATGTAAATCTCATTTCCCAGTGATGTAGGTGTTGCTGCTACTGGTCCCTGATGTGGGTCTGGAAGAGCTGAACCCAGGGATGCCCTTCACAACAGGGCAATTCACATTCAACCCAAAGGTCAGCTCTTCTGCCAGGGTCAGGAGCATCATTATTAGTTTTTTTCTCAGCATTTTTCCTGTTTGCTTTTATAAACAGACAATCATTTATTTAACAGTGCCTTTTTAAAAGAGACTAGTAGGCCTATAAGGCCTAAAATTACCATTAAGTAGAATATTTTTGTACTTCACTTTCACCATGTTTATTATTATAGTGTGGTGACTCGACATTACAATGAACAAAGTAATTATGAAATTATGAAAATAAAAATAAAATAATAATAATTTATTAAAACATCTAACATGGCCACCACAAATTTGTCTTCTAGTTTTGCCAGCACTCTCTCCTGGCTTTTGCACACTTTGAGGTGTTCCCTGGGGTTTTAATTAAAGACTGAAATTCGGCATAACCTTGCATTAAAAGCGCTTGCTCTGCTTGGGAGAAAAACTGGGCGTGTTCTTTGGCCATGCTGAACAGCCAATAGCAGCGCTGCTGATCACTGGTTCTGCTATCGATACATGTCCCCTTTTAAACCAACGCGAGAACGCGCAGTTATCTCAGATAACTCAATCCAGCGATACTAATCATAAACAACAGGTGTGTTCGAAGAACCCAATTAGCCGGATCATGATTAGCACGATGATATTATCTTAGATGTCTCATTTGATCTCGGATGTTTTAAGCAACGTACGAAGAACGAGCCCTTGGTCGTGAGATCGGGTTGTTTATTTCTCCGTTTGTCCCAAAGCATGCTTGCCTTAGTTGACCTACATTTAAGTTTTTAGGGGATTTGAGGAATTACTGAATCTGTTTATGTGCAAGCAAGATGAGTAATGCTCACATTTAGTCTAAAACTAATGAACCAAGCCAATGAAAATGAATACAAATTACACTCATTTTAAGTGTATAGATCATTTTGGGAGCATCTGAATACATATATTTATTGCATGCTAAGTGAAATGTTAAGTTCTGATGTTAGTTGGTACAATGGTAATAATGAAAACAAGGTTTGATAGACAGAAACAAGCTATTACTTCAAATACTTAGCAAAAAGGCCTGACAAACAAGTGGATTATCTGCTCTTTATATTCCAAAGATGCCATTAGTACAGTTTAATGATCTGAAAATGTGTGTGTTGGGATGTGCTGGCATATTTAATTAGTTAAATTAATGTCAAATCTGTCATGCAATGCATCAATAGAGCCTTTGGAGGGTCAGCTTGGCTAATGGAAGCCCTCATTAACGAGAACACAAAAGTAGCATTGTGTTTTTGTCTATATGAGTGTTTGAGTCCATATCGTGAGTGTGCACCTGCTCTGGGCTTAGCCCCATTGTGTTTATTAGTGTGCACAGGGTTGTGTGTGTGTGTTTTTAGAACAGATTGAAGTTTGTTGGCCAGACAACAGAAGATGCACTGCTGGTCTGATTATCCAGCTTTCTAATGGCCGCTGTGTGCTATTTGTGACAAACCGCTGTGATTAAGTTTATGGATGATTAATTAGAACAAATTGTCTTGCTTTACTGTCAAAGCTAACTAAGGTGTTATCTTACACCTACTTATGTATTTCATGCCAATTAAAAAGGGACGAGATTGTGGTAAGTGTGTTAATTAGATAAAATCCACAGGGAAGGCTTTTCTATTATGGGCCTATACGCAGAATACCTAAAGCTCTGTGGAATATTTAGTTACACAAGACTCAGATGGGATGCAACTAACTCGGAAAGCTGGTCTTTGTAATTAACTGAGCAGTATCATTATATCATATTGCTTGAATGCATTTATTTTAACTTTAAGTCATTAACATCAGAATAGTGGTTGAATATCATAAAATATTCTGGAATCGTATACACACACACACACACGTATATATATATATATATATACATCCATTTGATTCAAAACTTGTAAAAAAAATTTAACAAATTACAATTACAAGCATTTAATCCTAAATGTATGTGTGCTGTGTATTCTATGTGTTTTTATGCTTATTACAGGTCAAGTCTAATGTAAGTGTATAGCACATTTCACATTACTTCGAAGTAGCTTTACAGACAATCATTATGTTAATGTTTATAATATTTTAATATCTTTATGCCTTGTCGCATTTAGCAGATTAGAAATGAGCAATAATATAGATTACATTTTGAGACTGTACAACCAATCAAGAAACAGGGATTTGCTAAATAATATATATCACCCTACACAAGTATACTGTATGTTTGATATATGGATAGATCAATTCAGGAAGTTGTGTCTCTTGTGCACTTCCCATGAATAGCGCTATTTTGCGTGCCATGCAGAGTTGCCTATGTAAAGCATTTTAAATCAGTCTCCATTTCATTTGGGCTGCCTTTTGTGTTGTTGTACAAGTTCATTTGCAATTCTGTTCTGATTGTGAGCCTAAAAAACACAAAAATAAGAGTCCCATATAAGCATATAGGATTATAGCTTTACTCACTTTTGTCCACTATTGTGCAGCAATTTATGTAAAGGCTTTTATTCTATACTGTCCATTAGTACAAATAAGATTCTTTTATGTTCTATGAATAAACAATGTGATTCAGGACTTTAATCCTCATGGCTTTATAATATCTGTTTGATCAACATGAAAACACTGCAGATGATGACTCACTAGAGGCCATGTGCTCTGCACTCCGAATGGATGAATTTTCAGAGTAGCTCTAGATGAAATAAACAATAATCTTATTTTTAAAAGGGTCATGAAATGCATTTACAGATCTTATGTTGTGTTTCTGGTAGGGGTGTAACGGTACACAAAAATCACGGTTTGGTACGTACCTCGGTTTTAAAGTCATGCACGGTTCGGTACGTTTTCGATACAGCAGAAAGAAAGAAATGCCAGAGAAATTTTCTATTTGTTAAAAGAAAAAATATTTTTTCCTACATCTTGAAACTTTCAGGTTTATAAATGGGAATCATCTTTGAAGGATGAACAAATAATGTTTTGGTCATCACATTAAAAATAACATTTAAATATATATTTATTTATATAATATTTGAGTTTTGGAAAAAGAAGTGCTGGAAAAAGATGTGTGAAGTACTTGAAAGCATTTCACTATTCCAGCAAAACTGGTTCCAGTTAGTGTTCCTATATTAAATCCATGGTGAATGTTGCTGGTCTGTGGACGTAAAGTATTACTAGTTCATTCAAGGCACAATGTTTCTCCTGGTTTCCACGTCAGCGCTGTTTGATCTAATAGAGATCTACGGTTAATAATGGAGAAATGTGAATGCTTCTCGCTAGATCTCGCAGCAATGTTATTACTTCAGTGGCGAATTCAAATGTTTTCTTTACTGGATCTCTTAGCGCTGTGTAGTAACAGCGTCGCTTGATTGAGATCGGCTCACGCTGCACTAGGGTTGGGTATCGGTTGGGTTTTATCCGATACCAGTACCTACTCTGTATTTTTTAAACGGTTCCAGTGCCTAAACGGTTCTTGAAACGGTACTTAAGAAAACGAAACCGCACACACTTTGTCAAAAAAAAATAATACCCCTTTATTTACAGGGCCAAACTGGACACAATATTAACTTATAAATACAAGTAACATATGGTAGCCTAATAATAAATAAACCAATATAAAATAAAAGTTCATATTTACATAGTATCAAATAAAACAATATTATATCAAACAATGTAATTATACTGGAGATTAATAGAGATTAAGGGTAATATAATATCGACATGGCTACAGGTTCCCATGTTTTGTCTGCTTGAACTAGTCATGTAAGTTATCTTGTCATTTAGTTAAAGGGTTAGTTCACCCAAAAATGAAAATTAAGTCATTAATTACTCATCCCCATGCTGTACAAACCCTGTAAGACCTTCGTTCATCTTCGGAACACAAATAAAGATATTTTTGATTGAATCCGAGAGCTGGATCACTCTTCCATTGGCTTCCTAAGGGACTGGCTCTTGACGGCCAATAAAGTCATTAAAGAAAAGGTTTAAATATTCCATGTGCCTACAGCGGCTCAATTATAAGTTTATCAAGCGACGAGACTACTTTTTGTGCGAAAAAAACATAAATAACGACTTTATTCCACTATTCCATTACTTCCTTATGGGCGCATGCGCGAGAACTGAGACGAGGACGTTCTCATTCGTCTACTTCTTGTTACCGGCTGCTCACCGCTTAGGAGTATTACCGCCACCTACCGTATAAAATGATGATCCATATATAAGGCGCTCCGGATTATAAGGAACACTGTCGTTTTTGGAGAAGATTAAAGGCTTTTAAGTGCACCTTATAGTGCGGAAAATACGCTAATTGAAAAGCGTACAGCGCGCGTCTTCCTCTGCTTGTAAACAGAAAGTTTTGCGCTTCCAGCTATATCAGCACATCATCTTATACGGTAGGGGGCGGTAATACTCCTAAGCGGTGAGCAGCCGGTAACAAGAAGTAGACGAATGAGAACGTCCTCGTCTCAGTTCTCGCGCATGCGCCCATAAGGAAGTAATGGAATAGTGGAATTAAGTCGTTATTTATGTTTTTTTCGCACAAAAAGTAGTCTCGTCGCTTGATAAACTTATAATTGAGCCGCTGTAGGCACATGGAATATTTAAACCTTTTCTTTAATGACTTTATTGGCCGTCAAGAGCCAGTCCCTTAGGAAGCCAATGGAAGAGTGATCCAGCTCTCGGATTCAATCAAAAATATCTTTATTTGTGTTCCGAAGATGAACGAAGGTCTTACAGGGTTTGTACAGCATGGGGATGAGTAATTAATGACTTAATTTTCATTTTTGGGTGAACTAACCCTTTAAGCTCTTAGCCAGTTTGATATTTCGTTCCCACTGTGTCTTATACGCAGCTTTGAGTAAACATATGAAAGAGAACGTCTCTGTGTAACCCATGTTCTCTGAATAGGGAACGAGACGCTGCCAAATATCTTGCGCTGCCGACAAGCTTCCTTTTTCGGCAGAGAACTCTGAGGAGCAGATGATGCGCGCGCCAATATAATATGACGACGTGAGCATCAACACGGCGCGAATGGCGATTCTATATCCATAGACAATCGTTATTCTTTCTGACGCGTGTGTTTAATCTCCTCGCTATCAGCAGACGTTCCGGGAGTCTCCCGCATATTGTTAACGGCTCCCGGATGATCGCAAATTAGTTCAAATCTCCCGGAATCTAGAGCGAACGAGCAAGAGCGCGCGTGCAAGACAGATCAGACAGTGCTTCAATAAACCGTATAGTGCGCGCACGTCGAAGAGGGAGAGGGAGACAGCGAGAGACTGCGTGTGTGCGCCTCATGCCATAGACTCAGGAATCGAAATCAGGCACCGAAGTTTTCATTCTTATTCGGTCTGGTTACTACCGTTTACGTCAGAACCGGTTCCCTATTGGAACCGAGTTTCGGTACCTAACCCTACGCTGCACAGAATCAGATTTTGCTGGTCCGAACTGATAAACGATCCGTGAAGCACATAATGAGTAGCGCAGTTTTGTTCCACTTTCATTTCGCTTGCCATTTGATGTTGAGCAAAGTAGTGGTGGCCGCGCCAGCGCGAATTTTGTCGGCAGGAAAAATGGTCCAATCAATCGTTAGGTTTGTATGCGTACCGAACCGGAAGCCCTGAACCGAAACCGTTCAATACGAATACATGTACCGTTACACCCCTAGTTTCTGGACGTCAAATTCTTAACTCAAGCCTTTCTGTTATAAGGGCTCAAAAGCCAAATGCCTTTCTAAGACGAAGAAAAGGAAAACGTCTGGGTTATCTATTGTAATGTTACGTCAGTGACTCATCTCGCCTGAGAGCCCTATCACCTTCGTGTATCAACAGAAGTGGCCAATGGACATTGGCGAGTGAGATTTGCATCCCGAACCACGCTTGTGTTGTGGGTATAAGGAAGCGTGCAGGACTCATTCAGACGAGCCAGTGCCACACAGGGATTGTGGCGACGGGATGTAACGTCTCTGTCCCCACTTCATGTTATAATACGTAACCTAGACGTTCCCATTCATTCAGTCACTACAAGTTATGTCAGTGACTGTCAAAATGGGGTGCTGTACCCTGTACCTGAGCGGAATGAACCTGGGAGCCTGATTCCCAGAACTCACGAGAAGCACGAGTCCTGGGAATCAGGTCTAGATGGGTCAATAGAGCGCAACCAGCAAGACCTGATCCTCGTCCTCCCTGACCTTGCACAGGGTCTGGACGAGTAAACTCACTGGGGAAAATGCGTACTTGCGTAGGCCCCAGTGTCAGCAGTGTGCAAGTGCATCCATGCCAAGGGTCCGCTCGGTCAGCGAATAGAACGACTGGTAGTGGGACGTGTCCGGAGCGGCAAACAGGTCCACCTGAGTGCCTCCAAATCCGTTGGATCACCTGGGTGGAGTCTCGAATCTTCCGGGAGTGTGAGCTTTCGGCTACACGATTGAGCTCGCCCGGATGCTTGTCCCGCAGCCGCGGTAGAAACCAGCAAGGGCAAGGAATACAGCTAGCAACTCGAGGCAATAGATATGTCAATGCCGTAGAGGTCCTGTCCACGAGTCCGAGGCAGAATGCCCGTTGCACATTTGGAGGCATCTGTTGAGACAACAACATGCTTGGACACTTGTTCTGGCGGGACACATGCTTGGACACTTGTTCTAGGGGGCCCATAGAAAAGCAAAGTCTGACCTCGGTCTGAAAGCTTGGTGGCAAGTTGGAGTGATGATCACTTGGAGCGAGCCACAGTGCCATGCCATCTCGGGGCCGGTTGTGTAGGCAGCGCTGAAGTGGCTGAAGCAAACAGAGCGGCGTGACCATGGCAGCGGATGCCACATGCCCCTGGAGCCTCTGAAATCATTTTTTAGTGGAACTGCTGTCCTGCCTTTGAAGGAATTCAAGCAGTGCAGCACTGACTGACCAATGCATGTTCGTGAGACGACAAGTCAGGTTGACCGAGTATGCGTCCTTCAGGTCGATCGCTGAAAACCAATCTTAAGAGTGAAAGCATTCGAGAAGGCGTTTCTGCGTAGCATTTTGAACGGAAGCCGATCCAAAACACGCAGATCCATGATTGGTCGAAACCCACCACTCTTCTTGGGTATCTTGCACTAGCAAGGCTCCCAGACACCAAACAAGCAAGACGAGAGGGACCACTGTCGATAGAAAACGGGGGATGAAGCGTCGTTCTGTGATAATTTGGATAAAATGGATAATTGGCGCCAACATGCTTCCACACTGCCAAAGTTCTTCATGCACATCTGGGAAGAAAGGCACAGGGTGGGCGTTAAGGTACTTTCCTCTTCGTGCTCCGCCCCCAGAAACCAATCATACAGCGGCCATCGCTCAGAACGAATCCGAATGCGCAGCGGCCCGGCAAGTATGGCTGTCAACTCAATCTGATTTAGCATGAGCACAAACTATTACAGTTTACCTGGCGGAAGCGCCCTTGCTGAATCCTCGGTCTTCCCAGGTGTTGAGCAGACACACAGCTGTGTTGTTACACACAAGCAGCAGCTGGGCAACAGCAAATGAGACTCGAGCCTTTACGAGAAAGGTGAGTCGCGACCAGCGTGCCGACATGGTCATGTTCTCATGCGAGAGCATTACAGTAATGAATGACAGAGATTTACTTTTTGGGTGAACTTGCTCTTTAAAGCAGCACTATGCAGTTTTTTACCTTAACTGAATAGCTCCGGAGTTATTGCAATGGTTATATGACTATTTTCGGGTTGAATGTTGGGCGTCCCCCCCCCCCACACACACACACACACACATACCCCCATTGCCAGTGAGCGGAAAAAACACACTTGCAACTTTGAGCCACAGCATCAGGAAGTGATGCATGATATCAGGTCTCACGATGTAACGAATTGCTTTACGCTTTACGGCAAGAAAAGGTCTGCTAAAAGGAGCATCAAACAGAAATAATGCCGTTTACATATACACATACACATACATATAAGGCGCCGTATACATGTGGTGTTCGAGCTGAGGCGCATACAATACAGACTATCGACAGTTCAACGGGGCGCAGCTCTTAAAGGGGCCACACCTTATTTCCACTCGTTACAGCCTCCATCCTACTGAAGAGGTAACGGTATACAGGGGGAGGGGATCAGGCCGTGAGTGCAGAGACATCTCTGCATGAGTGCTATTTACGACAGTACAAGTACTCCACAGTGACTCTAGGGGTCACAGTTTGACAAAAACGAAAAATCCTGCAAAGTGCTGCTTTAAATATATCTATTTGCTGATCATTTTGTCAACTTTTAAAAGTAAACTTGCATATACAGTAGTTGCCCTGACAGACATGACCTAAAGTCACTAAGTTACAGATTTTGAGAATGATTCGAACTTTCTGAAAGTTCATTAAGTATAGTGTATTTGTGTATAAAGTTAAACTCTTTAATTTTATAAGATTAATTAAAATGCATTTTTTTTTAAAGATTATTACAACAAGATCAATGTCTTAAACACATATTTCCTTGCATTGTTATAACTGGTTTACAAATTCTGCTTTGTAGTATTACACAAGGTGATCCTAAAAGGAGGATGCACAAAACAACTAGAAAATGTATAGCATACCTCTTTTTTGACAGCTTCATTCTCCACTCTCCGAAGGTTCCTCTTCACCTTCAAGTATTCGGCGGACGCTTCCTCCTCTGGTGGTTTGGGTGGGGGGTAGGCAGGTGGCGGGGGTGGTGAATGGGAGGAATCGGACGGAGGTGGGGGTGGGGGAAACGTTGGAGGGGGTGGCAGGTGTGACGGGTCCTTTGCATTCTGGGAGTTTCCTGCTACATCAGGGTTCAGCATGTCCATATAGGTCTGCATGTCTGTAATGGTCGAATCTGCACCTCCTGTAATAAAACATGTTTCTTTAATAATATCTATTGATTTAGCAAAACATCAAAAAAATCTTATTTAGTAAATAAAGTAATGTAGTGTAATGTAACAATTTTCTTTGTTATTATTACCATATTACAGTATATTCATAAAAATATTTCAATGTGATATTTTACATGTGATATTTACAATATTATAAATATAGTCTCTTATAATATTGTCACTAAATTGTTTGTATTCACTGCAGTTTTTTCTACTTTTACTCAGTTGGCTGGTGTGTTATTTTTCATTTATCTATTTAATATGTAATTTTTAAATTCTTTCTTTCTTACTTGGATATTTAATTTTAGCCACAGAAGTTAATGACTAACTATGGTAACTGTAATTATTTCCCTCAATACTAATCTAAACTCACAGAGGCAGAGCTATGGATACTACTAGGTTGTGATATAGTTTATATAATATATGATGTAATATATTTGACATAATATATCATGTAATATATCTTATTCTTATTATTCAATACTATTATTCATTTTCAGTTCTTGATTAATTTTATTTATTTATTTTAGTCCTTGCCACGCTTAGAAAACTTGGTATTCACAGAGCTTACTCCAATCACTATGTCATCTAGGTTCTATCTAATAAGGCTTGTAGGCTTGGACATACCTCATTCTTAATTGTTACCACTGTTCGACATTTTAGAATAATAATCATTGTAAGTAATCAAAACTATAAAAACTAAATGTAAATATGGGAATGTTGTAGCGGTGAACATTTTTTAAATAAATCAAAAGGTTTTATTAAGATCATAAAAAAAAAATTCAGTCAACTTCTGACTGCTAGTGAAAGTATTAAAATCTATACCACTGTTTCAACAATTACTGTTTCAAAATGTGTCCACTAGAGGACATTACTGGGAAGGCTCACAGCATGTTTCCTGGGCAATGCTATGGCAACATGTTTCTGAATGAGTTCTGCTTCAGCGAGCTCAGCTTTTCCCACCATTGTTAAGACAATGCTTCAATCATTCTGCACATGGGGTATTTTCACAGGAAATGTGAAGAGAACATTTTGTATCAAGTGAAAAAAAAAAAATGGTTAAAAATGTTCAAAGTATGGGGTTGGTCAGTTTTTGTTTATCTCATATGCTCATCAAGCCAGCATTTCATCAAAAATACAGTAAAAACTGAATTTATTTTGAAATATTATTACAATTTAAATGAACTGTTTTCTATTTTAATATATTTTAAAATTATTCCTGTGATGGCAAAGCTACATTTTCAGCATCACACTCTTAGAAGAAAAGGTTCTGTATAGAACCTTAAAAGGTTCTATCAGCGCTACGTATTTGGAACGTATTTGTCTATACAGAACCCTTTTTAAGGCATCAATAATAAGAACCCTTTAGGGTTCTTTGTAACCAGGAAAAAGGTTCTATATGGAACCTTTTGGGTTCATTCATCCCTTTCCGGAATAAATATGTCATATTATTGACAAACATCAGGACCCTAAAATGTATTTATGAATGCATGTGAATGATCACAAAATTCGAGATATGGGGGTTAGAAAATTTATATATTTATATAATTTTAAGTAGTTAATCAATATCACACAAAGAGTGCCATTTCAGTTTTTCTCCTCCAAAAATCAGCATGATTAAAATGTGATATTAAATTACTACAACATTTTAATAAACAATAATATAATTACAAAATGTTGCAGAATAATGTAATGAATGAATGAATAATTGTGCCAAAAGGGTTCTTTCTTGTCATCATAGAACCTTATTTTGTCAAAAAACGTTCTTTGGAGTTGAGTAAAGAACCCTATGCTTCATAACAGAACCCCAATGAACTCTTTTTTCTAAGAGTGTAGTCTTTAGTGACACATGATCCTTCAAAAATCATTCTAATATGCTGATTTGGTACTCGAGAAGCATTTTATTATTGTTATCAATATTGAAAGCTGTTGTGCTGCACAATATTAAACCATGATGCATTAGTAAAAAGAATAAAAAAACAGCATTTATTTGAGACAGACAGCTTCATTTGTTACATTATAAATGTCTTTACTGTCTCTATGACTGATATGTTGGCTATAAATGTGTGTTTCTCTGACCTGTCGGAACTCTTGAGGGAGGCGTGCCACTCCTTTTCTCTCCAGTACTGGATTGGCTGGAGTTTGCAGAGTCGTAATTGGACAGCGAGCTGGAGGGCGAGCAGATGTCAAAGTGGGCCGCAGGGGGGGCTGGGGTGGGCAGGGTGGCGTTGGGAGAGGAGAGGCCTGAGTCAGGTTGTTTATTCTCCAGATCTGCCGAAGGGTCGCGTGACAAGACTCTGTGTTCCACACTCTGAGATGAAAGCTAGTGTTATTGTTAGGCATTGATTAGTGGCATTTATTTGGCAGGTTGACCTTAAAGATGCCTGTAACTGGTTAATGAACTCTTTGAGAGTGCTTAAAGGAATAAATTCCTTTTGATAAACAAAAGTTAATTACAGGCAGTAACAAATGAGATTGCAGCTGATGAGGTGGTAAGAAACCACATCATTACACTGGGGACATGCAATTATTCTCTAGTACACACTCACAACAACCTACTTATAATGTATAGCCTACATGCACGTATAGACGGGTGCACTTTGTTGTTCCTCATTAAAGTTTTACACATACAGAAAGGAATAGAACTTAAAATGTGGCTAAGGTTTTGTGCACACAATAAGAATTTAATATTTTATATTGGTAATCCCATACTTGAACACATTGTCTCACAGAAAAGTATATATATATATATATATATATATATATATATATCATATTTTGTAGTACTAAGATTGAAAACAGAAATATGAAAGCACATGTGATGAGAATTTAACATTTCTTTTGTTGTACATCCTTTAAGACTGTGTGTAGTTGTGTCTGTACAGTATCTCACCATGTTTTCGACAGTGCGGAGGTACTTGGCACACTGTTGATGCCCGTTGTATTCAGCTAGGTCTCCTGCTGAGAATCCATCCTGGTCCCGTAATCCCATATCCACTCCGTTCACTACCAGAATTTGACAGCACTACACAGGGAAAAACACATTTATATTTATAACACCCAGAAAATCTGGGACTGCTTTATTAAATATATTTAGTTGGTTGGGGATGTGAACAAACCTTTTTTTAAACTTTGGAGAATAATCGGACAAATATATTATACACAGAGTTTTGAGAAAATGCTGCTTAAATATATAATATAATGTATAATATTTTTGACTGATTTGGTAATGCTTCCAAATATCAGTAATAGTCAAGTCACCTTCATTTATATAGCGCTTTTTGCAATACAGCGATAATAGGAAATTGATGGAACAAAGATTGTTTTAGTTGTACTGCAGCTCTAGAAGAAAGTCATTGTCCAAGTACGTTTTTCATTAATTCATTTCCGTTGTAAAAATCATTAGTTATTAACTTAGGGGCCGTGTACACAACAGCGTTTCAACAGAAAACAGATCACTTTTAATTCGTTCTGGCCATTCATTTACATGACAACAGTGTTTTGGTGGCCTGAGAACTTAAAAGTTACAAGTAGGTTTCAAAGTGCACGTTTTTGAAACCAAGTTTTGAATCATCGTCACCGTGTAAGCTTCAAAAACGTAAATCTGTGAAAACGATGATGGCATGCACATACGTATTTCATGTTTAGTCTATAGCTATGCGTGTTTGAATGCATATAAGCTTTAGAATTGTCTTTCTTTACAAAGTACCTGGCCTGCATAATACAGCGTTTTTAGTATTTTCCGCAGATCGACGTGAACGGGAATCATTTTGAGAATGTTTTTATCTGTGCATAGGGAAAGGGAAGGCGAGGAGGTCCGGGAAGGCCTTAGCAGGGGATAGTCTAGTTGAAAAGGTCTCTACACTTCAGGGCTGCGTTGTGGTCATGTTTAGGCACAGGTCCTTCATTTGATCTGGATACTACAGTGTTTCTATCAATATCAATACGATACAATAGTACTCAGCTCTGAGTATTACACAGCCTCTTACACAGGATTAGGCACATATTTTCGCCTAAACATCATCATTTAAAAGCGTGTGTGCTCTTCTTGTAGGGTGTGAATGTTTGTCTGTTGACATTTGAGAGTTTGAGAAAGACAGTTGAGTAAAGTATTAGTGGTTTTAAAATATATGCAGTAAAAGGGTACTTTTAATGACAGCTGTCATGCGTTTAGCCCTCAGGTGGAAAACAAGAGACAATACTCTCTGACTCACTTTTTCTGTCAACTACCCTCAGATGGATCATGTTACAACAAATAGTATGACGTGCTTCTGTGAAAATGTCTGTGCTATCTGCAACTTTCCTTACAATAATCTCATATAAGTTATGACATAAAAACACTGGTCTTTTACTCACATTTTTTTATAATTCTGTTTTAAGAATGTATTTATTTTAATAAAAATAAATTGTTATTTTAAAGGTTCCTGATTTTGTTTTGGAAGTCTCCAATTGTCAACTTGACATGGTAAACATCAACAACAACAATAAAAAAAACCCACAGGAAATAGAAATACAAGCACAAAATGAAAAATAACAAGTGCACTAACAAATCCTTCTGAAAGGCAAGAAGAGGGGGGTTCTTGGAGGTAGATTAGTAGCTGGCGATGTACACGGAACTGGAGAAGCCGGCAAAGGGGGGGGGTGGGGGGTGGGTGGGGGGGGGGGTTTAGTCCTGATGGACATTTCAGGCAGTGGCCGGGGGGCGACTGACAAATGCATAGCCAGAAGAGGTGACGACCCAGGTGGAGCTGATGGGGCGACGGCCCAGGGCGATATCGGTGGCTCAGAAGTCCAAGGCCTAAGGTGGAGATGAGAGCCTAGAAGACCAGAGTCCCCCCTTTTCCACCGAAGCACGTACACCAAAGTGTTTCGACAGATTGTCTGCTATATTTGCTTCTTATTTAGTATATCTAGGGAATTGGTTTATGAAAAATTGACTGAAATTAAGATAAAATTTATACAAAACGAAATTCACTTTAAAGAAAGGCTTTCTACAAAACAAAACTTAATTTAGTGGTCAAAATCATGTCTTACCCATCAAATCTTCTGATATATTGCGCATCTTACTTATACTGTTCAATTTTCATAATCAGCATAGATGTAAACAAAAAATTACATTATAATATTTGGTCTCACTTTATATTAAGTGGCTTTAAGTACTATGTACTTACATTGAACAATAAGTACAATGTATTATTGTGTTCCTGTTGTATTGTAAAACACTTTTGCTGCTATTGAGATGTGATACGGGTAAGGTTAGGGACAGGTGTGGTGGTATGGGTCGGTTTAAGGGTAGGATAAGTTGTGAGGGGAGGGTCAACTGTGTAATTACAAATGTAATTACATAAATTAATTATAGCTGTAATTACATGCTGGAATTTTAAAATGTAACTACAATGTAAAAACATGTATGTACAAAAAAAGTCCATTGTATCAAATTATTAATTTCAATGTAAGTACATAGTACTTAAAGCTATTTAATGGCTACTACACATATAGTGGGCCTACAGACTCTTCTATTGAAATTAACATTAATAATGCTGTAGAAGTGCAGTTTATTAATAGTAGCTTAGTTAACTAATCTAATTAAGTGTTACCGATTGTTTATACACCGATTCACAGGTCTCGTGAGTTCAGTGTTGGACAGATCAGTTGTTTTAACTATTCATTAAAGTGAAAGGTTAAAATGAGTTGTTTGTGTATCGGACGTGTGCATGTTTGTGTAGTGGACGTCTAGCCACGGCACGCTTCTGTGATTATCTCGGCTGTTTAGGAGATCGCGCAATATTTGCGTCAATACAGAAAACATTTAATCACTGGATAGGTTTTTTCGTTTATTGAAATGTGGTTTATGTCAGCTGAATGGGCGGAAAGCTTTTTAGAGAAGATAAGCAACGTGTTTTTTTCCGCACAATTCACACACCGCGGTAATTCAGGAGAAAAAAGTCTCCAAATGCTTCATGCGAAACTGCGGTCTTCCGACCCTTTACTATCATTTCAATTGATTTTTATTAATATGCATGAGGGAGAGAGAGCAAGGGCTCTCTAGTCAGTGGAAAAACAAACAGGTTCTGAGAAAGGTCACAAGTTGAACCAACTTTGAACCAACTTTGAAACAGCACCAGTTCCGAACTTCTTTTTTGGTGGAAAAGGGCTCAGTGAGGACATAGGAGGAGCTGGAGGGAAGGAGGAGCCCAGCAGAGCCGAAGGGGGGTTGAGGGCTGAGGTACAGCTGGAGGCCCGGAAGTCCGCAATGGAACCAGAACGACGAATGAGCAAGGAGGATATGGGAGCCTAGAAGACCGGAGTGAGGACATTGGATGAGCTGCAGGGTAGGAGGAGCCCAGCAGAGCTGAAGGGGGGTTGAGAGCTGAGGTACAGCTGGAGACCCGGAAATCCGCAATGGAACCAGAACGATGAATGACCAAGGAGGAGATGGCAGCCTAGAAGACCAGAGTGAGGACGTTGGATGAGCTGGAGGGAAGGAGGAGCCCAGCAGAGCTGAAGGGGGGTTGAGAGCTGAGGTACAGCTGGAGACCCGGAAATCCGCAATGGAACCAGAACGATGAATGACCAAGGAGGAGATGGCAGCCTAGAAGACCAGAGTGAGGACGTTGGATGAGCTGGAGGGAAGGAGGAGCCCAGCAGAGCCGAAGGGGGGTTGAGAGCTGAGGTACAGCTGGAGACCCGGAAATCCGCAATGGAACCAGAACGATGAATGACCAAGGAGGAGATGGCAGCCTAGAAGACCAGAGTGAGGACGTTGGATGAGCTGGAGGGAAGGAGGAGCCCAGCAGAGCCGAAGGGGGGTTGAGAGCTGAGGTACAGCTGGAGGCCCGGAAGTCCGCAATGGAAACAGAACGATGAATGACCAAGGAGGAGATGGCAGCCTAGAAGACCAGAGTGAGGACATTGGATGAGCTGCAGGGAAGGAGGAGCCCAGCAGAGCCGAAGGGGGGTTGAGAGCTGAGGTACAGCTGGAGGCCCGGAAATCCGCAATGGAACCAGAACGATGAATGACCAAGGAGGAGATGGCAGCCTAGAAGACCAGAGTGAGGACGTTGGATGAGCTGGAGGGAAGGAGGAGCCCAGCAGAGCCGAAGGGGGGTTGAGGGCTGAGGTACAGCTGGAGACCCGGAAATCCGCAATGGAACCAGAACGATGAATGACCAAGGAGGAGATGGCAGCCTAGAAGACCAGAGTGAGGACGTTGGATGAGCTGGAGGGAAGGAGGAGCCCAGCAGAGCCGAAGGGGGGTTGAGAGCTGAGGTACAGCTGGAGGCCCGGAAATCCGCAATGGAAACAGAACGACGAATGACCAAGGAGGAGATGGCAGCCTAGAAGACCAGAGTGAGGACGTTGGATGAGCTGGAGGGAAGGAGGAGCCCAGCAGAGCCGAAGGGGGGTTGAGAGCTGAGGTACAGCTGGAGGCCCGGAAATCCGCAATGGAACCAGAATGATGAATGACCAAGGAGGAGTTGGCAGCCTAGAAGACCGGAGTGAGGACATTGGATGAGCTGGAGGGAAGGAGGAGCCCAGCAGAGCCGAAGGGGGGTTGAGGGCTGAGGTACAGCCGGAGGCCCGGAAATCCGCAATGGAACCAGAACGACGAATGACCAAAGTGGAGATGGGAGCCAAGAAGACCGGAGTGAGGACATTGGATGAGCTGGAGGGAAGGAAGAGCCCATCAGAGCCGAAGGGGTTGAGGGCTGAGGCACAGCCGGAGGCCTGGAAGTCCGCGATGGAACCAGAATGACGAATGACCAAAGTGGAGATGGGAGCCAAGAAGACCGGAGTGAGGACATTGGATGAGCTGGAGGGAAGGAGGAGCCCATCAGAGCCGAAGGGGTTGAGGGCTGAGGTACAGCCGGAGGCCCGGAAGTCCGTGATGGAACCAGAATGACGAATGATCAAGGTGGAGCAGGAAGGGCAAGGGACCCCGGTGGGGCCCTAGGGATGACGGATCACAGTATAGTCGATGGAGCACAGAGCCAAGGCAGAGCCGACAGGCTGACAGGCCAAGCTGGAGCCATGAGCTTAGAGGCCCGAGGTGCAGCCTGGTGATCAGCAGCGAGGGTGGAGCAAAGGAGTAAAACAGGTGAGTCCATGGATGTGGACAGTGCCAACGGAGAGGATGAGAAAAACAGAATGGGCAGGATATAGGGAGAGGCTGGGTTGAGAAGGAGAGAAGCTGGGGGTGGGGACATGGGTGGGGGCTGGTTCCAAGGTCTGAAAGATAATGAGCCAGTTCTCCTTCTCTGGTTCTGAGGTGGACTGCTCAGACGGTGCTGACACCTGGGTGGACCTGTTGATAGGCTCTGGCCTTGGGACGGATCTGGAGATTGGCTTTGGTTTCAGGACAAATTCTGTGGCTGGCTCTGTCTCTGTCTCACTCTGGGCTGAGAAGATGAGTTCAATCTGGACCGGTCAGAGAGATGGCTGGTGGAAGCTGTACTGGTTTGGGGGAGTCGGAGATGATAGTGTACACAATCTGAGAGGAACAGATGGGCTCTGGCGGGCCACATTATTTCAGATTAAACAATTTGTGAGGTTGGTTGCTCTAAATTTGTACCACAATGACATGTTATAATACTGTACGTTGCATTTAGTTGCACCATATGTTGAATGGCAAGAGAGATGTAAGAAACATTAATCTAAAATAATTTTCATGGTGATTTCTTATACATACCTCCAGCTCTCCATTCTCAGCAGCGTCATGAAGAGGTGTACCACCCCAGCTGTCTGTCACTATTTCCCCACCATGCAAGAGGAGCCAGCTGAGAACCTTGGAATGGCCACGGCTGGCAGCAAAGTGCATGGCACTGGCCCCATCATTGTCTCTGTCAGCTAGGCTGATTTCGGTGAAACTCATCTGTAGAAGACAAAAAAAGTAGTTTGTAAAGATGTACTAAAATGTCTCACCACCTCATACAACACGCCTGATAAAGCATCTACAGATATGATGTTACAAATATTGAGACAACCAGCCTCATGGGACATATATGCTATAGTGGCTCAAATTATGCACCAGTAGGTTCAATTCTAAATAGCGACAGGAAATGACAGAGGTGCCTTTGAGCACATAACCCACAATCACAGCCTCCTATTGTGTGTGCACTAACTTGGATGGGTTTAATGCAGAGGACAAATCATGCTAATTTTCTACAAGTAATTATACACAAAGGATAAAGTAGTCAAGTCACATTTTTTTTTTACAATATAAATACTTTCAAAGCAGCTTCACATTAATAAGTCAGTAAAATTGCAGTGTCAAAGCTGTAAAGCAGCTTTACAGAAGATTATAGTGTCATTATTACTTAGCTCAATGCTGTTTCAGTTAACTGTGTCAGTGTTGCCAAGTCCATTAATCAAGTTCAATTCAACTATAAGCCGCTATCCATCTCAATTCATTTAAGAAATGTGTTCTCCTCCTATAGGAAAACCACAGAAAACTCAGTTCTAAGCTGTCCAAAAATGTTTTAGTTATATATAACAATAACGAAACAAATACATTTCTATATTTTTCATTCGAAATGCTCACAGATTTTGATGTTTTTCTGTAACTGTTGCTTATAAACTTGTACGTTTATGTGTTATGTATATTTTCACATTTCATATTTTAACTTTAAATAATACTCATCCAACAAGCCAGCTCACCAGCCAAACAATGACAGTGTTGTGTCCCATTTGGGCAGCAGCGTGCAATGGTGTCATCCCATCATTGGCTCTGATACTTGGCTCCGCCCCGCAGTCCTTCACTAGGTACTGGACAACTTCCAGGTGGCCCTCCTGACATGCAAGGTAAAGTGGCGTGGCACCATTCTTGGTTTGTAAATTGACAACTCTAAAACACAAAGAAAAACACAAAATCAAGGAAATTATAGCCATACAATTAAATAACAGGTGATTAGAAATGAAAAAGAATTTTAATCTTGTTTCTATATAAATCTTAGTCACATAAACACCCTTCTTGGTATAAAAATGTGGAACAGCAGCAAAAACCTAACCCATCATAATTATGTGATTTTATGAGACGAGACTCTCCAATGTTTTCAATTGCAGATTTTTCTGATATTTCTGAAGACAACATCCAGTTAAGACAGCTCTTAGGCCAGATGATCGACAACAGAAAGCAGCGAGAGGGCCCAACTAGACTTACAACAAATTGAATGATATTTTATAGTATCTCACCACCATGATTCTACGATATTGTGAGTCTTGAGCCACTGGTTGCTAGGTGGATGCTTGTGGTATTCTGGGTAGTTTTCCATGTTCAAGTTCATGTTCATGTCCAGCCTTTTTTGTGTGTTTGATCGTGTTTGGAATAATATTAAACTGCACTTGGGTTCTGCAACCTTGCCTCCAGTGGACCAATGTTACAGTTAGTATGGCAGTACACAGCATTGTGGTTCCAGAGGTCTGGACCTCTGTATTTTTAAGTCATAAAATAATTGCCTAATAATGACTTTTTTTTGCTATAAGATATTTTATGACGCCAAGATCTACAGTAATGAGCTGATCAGCGCTTATTAATGTCAAAATGACTAAGATGCTAATGACAATCAAATCAAAAATGGAGGTCATGTTCCTTTATACAAAAGAAGAGCATGAATTCCAACATGCTTCCATTTTAACAGCCAAAAAGTGTGATATAAGATAAAACTTTTAAAATGTGTGCTACAATAAATATGTTAAAGGGTTAGTTCACCCAAAAATGAAAATTAAGGCATTAATTACTCACCCCCATGTTGTACCAACCCCGTAAGACCTTCGTTCGTCTTCGGAACACAAATGAAGATATTTTTGATTAAATTTGAGAGCTGTATAACTACCACATTGGCTCCTAAAGAACTGCCTCTTGACGGCCCAGAAAGTCAATGAAGAAAATGTTTAAATATCCCAAGTGACTACCGTGGCTCAACTATATGTTCCTTAGATTTCCACGACGCACGCGCGAGATTTGCGATCTGAAGTAGTGTAAGCTGGTGTGAGCAGATCGCAAATCTCGCGCGTGCGTCGTGGAAATCTAAGGAAGTCTCGTTCTGGCCTACAAGGAAGAAAAGAAATAGTCGAATAAACTCGTTATTTTTGTTTGTTTTTTCGCACAAAAAGTATTCGCGTCGCTTGATAAACATATAGTTGAGCCACGGTAGTCACTTGGGATATTTAAACATTTTCTTCATTGACTTTCTGGGCCGTCAAGAGGCAGTCCTTTAGGAGCCAATGTGGTAGTTATACAGCTCTCAAATTTAATCAAAAATATCTTCATTTGTGTTCCGAAGACGAACGAAGGTCTTACGGGGTTGGTACAGCATGGGGGTGAGTAATTAATGACTTAATTTTCATTTTTGGGTGAACTAACCCTTTAAGGCATGCAAACAACTCAACAAGCAATATTTTTATAACCTAGAAATCTAGACGCACCCTAGCGGCAGCAAAAATTATTTTGCAGCAAAGTGTGGTCTAGCAACTCTCCATAGACATTTTAGCTGGAAAAACTCAACTCTGGTAGGGCCAATCACATCGTGTATAGAGTCGGCGGGCGGGCTTAACATAATGACGACAGAGTTGAGCCGGTCAGAGCAAGCTCGGACATATTCGGTTTGAAGTCGTTCATCCTCGGATGCGGCGCTGTTACAAAAAAGCTGTGGCGAAACGATCAACTTGTCATTTTTGCCCACTCGTGCTGTGTCGTCGAGTATAAAGGCTTTATTCTGTGTCGGTGCGCGCTATGATCGGTAAGGTGCACGGACCTCTCCCGAATCATCCCCAGCACCCCGAAGCACCACTACTCCGGCTCCGTTTCCCTCGTAAGCTGATATTAGTATTTAAACATTCTCTATGATATTATTTTTTTAATGACACACTGTCTCTTTCTCTCTCATACACACAAAAACACACACATACTGTCTCTTTCTCTCTCACACATACGTAGGCTAGTTATAAACTCTTTTTACTTCTAATGATTAGTGTTTTATTTTTAAAGTTTGTGGGTCGTGTAAAAAAACAAAAAAATCCCTTATTTTGGGGATGGATTCTGGGAAATCTCCCTTATTTTCAATGTTCAATGTTGACAGCTGGACTGGATGCGGTAAAAGTTTAATATATCAACTTGCTCCGCTTAGTACGTCACCTTCTTCGTTGCTCTGATTGGCTGTAGCGCTATCCAATTGCGTGCAGGGAGAATTTGAAAGACAACCGTTTATCCCGCCCCTCGGATTGAACCCTGTCAATGAAGAGTTTCCAGACCTAACATCTTGATGTAGGTCTGGCATAACAGGCTAATATTTTTAGCCAACTGGGCATGAACTAAAACATGGTAAAATACCGTGTTGACTGCAGAAAAACGCAACATTGCTGGTCACCACAAAAATGTATGTTTTGCATGTTGGGACCAGCATGAGATGCTGGTTTGCAGGTCACCAGCATGGGAAGCAGTAGTGTTGGGTGTACCAGAAACACCAGTTCAGTTTAGCTTGAGAACATCATTACTAGTCTATTAGCTACACCAGCACTATAACAGCCCTAACCAGCATAAATGAGCCTGGACCAACATTGAATTTATGCTGGATTTTCTGCAGGGTTATGGTCAGGCACATGCACAGGGGGTGGCTTGGGGCCCAAAGCAGCTGCTCCTTTTCCGTCCAGGGCTAAAGATGCCCCTATGTAAACGCAAATTCATTCTCCAAGGGTTTTTTCCCTTGGTCTATACTGTACATCGCCATTGTCTTTCTCTGGTTCTCTGTCCATTGTTGTATGTAATGGTTGCTTGTGTTCCTTTTTGCCTTGCTCTCGTCGTGTTCCAAGTTTGGCATTTTGTTCCTAATATTCTGCCTACTTTCCATTGCTCCCCTGTTAATTATCTTTTTGTATATTCATATTATTGAGGACAAGATGACAAAGTCTAAATACATTTAAATGATCGATAACATTTCATTCCAAATTCAAAAAAGGTCCCAAAGATATTGTTGACCCTCTGAGACAAAATGATACAACAGTCCAGTGTTTGCCTTTCTGAGGGGAAGCATCCAGCTCTAATGTCTGTCCCAGATCCTTCCTCAAAGTCACAAGCAGGAGTTTCAGGAGAGAACAGGATTCTTCCTATAAATACCATAAAGCTCAGCTTTATTTGGACACAGACTGACAAGGCATCAATGAGTCTTTTAAGAGGATCAGCGCTACTTCACTCACTGTATTCATTCGCTGTAATCACCAGCTCTTTACAGAGGACAAACTATGAGGATTGTTACAAGAGGGAAAGTGAGTGGGGAAAACGTCTTCGTTTGACCGATTGTGAACAACACGAGTGGCAAACACGCCCAATAATTTGTCTTGAATAACCTCTGATGATGACTTCTTCGGAATTTGCACATCAGAGGGTACAAATAGCCATGTGACGTGCGTTCAGGTCATTTTGTCTGAAGAACATCATGAACACGCCCTCAGTGCAGCAATGAAGCGCACTTTCCCATTTTTTCACAAGGGGGTAATCCATCAACCGGAAGTTGAAACCTCGCAGGAGCCGCCATTGTAGCAGAACTTCACCTGCTGTTAGCATTTCATTGGCGTCACTTTGACAGCGAATAACTTTAAATCTGAGGAGTCTAAAGACTCAATTTGTCCATTATTTATTTATAAAGAAACACAACAATGTATAAAAGGCTCCATTACCTTGTATCTTACATTATGGCCCTGTCGAAGCAGTTTTTGTAAAAATAGGTAGTAACAACTGCATCATAAAGAATCGACTCTCTGTCGCACAGTAGAGAAATTACCATATAGACAGGAGGAGAAGCTTGCAGGCAATCGGGGGAACATGGAGACATAAAGTCCGATAAAGTCGAGGGAGAAGCCCATAGAGAGTCATAAAGTTGATTCTGCTGCTAGCTCATGGACAGCTAATACTCACTCTCTCCATCTCTGTGAGATTCGGAAGGGAATTATTCAGATTTCTACTAAAAGACATACAGGTCACGTGATAGGCTCAGTTTGAGCCTACGCAGTACGCCTAGCTATCAGCTTTTAACAGGCTTCAATTTTCTCCGTTGAAATCAATGAGGTCGCTGTGTCCATTTCTTTTCCTGTCTGCTTTTTCAGGGAACAGGGTTACAATCAAGAAACCCAAGATGTTTCCTTTCAAAAGCTACACTCAAACTGAAATGGTGGCCACAGATACTCTGAGAGTAGCAGGGCATGTTCCTGCTGACAGTTTATTCTCCAGACACTCCATCACTGAAACAATCTGGCAGTGGACTAGTTTTGCATGATGTATAGTACACCACCTTTCAAAGACAATGTCACTTAAGGGCGTACATTCTTCTAGTGGAGGCACTTACATCCACTGAAAGTCCAGCATCTCTTAGATGCTTAGATCGCTGAAGATTTCATAACTCAGGCCAGGGATGGAATATCGTCCCCTGCTCCTGTAACAGGCGATCTCTCCTGTTCAGTATCACCCAAGGAGAGCCGTCAGGAGAGATATGATTTCTGAGAACCAGGCTCTGGTCGGCCTAGAAGGTGATATCAGTAATAGGGATGACCCTTGTTGACAGACCTTCTCCAGGACTCCCAGGAGCAGAGCGATCGGTGGAAACACATAGAGATGCTTCCTGGGCTATGCATGGGTCATGGTGTCCAGACTGGAGGAGTCAACAAGTAGTACAGGGAACATTACATCGGAAAATCCTTCCCAGATCTGACTGACTACATCGGGATGGAGCTTCCAATCCCCACGTGTGACCTCCTGTCTGGGCAATAGATCTGCTCCCACATTCATGCTTCTGGGAATGTAAATCACCCTGAGGGACAGGAACCTGCTCCACTTGTTTGTTCAAATGGCGAGAACGCAGTCTGCCCTGGGGATTTATATAAGCGACAACTGCAGTGTTGTACACCCGCACTAGGACATGGTAGCCTCTTAACTGCCAGAGGAAGTATTTCAGGGTCAGAAATACAGCAATCAATTTGAGGCAATTGATATTCCAATCAAGATGACAGCCTCTACAGATCCCTTGGGTTGGACGACCATCTAAGACAGCTCCCCAGCAAGTCAGGGAAGCATCTGTTGTTAGCATCCTATGACTACAACATGCACCTAGAGTGGGACCCAAGGTGAGAAACCGGGGTCTGAAGTACAAAGAAAGGGTACAAAGCTTGCAGCGCGTAACCCTTACAATAAATATAGATTTATATAAAAGAGTGCACAAAGTGCTCAACTCATGCACTTACCATAAGCATGGATTTTAGAAAGGGCATGAAGATCACAATGCGACTAGTGATTTCTTTGGGCCTTCTGCACATTAAACGTTTCTGTTGTGGCGAGCCAGGGGATTTCCTCCAAGGGCTATCGGGCTAAAGTGATATAAACGTCAAATTTCCTGACCCAGACTCGACACCTGTGGGGGACAGCTGTGCCCGCATGGTAAGAGAGTCCTAAACAATCCCTAAATATGTTGTCCTCTGGGCAGGAGGGTGAATGCTTTTCTTGGCATTAAATCTCAACCCCAGAGATACAAGATGTCGAACATCCAACGTCGAAGCACAAGATCTTGAGAATAGGCATGTGCCGGTATCAAATTTTCATGCTGAGATTAATTGGTTGAGCTTTTATCACGGTAAACGGTATTATCCAACGCTATCTCACGACCAATTCGTACGAATTTGTACGAGTGATTAAAAGGTGGCTAATTCGTAAGAATTTGTATGACCTCACTCGTCTGAATTTGTACGATTTGTCTGAACCCACGTTATGGGTAGGTTTGGGGCGGGTCATTCGTACGAATTCATATGAATTGGCCAATTTGTAAAATATGTACTATTTAGCAAAAATCGGACTAATTCGTACGAGTGAGGTCATACGAATTGTTACGAATTAGCCACCAAATTGCCGGGAGATCGGGTTGTATTATCACAATATTTTAATTGCACATTAGAAACGGATGCAATAGGGGTAATCTAAAAAAAGAAACTTGCATCACAGTCAAAACATTTATTAACTCAACAGAATTGTATAAAGTTTAATGACAACATGTTACAATGTTTACTAGGGTTGGAACGGTAAATGTATTCGTATTGAACCGAAACGGTACGGGTGTCACGGTTTGGTGCACGAATTTACATGGAGAATACACAGTATAAAAATAAATAAAACCCGCATGCAAATTAATGTAATGCAAGTCTATTGTTAGATATTGTTAGATTAGGGACACATAATCTGTACCATCGGCTAGCTCTGAATGCGCGTTCACTTCAAACGTTGGCTTTATAAGCGCGTCCTATTCGCTTTGGACTAGCGTCGAACTAGACGCGATAGACGCAAATTTGACGCTCTACTCGCGTTTGGTGTGACCGCGTGATGAGCAGGCTGCGCTGTCATTATTGCAATGCTGGAGTGTGTGTGTGTGTGTGTGAGAGAGAGAGAGAGAAAGAGAGAGAGGCGCGGGCTCGATCGATCAGTGGAAACGTAAAAAAAAACATACTCATTTTGTTCAGATCATTAAACCTGCAAAGTGTTTACATATATTTGTGTACACTCGCAATAAAACACAATATTGTGCTTTTGTCACACTCTTGACAAACTGTAACCTACAACTGTCACCCAACCAAAATCACACACACACTGTTTTCAAAGCAAAACATTTATCAAACTCCATTTCAAAACAGTCTGTGGGTCCCATCTTTTGGACATTCGTCATTTTGCGTTGGTTTTAATTTCTTGTCCTCTTACACATTCTGCATTGATTAAAAAAGAAAATCGAATATGTTTTTAATGGTAGTATTATTTTATACAGAAATAAATTATTTATAATTCAGATGAGAATAATGTTACATTGTTAATTAATAATGTTAATTAAAATGAAGGAAAACAAATTGATCTGAAATATAGCAAAATAATTTTCAATTAATTCAGGTACAATTACCAAACATATCGCAAGGTCTTTTAGTCTTTTTATTGTTTTAATTAATAAACGAATTATATAAAAACTATTGTCAGTGCACTACAAATAAACTAATTCTATGCCTTTATTAATAAAACTTGTTTAAAAAATACAATGCCTTCTGTATTTTTGTTTTGCTTACACACCTCCATTGTACCGAAATCATACCGAACCGTGATGTCTGAACCGAGGTATGAACCAAACCGCGACTTCTGTGACTACCGTTCCACCCCTAATGTTTACATGGTACAATGACTGGTAGGCTACTGTTTGTATTATTGCTTAAAACAATTTTCACGATTTCAATTCCATTCTTGGATTTGATTTCAATCTTGACTCATTTGGATACAGTACATACTAGGTAGGCTACAGAAGATAGCGTGCATGTTAATTTTTCTCAAGAAAAATATATATCTCACATATATGCTATATATATAAAACTAATGTGCTGGTCATTAAATGGCTTTCCTGAGGTAAATGTAACGTTCTGTGACATAATTGTTCTCCTGGAGTTTTATTGACCTCTCTCAGTAGTTGAAAAACACTGATTTATCAATATTATGTAAGATACATATTCTTTTGTTAAGTTCTACTCTATCTTTAAATAAAAAGTGACAGATGATCAGTTTACTTGAACTGAGGCGCTACAGTGATCTGTCACGTCACAATTACAAGTGCCAAAACGGTATTTATTGTGTATATACCGGTAAATATTGGTATTTATACCGCATTAGATATTCAGAATATAATAGGTGTTTAAAAAATATATATTGACAACATTAACAGATGATTCAGATAAGAATCGGTTGCTAATCTAAAAAAAAAAAAAAAAAAAAAAAAGGGAGAAGGGAGGGAGGGACTTCCAAAAGAAAAATAAAGAGATGGTAAATTTTTAAAACAGGAAGAGGAATTAATCAGGGACTCAGTCATTAGGAAGTGATCAGACATGTGAATCTTTCATGAGTGTAACCCTAATAGGCTCAGTCATCCGTGCCTTGGGGGGTACACACACAGAGACTTATGTAATGACCACAAATACACCTACACATTATTTATATGGCTAATTTTTTTTTACAAATACATAAAATACATACAACTACTATTTATATTCAAGGGAAGCTATTGTTTCACCAATGAAACCAATAAACCAATATAAAGTATTGATGGTACATTATAATCAACATTATTTTCTAATTTACTATATTCACTATACAACCCCAGGACTTCCTCATCTCTACATAAACAATGTTTGTAATGACATCATAACACTATTGTATGTTCACAAAGATCCCTGACCTGATACAGCCTTGTTTGAGGCACAGATGTCCTTCCTGTATGAATAATTTAGGCTCGAGTGAAAAGGTAACAGAAGCAGCTGTCAGAAGATGTGGCAGAGCAAAGCACTTCAACCAACAAAGTCCCACTTGACCTCTTTTTCACAAGGCTCAGTTGATCAGCTTTTTAAAACGTAACATCTTACAAGAGGTAGACCTTGATAAAAGAGAACATGTCAGCCAACTTTAAATGGTACTAGAAAGTAGCCAAATGGAAACACAATGAAATTGGACAAAAGGACACCTTTGGAATTATGTACCTTGCATTTACAATGAATGTCCAGCAACCAGATCATTAAATGCTGAATTTGAGAACAGAACCTGTCAGAAAGAATCATTCACATTCTGTTAACTGAATGAACAGATCAAAAGAATCAGAGGAAAGCTAGGGAAAGTGTGTAGCTATACCAGAAGTGTAGATGGGACAGTCGCATATTTCAATACCTTCACATACTTAACCCTCAGGTGCTCTTCGGTCATTTCTGACCAAAAAGTTTTCTGTTTTGAATTTCTAAAAATCACAGCTTCATCAGAATGTTATGAAACTTGGTGACTTTTATGGCATTATGTATGTGAATACAAAAAAAAATTGAGGTCATGATCCGAGCAGGCTAAGCGGTCGTAAAAAAAATAGTCACACTTGTGGTCTTCAAAAATGACCGACCCATAGGAAATGAATGGGAAATTGACAAAAACAAAAAAATTTTTTTTTTTTTTTTTTTTTACATTTTTTAATAAAAAATCGTTTTTGAGATTGTTTCAACTATATATTCAAATCCACCAAAAAAAAAAAAATGTTTTCATAAATATCTGGGGAATTCACATGCTTCTCCATAGAGAGCTGTACATGTCATCTAGTGGTTACACCATGATTCTACACTTTTTCTCTATACTGTAACCAGATGGTGCTAATTTTCTTCAAAAAATATTTTTTTTTTTCTGAAGGCCTAGACTCTATATTAAACTAAAATACTGCATTAATAATTTTTTGAAAAAAATAATATATATATAAAAATATATATTTTTTTTTCCATGGCAAAATAGACCATAAATATTGCATACATATTAATAAATTCAATCAAATTGTCTCAAAATACTAAATTACAAAGAATAAATAATATAGAACAAAAATAAATTGCATTGGTTTTACTGGGATGGAGGAAATTTAATTTTTAGGTGTCCGGTCACTTTTGACCGGAAAGATAACAAGTGTGACTCAGAAACGAAGAGCACCTGAGGGTTAACCTGTGTGTTAACTGCCACCCCCCCACCCCCCCCTTTTTTGAATAAACATGGGAATGCACATTTCGAACTTAAATGGTTGTAATTCAAGAATGCTTTGGAATAGAGACGCAAGATTTGGAATATAGATGCAAGATAGGTTAGAAAAAAAGTTATAGACATTTGAGTTTATGGAAATGTGCAATGTAAAAAAAATTATTATTCATATTTTATATAAAATATGTACTTTCAAAACCTGGGCTACTCTAAAACTGCAGAAAAAATCAAAGACAAAAATCTGAACAAGTTTAAATTTTAGGTTGATATCTCAAAAAATTTGCTTCTGTGAGATTTTGTTTGGGCGCACTGGCGCAGTACCAAACTTTTTCACTAGGGCACAACCAGACTCCATTACTGCCCATATATTATTTCCACAATTTTCATACAATTTATGAAGTAGAGATCCTATTGAAGGGGTGCTCCAAATCCCTTGCCTCTTCAGCATATATATCATATATCCTTTTGAATGTATTTCTTTTATAAAGTATATTCATTATCACTTAATAATTTATCCACATTTATATATTCCTTGTGCTTATGGTTTTGTAATTTATAAAATTATATTCTTAAATGCATGCTGATGAAAGTGACCAGCTTCTTTTAGGTGCACAAGGCCATTTGTCTCTTTCTCTGGTATCAGGAGAAAGGTTTATGGATCCTGAAGGCGTTGTGAACACACATGTCCAACACATATGCTCTTTCTCTGTACAGATGGTCAAGCTATATTGAGCATTGCTATATTGAACTTTAATTGTTGTATTAAAATGTATTCTTTCTATTATATTTCCTTTCTGGGGAGCAAATGTTATCTGTTTTTCTCCCAAGCGAGTGAATGTTTTACCATTATGTTTTGGTACACTTAACTGATAATAAGCAGCTCAGACTCTCTTCAGCCTTGATGGGAGCTCTTATTTGTCCTATGTGAATGCCGTAACAGTGAAAATAATAGGGAAATAGGGATTTGGTTTGTGTTTGAGTGTTAAAACACAAAGGGGTCATTGAAGCCAATAGTTTAAGGCACCATTTCTTTGTTAAAGTCTTACTCCAGTTAGTGTTAGTCTATTGGTTGCAGGTTAAGGAACAACTGCCATTATTGGAGATTGAGTTATTGTTCTGGACATACTGGCGCCCAGCAACCCAAACCTGTGACCTGGAAGGTCATGATGTGCCTCTGAACGTCAGATGCATCAGCAATGGATATATGCTTCGTCTGTATATGTGTGGAAAATTACTGTGTTTATCTATTTCTTAGCCAATGAGAATCATTCATCGTGTAAGCAATGACGTAGCTTAGACCTTGGAAAAGGTATAACTGCTGTGATCTTTGTAACTGTAAGAAGGCGGTCTATGAACTCTTGTCTTCTGCTGACTTCTGCTGATGAAACTATGCTCAGTAAAACTTTCTTTAATTTTTTATAATTCTGACTCCTGGTCTTCATTCTTCATATCTGGTTCTGGGTCTTTAACTGTTTACCCCTAACACTATTCAGAAGTAGTATGGGAAGTTTGGCAGATTTTGACATGAATCTGAATGTGCGAATGTGCGTTATAGCTCACTGCCACATCACAAATGGTGAATTTATTAAAAAAAACTTTTGCTGATGATTTACTCATCCACATGTCATCCAAGATGTCCATATCTTTCTATCTTCAGTCGAAAAGAAATTAAGGTTTTTGATGAAAACATTCCAGGATTTTTTTCATATAATGGACTTCAATGGGAACCAAACGGTTCAAGGTCCAAATGACAGTTTCAGTGCAGCTTCAAAGGGCTTTAAACGACACCAGACGATGAATAAGGGTCTTATCTAGGACCCTTCGAGTCATGACTCGAAAAAAGATTTGTTCATTTTGATGAACGAGTTTGAACAGGAGAGTCACGAACGCTCATCACAGAACAGAGCAAGGCGAGCATTTGTGCTTATTTTTTAAATGGCCGATCGTTTCGCTAGATAAGATCCTTATTCATCGTCTGGTGTCATTTAAAGCCCTTTGAAGCTGCACTGAAACTCTCATTCGGACCTAGAACTGTTTGGTCCCCAATGAAGTCCATTACGCCGGGTTCACACCGGACGCTGAAGCGACGCGGAACGGAAAATCACGCACGGCCCGGTGCCTGCTTGTTCACACCAAACGCGTATTCTTCATCGAGGTCGACAAGCGCTTCTGCTCAGTTGTTGTTTATACAGAGCTATTTTTTTACATCATGGGTAAGTAAATAACCTCATAATATAAATAAACTGGCACTTCACGGCGCGGGCGGGCTGCAACAACACCATAGGTTAACATGGGCGCCGAAAGGAAGCGGCCTCCGTTCCACGCCGCTTCCGCAACGCTACAACGTCTGGTGTGAACCCGGCGTTATATGGAGAAAATCCAGAATGTTTCCATCAAAAACTTCATTTCTTTTCGACTGAAGAAAGAAAGATGTAGACATCTTGGATTACATGGGGGTGAGTAAATTATCAGCTAATTTTTTTTAAAAACTCCTTTAACCATCGCTGTTAAAAAGATCCACTTTCGTTTTACACTTCCAGCAATGGCTGTACGCGCATTGACAAGAGAGTTGTGTTCTTGTGGATAAGGGTGACCTCTGAAACGAATTACAGTATATTGAAATCCTCTGACATTTTTCTTTAAAACATCTTTTTATTTTAGACTTCTATTTGTGACTAGCGTTTTGTCTTGCTCTATCTACTTCTTCGCCAATTCTCACCCAAGCTTACATCATTCATCCTACTTCATACATCAGGTCAGAGGTCACCCTTCCCAGATCTCAGAAAGAAGAATCTTATGTACACCTACTGTAGGATGGCTTAAGGGTGAGTAAATTATGGAATAATTTTTAGGTGAACTATTGCTTTAAAGGGATACTCCACTTTTTTTTGGAAATAGGCTCATTTTACAACTCCCCCAGAGTTAAACTGTTGAGTTTTACCTTTTTTGAATCCATTCAGCCGATCCATTCTGGTGGTACCACTTTTAGCATAGCTTAGCATACATCATTGAAGTGCACAAGACCATTAGCATTTCTCCCAAAAAAATGACCAAAGTGTTTTCGATATTTTTCCTATTTAAAACTTGACTCTTCTATAGTTACATCGTGCACTAAGACAGACGGAAAATGTAAAGTTGTGATTTTCTAGGCTGATATTGCTCATTCCTGCGTAATAATCAAGAAACTTCACTGCCGTACTATGAGTGCAACAGGCGCAATGTTATGACGCAGCGCCTGAAAATAGTGCCCAGCTTCCAACGTGACCGGGACTAAGTTTGTGTAGTCATCACGCCTGCTGCACTCATGGTACGGCAGTGAAGTTTCTTGATTATTACGCAGGAATGAGAGTAGTTCCCAGCATATCAGCCTAGAAATTCGCAACTTTACATTTTCCGTCTGTCTTAGTGCACAATGTAACTATAGAAGAGTCAAGTTTTAAATAGCAAAAATATCGAAACACTTTGTTGTTGTTTTTTTGGTTTTTTTGGAGAAATGCTAATGGTCTTGTGCACTTCAATGATGTATGCTAAGCTATGCTAAAAGTGGCACCGCTAGAACTGGAGATCGGCTGAATGGATTCAAAAAAGGTAAAACTCAACAGTTTAACTCTGGGGGAGTTGTAAAATGAGCCTATTTCCAAAAAAAAGTGGAGTATCCCTTTAAGTATCAAATTAAGGCTTAGAATCCTAGTTACTCCACTGGGCCAGAGTCAAGTGAATAATGACTGTCCTGTGATACTATTATTGTGTTGTTGTTGTTTTTTTGACAGGTATCAAAGGGTTAACAATCTGAATTAACTTGACTAATATATCTCACAAAAATACATCAACAGCACTGTCACTTTTGATTCTTACACTTTACGACAAATGAGGTAATTGAAGCAAGTTAATGCCCCTAATCTGTATTAGCTGGTTGTGTAACTTCCCCCACCCCACCGGCGTTTGTGGCACCTTATGTTTACATTGTGTTTTATGACCAATGCATTCATGTCATTAGCTTTATCACCAGAGGACCACGTCCTCCTCGGCCTGTGAGAACATGATATACGTGAGCAACACCCCAATTTGTCCTCTTCTCATAAATCACGGATTCATTCCCTTTATCTACATCTGTCCCGGCACATATTCTTCTTTCACAAAAGACACTGATACCCTAATGATGCCAACAGAGCGCTCCATTGAGCAGTCAGTCTGACATAAATCGATAAAGCTTGGTGTGTCCAGCCATGTTCAAAAGACAGTGAGATAGCATTAGACAAAGACAAAATTGTGCACTAGTCTTCTGCTTTTTTATGCTCTATTATATATCGCATGGTAAATGAAAGTTGCCTTGTGTTTTCACATACAGTAATACAGTGTCTTTGAATTTTATATAATTTTATGTTATGTTAATTCTCGCAATTATAGTAGTGGAGGATGACGTCAGAACTCGGAAAACTAATTCGCCGCTGGTTCCTTCAAGATTGTCCTATTGGGTTTTATAATGTAGTTACCCTTTCAGTGCAGTGATTACGATTTTTTGTAACCTGGAAGTTAGCATCATCCTAGTTCCCTCGACAGGATTTTTCAATCGGCTTTTGGATTAGCAGAAAATATTAATTATAGGGTGTTCATAAGACTAACATGACACCTTCATAATCATGACATGACATATGTTATGAATATGAAGTTTTATGCATGTTTGACAACTGTCATTAAGTGTCATTCGCTCAGTTATGACATTTTTAATGCAAATATGACATTGTTTGAGATGTCTTTGTTATGACACCTTGACATAAACCATAACATCATAACCTGTCAGTTTCTTTGTCATGACAACTTGACTTTACTAAGACAACACAATCTGTCATAAACATGACATAGCAGATTAATTATCAAAGTTAAGAAACCACTTAGCTTTATTGGTTAACATTACATTAAACTGTCAGGTGGTTGGGTTTGACATTGGCTGTCATGAAGCCATTATAACTCTTTAATGACAAATTCAATTAGTACCACTGTATTTGAGGTCACGAAAAATATTCATGACACAGTTATAATGGCCTCATGACAGCCAATGTTAAAGCCAACCACATGACAGTTTAACCTTAAGTTGTCATGACAAAGACACTGACAGGTTATGATGTTATGGTTAATGTCAAGGTGTCATTACAAAGACATCTTAAACAATGTCATATTTGCATTCAAAATGTCATAATTCAGTGAAAGACACTTAATGGCAGTTGTCATAAACATGCTTAAACTCTACTTCATATTCAATATGTCATGGTTATGAAGGTGTCATGCTAGTCTTACCCAACTTATGAATTTTTAAAAGCTAAGTAAAAACTAAAAATAGGCTATAAAAAAATCCATTGACTTCGAGACGATTGCTAAAATGCTCTCGTTTCCAGGTTTTGGCATACAAAAATACAATGTTTCAATCGCAAAATAGCTAGGTATGCAAGGACTCCATTACTGACTGGGTCCATCCATATGCCTCGGACTTATCTACACCTCCGTTGATTCCTATTAAGTTTACGCAAGTACAAACCTCTCTAAGGTGTGTCACCACCATTAGTGTCATTTTCTGCACACCCCATTCAGCCATAATGTTCTTGTAGACGGCAGTGCTATGGCATTATCAACATCAGTAAGCTGCTTTGCTATAAATCATCACGACACTACTATGCGGCACCTACGTAGCGTATCAGACATTTTAACCACCATGTCAAGATTCATGACCCCTGACTAAG
>NW_024121271.1:265872-286106 GCF_016745375.1 Pimephales promelas | reverse complement strand
GGGGAGGGGGGGCTGTTGTCTGTGTTTATGTGTGTGTGTGTGTGGCTGGCTGCGATTTTTCCTACAAGTCCTTGTCTCTAAGTCCTTGTCTTTTGCATAACAATTTTGCATAACATATTTTTAAATGACAAAATAGGCATATAACCCCCATCTTTTAAATGTATAGTTGCTTTAAATAAAAGTAAGATTGTATTTGTAATTGAAGTTGAATTGAATTAAAATTCATGTGCTTATATTTCAATATATTTGTTTTCCTTAAGATTTTAAAACACTAACTTCATTCTTATCTGAATTACAAATATTTGTTTCTGTATAAAAATAATCTCTGACTAAAAACACATTTGATGTTTTTTTTTTTTGGGATTTTTATACATGTATTATGTGTGTGTGTGTGTGTGTGTGTGTGTGTGTGTGTGTGTGTGTGTGTGTGTGTATAAAGTGCAGGGTTTTTTTAGATAAAGTAGAATTTCTATAACTATGTGTTGAACTAATAAATCACTCTTGTGTGTGTTAAACACAATCTACTTAATACAGACAACTTCATTATAAAGATAAATAACAAATCCAAAAATATATGATTATAATCTATGACAAAAAAAGCCATTACAAACTATATTAATGGAAAATCACATTGCTCTTTGTATTGTTGTAAAATATTCGAAAAACAAGATAACAAAAATCAAAAAAATAAATTTTATTATAGCCATGTTTTAAATGTATAGCAGAGATGTTTAATTGAGGCAGCAACATACAAACTTTCTAGAACAACATGGACCTGATAGCTGGTTTTTTATGGAGGACAGTGAAGAGGAAGAGGGTGCAAATCAAACAGCTCATTCTCAGACTACACAGCAAACAGCTAAGTTTTAGTGCTTTGTTTGAGGTTTTTAGTGCTCTGTCCTATCTATTATCAACATATAATAGATAGAACAGAACAAGAAAGGCAATTAATAATCTGTCATTGCGTCACTGCATTATGATATGAAAGGCTCAGTACAGTGTGGCACAAAACGCTTATGCGCATCCCGAGTGGAGAATGATGCGCTTAAAGCCACATGGAGTTACAGCGGCATCGAGTCCGCATTGATGCAAGCTCTACAATACACTTCTTTTTGATAGTCAAAGCGGGGTTACGTTTTTACACGTCGTACAGAATAACCCTAAAGGCACCAAGGTGGCGGTGCCACCGGCTTTATATTAAATATAAATAGATGTGAGCAGCGATAAAGGCCAAAGCCGCGGTACCACCATCCCGGTGCTTTGGGTAACTAAAGGCATCGGGGTTGCGGTGCCACCGGCTTGGGCCCGCAATCGCTGCTCGCAGCTATATTATTATTATTATTATTATTATTATTATTTATACGACTATTCGGGCACTTTTGGGGCCCTTAACATGCTCAAAAACTCTTGAAAACTTTGCACACGGGTCAGAACCCGCGGCCATCAGGGCCGGGCTGAAGATGGTACCCGGCGTGGCAGGGGGCTAGACAGCGCCCCTGGAACGGGGTCCGAAAACTTGGTCCATAACTCAAACACGCTTGTATGTAATAATATGAATCTCGGTAACATGTTGATCTCATCGTTCATATATACCTCATACTATTACTTTTTAGCCCAGCCCAACAGGAAGTCGGTTATTTAGGGTTGTTCATAAAACACTCGCAATGGAATTTGAAGTACTCCTCCTAAGAATTCAAACACACGGCACGAAACTCGTCAGCATGAAGTCAAGGCATTGAGGATGAAAGTTTGCGAGGGGATTTTTGATATCTCGAACGGTTTGGCCGTGGCGAGGAAACGAAATTATGGCGAGAATCGTGAAACAGGAAGTGTGTTATAACTTCAGCATACATTAACTGATCTTGATGAAACTTCAGCAGATTGTTCGCTGTAAGAGGACGATCACATGGATGTGAATATTGTGAGTCAAAGTTATAGCGCCACCAACTTGGCAGCAGGAAGTGTGTCACTTTCAAAATGCTTTAAATCACCCTCTTATTTTTACCCGATTTGCTTCAAACTTAATCTGTATAATGTAAATACACGGCAGATGAAGACCTGTGAATGGATTCTTGATATCTTTGATACTGTTGCCGTGGCAACGCATCAAACTTTAAAATTCTTTTTTTTGATGATTTTGAGACTCTTAGCGGCTTTTGGGGCCCTTAACGGGTTGAAAACTCTTGAAACTTTGCACACAGGTCAGATCCCACAGCCATCAGAGCGGGCTGAAGATGGTACCTGGGTGTGGCAGGGGGGCTAGACAGCGCCCCCTGGAAGGGGTCCGAACACTTGGTCCATAAATCAAACACGCTTGAATGTAATAATATGAAACTCGGTACACATGTTGATCTCATCGTTTCATCTATACCTCACACTCTTACTTTTTACCCCAGCCCAACAGGAAGTCGGCTATTGAGGTTTGTTTGTAAAACGCTCGCAATGGAATGTGCAATACTCCTCCTAGAGAATTCAAACACACGGCACGAAACTCGGTCAGCATGAAGTCAAGGCATTGAGGATGAAAGTTTGCGAGGGGATTTTTGATATCTCGAACGGTTTGGCCGTGGCGAGGAAACGAAATTATGGCGAGAAACGTGAAACAGGAAGTGTGTTATAACTTCAGCATACATTAACTGATCTTGATGAAACTTCAGCAGTGTGTTCGCTGTAAGAGGACGATCACATGGATGTGACTATTGTGAGTCAAAGTTATAGCGCCACCAACTGGCAGCAGGAAGTGTGTCACTTTCAAAATGCTTTGAAATCACCCTTTATTTTTACCCGATTTGCTTCAAACTTAATCTGTATAATGTAAATATACGGCAGATGTAGACCTGTGAATGGATTCTTGATATCTTTTAAACTGTTGCCGTGGCAACGCATCAAACTTTACCATTCTTATAGGATGCTTTTGAGACCCTTAGCATGCTTGAAATTGCATGAAACTCGACAGACACATCACATTTATTAGCCAGTAGACATGTGCAAAGTTTCAGAAACGGGCGTGGTGAGGGCTCAGTAGCGCCACCTTTTGACAAAAGTGGGGTTGTTAGTTTTAACTAGAGTTACAAAAATCGGTATGTATATTGTACTCCTCGAGCCGGACAACTTTCTAATTGACACTCATTAGCTAGGACCCACAGAAAGTCAGATATCTTTGTTTGAATGTAGAGAAAATCTTAGAATTTTGCCAGTCTCTCAGTGTCTCTCTGTGTGAGTGAGAGGAGGGGCGCCTGTCAGGTTAATTTTACCCTTTATTTGCTGTGTGCGACTTCTCTGGCATTTTCGGGGGCCTTAACATCCTCTAAAACTCTTGAAACTTTGCACACGGGTCAGAACCCATGGCCATCAGGCCGGGCTGAAGCTGGTAACCGGGCGTGGCAGGGCGGCTCGACAGCGCCCCCTGGACTGGGATTCGAACATTTGTCCATAAATCAAACACACTTGCATGAATTAATATGAAACTCGGTACAATTATAGATCACATCAGGCCAAACAACTTTCGTGCTCTAAGTTTTATGACAGTTCAAATGGAAGTTATTTATGAATTATGAATTATGGGTTGTTTGAATAATTGTCCTAGGAGAAATACATCAAATCACAATGCATGTGTTTACCAATCACAACCAAACTCGGTGTGCATGAAGTCAAGACATTGAGGATGCTCAATTCCGGACGGATTTTTGATATCTCGAACGGTCTGGCCGTGGCGAGGAAATGAATTTTATGACTAAAAAAGGACACATAAAGTGTGTTATAACTTTGCTCAATTTACCTACAGTTACAAAACTTACCACGTATATTGTTCTCGTCAAGCCGATCAACTTTCCAATTTAAAGTCATTCGCTCTGAGCAACAGAAAGTCAGATATTGTAGTTTGAATGGATTTATTTCCCCTGCGATTCTCTCTCTCTCTCTCTCTCTCTCTCTCTCTCTCTCTCTCTGTGTCTGTGTGTGTGTGTGTGTGTGTGTGTGGGTGTGTGGTGTGGGGAGGGGAGGGCTGTTGTCTGTGTTTATGTGTGTGTGTGTGGCTGGCTGTGATTTTTCCTACAAGTCCTTGTCTCTAAGTCCTTGTCTTTTTGCATAACAATTTTGCATAACAATATTTTTAAATGACAAAATAGGCATATAACCCCCATCTTTTAAATGTATAGATTGCTTTAAATAAAAGTAAGATTGTATTTGTAATTGAAGTTGAATGAATTTAAAATTCATGTGCTATATTTCAATATATTTGTTTTCCTTAAGATTTTAAAACACTAACTTCATTCTTATCTGAATTACAAATATTTGTTTCTGTATAAAATAATACTCTGACTAAAAACACATTTGATGTTTTTTTTTTTGTATTTTTATTTACATGTATTTATGTGTGTGTGTGTGTGTGTGTGTGTGTGTGTGTGTGTGTGTGTGTGTGTGTGTGTGTGTGTGTGTGTGTGTGTGTGTGTGTGTGTGTGTATAAAGTGCAGGGTTTTTTTTAGATAAAGTAGAATTTCTATAACTATGTGTTGAACTAATAAATCACTCTTGTGTGTGTTAAACACAATCTACTTAATACAGACAACTTCATTATAAAGATAAATAACAAATCCAAAAAATATATGATTATAATCTATGACAAAAAAAGCCATTACAAACTATATTAATTGGAAAATACACATTGCTCTTTGTATTGTTGTAAAATATTCATGAAAAACAAGATAACAAAAATCAAAAAGATAAATTATTTTAGATATAGCCATGTTTTAAATGTATAGCAGAGATGTTAATTGAGGCAGCAACATACAAACTTTCTAGAACAACATGGACCTGGATAGCTGGTTTTTATGGAGGACAGTGAAGAGGAAGAGGGTGCAAATCAAACAGCTCATTCTCAGACTACACAGCAAACAGCTTAAGTTTTTAGTGCTTTGTTTGAGGTTTTTAGTGCTCTGTCCTATCTATTATCAACATATAATAGATGGAACAGAACAAGAAAGGCAATTAATAATCTGTCATTGCGTCACTGCATTATGATATGAAAGGCTCAGTACAGTGTGGCACAAAACGCTTATGCGCATCCCGAGTGGAGAATGATGCGCTTAAAGCCACATGGAGTTACAGCGCACAGCGCATCGAGTCCGCATTGATGCAAGCTCTACAATACACTTCTTTTTGATAGTCAAAGCGGGGGTTACGTTTTTACACGTCGTACAGAATAACCCTAAAGGCACCAAGGTGGCGGTGCCACCGGCTTTATATTAAATATAAATATAGCTGTGAGCAGCGATAAAGGGCCAAAGCCGGCGGTACCACCATCCCGGTGCCTTTGGGTAACTAAAGGCATCGGGGTTGCGGTGCCACCGGCTTGGGCCCGCAATCGCTGCTCGCAGCTATATTTATTATTATTATTATTTATACGACTATTCGGGCACTTTTGGGGCCCTTAACATGCTCAAAAACTCTTGAAACTTAGCACACGGGTCAGAACCCGCGGCCATCAGGGCCGGGCTGAAGATGGTACCCGGGCGTGGCAGGGGGACTAGACAGCGCCCCCTGGAACGGGGTCCGAAAACTTGGTCCATAAATCAAACACGCTTGCATGTAATAATATGAAACTCGGTGCACATATAGATCTCATCGTTCATATATACCTCATACTATTACTTTTTACCCCAGCCCAACAGGAAGTCGGTTATTTAGGGTTGTTCATAAAACACTCGCAATGGAATTTGAAGTACTACTCCTAGAGAATTCAAACACACGGCACGAAACTCGGTCAGCATGAAGTCAAGGCATTGACGATGAAAGTTTGCGAGGGGATTTTTGATATCTCGAACGGTTTGGCCATGGCGAGGAAACGAAATTATGGCGAGAAACGTGAAACAGGAAGTGTGTTATAACTTCAGCATACATTAACTGATCTTGATGAAACTTCAGCAGTGTGTTCGCTGTAAGAGGACGATCACATGGATGTGACTATTGTGAGTCAAAGTTATAGCGCCACCAACTGGTAGCAGGAAGTGTGTCACTTTCAAAATGCTTTGAACTCACCCTTTTATTTTTACCCGATGTGCTTCAAACTTAATCTGTATAATGTAAATACATAGCAGATGAAGACCTGTGAATGGATTCTTGATATCTTTGATACTGTTGCCGTGGCAACGCATCAAACTTTAAAATTCTTTTTTTTTATGATTTTGAGACTCTTAGCGGCTTTTGGGGCCCTTAACGGGTTTGAAAACTCTTGAAACTTTGCACACAGGTCAGATCCCACAGCCATCAGAGCCGGGCTGAAGATGGTACCTGGGTGTGGCAGGGGGGCTAGACAGCGCCCCCTGGAACGGGGTCCGAACACTTGGTCCATAAATCAAACACGCTTGCATGTAATAATATGAAACTCGGTACACATGTTGATCTCATCGTTTCATCTATACCTCACGCTCTTACTTTTTACCCCAGCCAAACAGGAAGTCGGCTATTGAGGTTTGTTTGTAAAACGCTCGCAATGGAATGTGCAATACTCCTCCTAGAGAATTCAAACACACGGCACGAAACTCGGTCAGCATGAAGTCAAGGCATTGAGGATGAAAGTTTGCGAGGGGATTTTTGATATCTCGAACGGTTTGGCCGTGGCGAGGAAACAAAATTATGGCGAGAAACGTGAAACAGGAAGTGTGTTATAACTTCAGCATACATTAACTGATCTTGATGAAACTTCAGCAGTGTGTTCACTGTAAGAGGCTGATTACATGGATGTGACTATTGTGAGTCAAAGTTATAGCGCCACCAACTGGCAGCAGGAAGTGTGTCACTTTCAAAATGCTTTGATATCACCCTCTTATTTTTAACCGATTTGCTTCAAACTTCATCTGTATAATGTAAAAATACAGCAGATGTAGACCTGTGAATGGATTCTTGATATCTTTGATACTGTTGCTGTGGCAACAAATCAAACTTTAACATTCTTTTTTGATACTTTTGGGACTCTTAGCATGCTTGAAATTGCTTGAAACAGATAGATACAGATAGCTCGACAGATACATCACATTTATTAGCCAGTAGGCATGTGCAACTTTGGCAAAAGATTAAAGTAATGTCAAAAAAGTAAACACTAAAAGCCTCATATCTTCTAAAAATGTAATTATACATCATTTGTTTCTAAATTAAATTATACAAATATTATAATTAAAGCAGTTTTTCCCTTTTTTCATTTAAGAATTATGTTTACGTTCAAAAACAGCCAGGTTGTAAAATTCAGAAGAAGAAAAAATAATCTGAGTCATACGTAGTGCTATACTGCCCTCTTGTGTTCAATATCAGTTAGGCCTATTGTGTATATTCCCACCGGTTAATCAACGTGTGACTCCGCTGGGACTCGGGAACTTTTAAATCGCTTACTTAAAACCGAAAGTCAAAATACAGATATCCGCACAAGACATTAATGTTGTGGAGTAGAGCAAGCATTTTAAATAAATTCCTATTAAGTAGGATTGAACTAAACAGAATGAACGTTCACTCTGTTCTGCTGGTTCCTCGCTGTTGGCGCGCACAGTTATGAATGCTTGTGCAGCCATGAGTTTTAGTTTAATTTTAAAATTAGCGCAATTTCGGGATTTGTATTATTTGAATTTATTTTTAAAAAACACAATGTTGAGTTTTATTGTAACACTGTTTAATCGCGCCCACGGTTATATTTTGTATATTATATATAATTATAATGTATTTCTGTATAAAATAATACTACAATAAAAAACACATTTGTGACCGACCTGATCCAGCAAAATTAGTCACAGTGACCCAAATTTAAAAATTGAGATTTTGATATTAATGGAAAGAGGACACTGTAAGCTTTCAAATGATACCTTGGTCATACCTTGAATGGTTGTAAAGATATACAGATTTGAATTCTGGTCGTCTGCCCTTTTTTTCCAATTGAAAACCTAAGAAAATCGCTTTTAAAGTTTTTTTGCCCGTTTTTTTTTTTTTTTTTTTTTTTATATCTTTCAAAATCCATAGCATTTTAAGGGATAAACTATTTATTTTATATAGCTTAATTTGACCAAATAGATTAACATATATGCAATTTAACGAGGCTGAAACTCAACTTATTTTTAATTTTTTTGAAATAAATAATTAAAAGTCACTTTTACAAAAATGTTCTAAAATCAGAAAGATTGAAGAGGAGTCAGAGAGAAATTCAGTTTTCATACGGATTAGCCCACATAAGCAGAGAGCAGTCTGTTTTCTTTCATTTTGAATGGTTGTCTTTAAAAGTAGACATTTCAATATATATGTCTGTGAGGATACCTTATACGCTGACTTTCGGTTCATGAGACAAGCTTCAGTTCACGTGCCGCGCGTCTCCGCGTCGTGATTAGGCCTAGCCTATTGTCTGCAATTTATTTCTTATTATTAAATCCTAGTAATTGGTTGATGAAACATTGATTTAAATTAAGATAATTATTTTAAAACGAAATTTACTTTAAAGAAAGGCTTTGTGCTTGCATGTTTAAGCTATGTGAAAGTTTTAGTGCTGCTTCCAGAGAACGGTCACGTTCGGATTGTTTTTCCTCATAAATGCGAACACGGAAAATAAAATAAAGATTTTATGTTCTGGAGAGAGTCAACCCTTCTTCATCCGGTGAGTATTACTTTTGGTTTGTGCAGTGTGGTTCACATAGGCCAATTTATTAAAATATTTAATTATCTGGGAATTGGATCTCCTCCATAATGCTGAAATTGCCCAATTTTAAAAAAAAATAGTAATAATTTAAGTTTTGTGGTGTAAGTCTACGTATTTTATAATGTTAACTTCAAATAATACTAATAGTAATTTAAAGATGTTGTAGCATTGGGTCTGGACGTGAAGGATAACTTCGGGAGTTGAAGGGACGTGTCGGTGTCGTGATTCTGTCTTCTCACACCGCGACACAGGTTCGTGGATCTGAGTGTCGCGATCGTTACAGCCTTACATAGGCTATATTCTTCTTGCAGATAAATATACTCACGCAGTTTAGGTTAGAAGCCTCCAGTGAGTTCAACGTTTCAGGGGATACCCGGGAAATGCTCAGAGGTGACGAGGGGAGTTGAGAAGAGCAATGTTTATTTCAGCGAATTTAAAGCTTTGACAACTTTAATCGTTATTTAAATACCTTTACTCAATTATCTCGACTACGAAACCCTGTGAGATTATTTTTGAATGTCTGTTCTTTGAAATTAGCAAAAAATATATATATATATATTTTTTTTTTGTTATTTCATGGTTTTTCCACATAATCGGCCCATATCTTAAAATGGAAGGTTGCAACTTCCGACTCATTTCGCCAGAGCGGGTCACATTTGATTTTTATTTTTTAAACAATGTAATGTGTAACCTAAAAATAAACAGATTATTTGATAAATGGTATATTTAAATCTGCATATTGTAGCCTAATATCTGCAGGGCAGAAATGTATGCTTCATTTTTCATTAGTAAATTTGATCAATAAATTCAATAATTTAGAATAATAAGACACTATAGGGCTGTTACCCTAGGTAAGGCTGATCAAATTAAATCGGTTACACAATAATGTTACGAGATTGGTTTAACAGGAGTCAATTAAAAATCGCTGTAAAGAACGATACTTTTAAACATAACCCTAAATCACCATAAGGTGTCGCCAGATGACCGTCTTAATGAACGAGTCATGGATTCAAAATGCTGAATCATTCAGTAATGAGAAAACACATTGCTTTGAGATGCGCGATGGGTCGCTGTGATCTTTGTTTAACTATTTTCTCTGCTGAAACAGAAAAAAGTCAATATTGCATCTAAAAAGTCAATATTGCATCTAAAATGTAAGTGACTTGACTTGTGTGTGTGACTATGTTTGTTGTAGTGATAAGAGTTGCACCCTTGTTAAAGTTTAAGGCCTTGTGTTTTTGGATATATATCTTTCTTTCTTTTTTTTTCTTTTTTTTTACAAAATATGCATATAACCCATATATTTTAGATTTATTATTTGCTTTAAATTAAATTAAGATTGTATTTTTGGTAATTGAACCTGAATGAATTTAAAAATGAATGTGCTATATTTCAGATCATATATTTGTTTTTCTTAAAATTTGAACTAACTTTATTCTCAGCTGAATTATAAATATTTTATATCTGTATGAATTAAAAACACATTTGATTTTTCTTTTTTAATCAATGTAGAATGTGTAACTGAAATATAAACAGATTAGGGCTCTGTTCGAGGACAAGTAACTAAAACCAATGCGACATGATGAATGTTTGTTTCCCAAACCATCTCAGAGTAACAGCTTACTTTTCTTTCTTACTATATTCTTTCTTACTATAAACTGTGCTGTAGAGCTTGCATCAGTCAAAGCAGGGTTACATTTTGCATGTCGTGCACAATAAACCTAAAGGCACCAGGGTGGCGGTGCCACCGGCTTCATATATATATGTATATATACAGTATAAAAACACTGTTTAATCGCGCCCACGGTTATATTTTGTATATTATATATAATTATAATGTATTTCTGTATAAAATAATACTACAATAAAAAACACATTTGTGACCGACCTGATCCAGCAAAATTAGTCACAGTGACCCAAATTTAAAAATTGAGATTTTGATATTAATGGAAAGAGGACACTGTAAGCTTTCAAATGATACCTTGGTCATACCTTGAATGGTTGTAAAGATATACAGATTTGAATTCTGGTCGTCTGCCCTTTTTTTCCAATTGAAAACCTAAGAAAATCGCTTTTAAAGTTTTTTTGCCCGTTTTTTTTTTTATTTATTTTTTTTTATTTTTTTATATCTTTCAAAATCCATAGCATTTTAAGGGATAAACTATTTATTTTATATAGCTTAATTTGACCAAATAGATTAACAAATGCAATTTAACGAGGCTGAAACTCAACTTATTTTTAATTTTTTTGAAATAAATAATTAAAAGTCACTTTTTACAAAAATGTTCTAAAATCAGAAAGATTGAAGAGGAGTCAGAGAGAAATTCAGTTTTCATACGGATTAGCCCACATAAGCAGAGAGCAGTCTGTTTTCTTTCATTTTGAATGGTTGTCTTTAAAAGTAGACATTTCAATATATATGTCTGTGAGGATACCTTATACGCTGACTTTCGGTTCATGAGACAAGCTTCAGTTCACGTGCCGCGCGTCTCCGCGTCGTGATTAGGCCTAGCCTATTGTCTGCAATTTATTTCTTATTATTAAATCCTAGTAATTGGTTGATGAAACATTGATTTAAATTAAGATAATTATTTTAAAACGAAATTTACTTTAAAGAAAGGCTTTGTGCTTGCATGTTTAAGCTATGTGAAAGTTTTAGTGCTGCTTCCAGAGAACGGTCACGTTCGGATTGTTTTTCCTCATAAATGCGAACACGGAAAATAAAATAAAGATTTTATGTTCTGGAGAGAGTCAACCCTTCTTCATCCGGTGAGTATTACTTTTGGTTTGTGCAGTGTGGTTCACATAGGCCAATTTATTAAAATATTTAATTATCTGGGAATTGGATCTCCTCCATAATGCTGAAATTGCCCAATTTTAAAAAAAAATAGTAATAATTTAAGTTTTGTGGTGTAAGTCTACGTATTTTATAATGTTAACTTCAAATAATACTAATAGTAATTTAAAGATGTTGTAGCATTGGGTCTGGACGTGAAGGATAACTTCGGGAGTTGAAGGGACGTGTCGGTGTCGTGATTCTGTCTTCTCACACCGCGACACAGGTTCGTGGATCTGAGTGTCGCGATCGTTACAGCCTTACATAGGCTATATTCTTCTTGCAGATAAATATACTCACGCAGTTTAGGTTAGAAGCCTCCAGTGAGTTCAACGTTTCAGGGGATACCCGGGAAATGCTCAGAGGTGACGAGGGGAGTTGAGAAGAGCAATGTTTATTTCAGCGAATTTAAAGCTTTGACAACTTTAATCGTTATTTAAATACCTTTACTCAATTATCTCGACTACGAAACCCTGTGAGATTATTTTTGAATGTCTGTTCTTTGAAATTAGCAAAAAAATATATATATATATTTTTTTTTGTTATTTCATGGTTTTTCCACATAATCGGCCCATATCTTAAAATGGAAGGTTGCAACTTCCGACTCATTTCGCCAGAGCGGGTCACATTTGATTTTTATTTTTTAAACAATGTAATGTGTAACCTAAAAATAAACAGATTATTTGATAAATGGTATATTTAAATCTGCATATTGTAGCCTAATATCTGCAGGGCAGAAATGTATGCTTCATTTTTCATTAGTAAATTTGATCAATAAATTCAATAATTTAGAATAATAAGACACTATAGGGCTGTTACCCTAGGTAAGGCTGATCAAATTAAATCGGTTACACAATAATGTTACGAGATTGGTTTAACAGGAGTCAATTAAAAATCGCTGTAAAGAACGATACTTTTAAACATAACCCTAAATCACCATAAGGTGTCACCAGATGACCGTCTTAATGAATGAGTCATGGATTCAAAATGCTGAATCATTCAGTAATGAGAAAACACATTGCTTTGAGATGCGCGATGGGTCGCTGTGATCTTTGTTTAACTATTTTCTCTGCTGAAACAGAAAAAAGTCAATATTGCATCTAGAAAGTCAATATTGCATCTAAAATGTAAGTGACTTGACTTGTGTGTGTGACTATGTTTGTTGTAGTGATAAGAGTTGCACCCTTGTTAAAGTTTAAGGCCTTGTGTTTTTGGATATATATCTTTCTTTCTTTTTTTTCTTTTTTTACAAAATATGCATATAACCCATATATTTTAGATTTATTATTTGCTTTAAATTAAATTAAGATTGTATTTTTGGTAATTGAACCTGAATGAATTTAAAAATGAATGTGCTATATTTCAGATCATATATTTGTTTTTCTTAAAATTTGAACTAACTTTATTCTCAGCTGAATTATAAATATTTTATATCTGTATGAATTAAAAACACATTTGATTTTTCTTTTTTAATCAATGTAGAATGTGTAACTGAAATATAAACAGATTAGGGCTCTGTTCGAGGACAAGTAACTAAAACCAATGCGACATGATGAATGTTTGTTTCCCAAACCATCTCAGAGTAACAGCTTACTTTTCTTTCTTACTATATTCTTTCTTACTATAAACTGTGCTGTAGAGCTTGCATCAGTCAAAGCAGGGTTACATTTTGCATGTCGTGCACAATAAACCTAAAGGCACCAGGGTGGCGGTGCCACCGGCTTCATATATATATGTATATATACAGTATATATATATATATATAGCTGTGATCCGCGATGAAGGGCCAAAGCCAGTGGCATGGCCACCCTGGTGCTTTTAGGTAACTAAGGAACCGGGGTTGCGGTGCCACCGGCTTGGGCCCTTCATCGCTGCTCGCAGCTATATTTATTATTATTATTATTATTTATACGACTATTCGGGCACTTTTGGGGCCCTTAACATGCTCAAAAACTCTTGAAACTTAGCACACGGGTCAGAACCCGCGGCCATCAGGGCCGGGCTGAAGATGGTACCCGGGCGTGGCAGGGGGACTAGACAGCGCCCCCTGGAACGGGGTCCGAAAACTTGGTCCATAAATCAAACACGCTTGCATGTAATAATATGAAACTCGGTACACATGTTGATCTCATCGTTTCATCTATACCTCGTGCTTTTACTTTTTACCCCAGCCCAACAGGAAGTCGGCTATTTAGGGTTGTTCGTAAAACACTCGCAATGGAATTTTTAATACTCCTCCTAGAGCTTTGATCCAAATTCGACGAAACTCGGTCAGCGTGAAGTCAAGGCATTGAGGATGAAAGTTTGCGAGGGGATTTTTGATATCTCGAACGGTTTGGCCGTGGCGAGGAAACGAAATCATGGCGAGAAACATGAAACAGGAAGTGTGTTATAACTTCAGCATACATTAACTGATCTTGATGAAACTTCAGCAGTGTGTTCGCTGTAAGAGGACGATCACATGGATGTGACTATTGTGAGTCAAAGTTATAGCGCCACCAACTGGCAGCAGGAAGTGTGTCACTTTCAAAATGCTTTGATATCACCCTTTTATTTTTACCCGATTTGCTTCAAACTTCATCTGTATAATGTAAACATACGGCAGATGTAGACCTGTGAATGGATTCTTGATATCTTTGAAACTGTTGCCGTGGCGACGCATCAAACTTTACTCTTCTTTTAGGATGCTTTTAGGATGCTTTTGAGACCCTTAGCATGCTTCAAAATGCATGAAACTCGACAGACACATCACATTTATTAGCCAGTAGACATGTGCAAAGTTTCAGAAACGGGCGTGGTGAGGGCTCAGTAGCGCCACCTTTTGACAAAAGTGGGGTTGTTAGTTTTAACTAGAGTTACAAAAATTGGTATGTATATTGTACTCCTCGAGCCGGACAACTTTCTAATTTACACTTATTAGCTAGGACCCACAGAAACTCAGATATTTTTGTTTGAATATGGTCACTCTGAGCCTACATGTCTCTTTGTCTTTGGCTGTCTGTGTGTGTGTGTGAGTGTGCAGGGGGAGGGGGCTTAACCATTTCACTGCTGTGTGTATGACCTGCATAAAGAAAATACATTTCTCAAGCCTGGTATTTTTTAAATAAGTTTTTATTTTTATTTTTTATAAGTAAAGGCATATAACTAGTTTAATTGTAGTGCATTGACAATAGTTTTATATAATTAGTTTATTAATCAGATTAACTTGGTCAATAAACTTGGTCTGAAAATTTGGTCCATAAATCAAACACACTTGCATGTAATAATATGAAACTTGGTACACATATAGATCTCATCGTTTCATATATAGCCTACTTCACACTCTTACTTTTTACCCCAGCCCAACAGGAAGACGGCTATTTAGGGTTGTGTTTAAAACACATGCAATGGAATTTAAAGTATTGCTCCTAGAGCACTGAACCAAATTCGACAAAACTCGATCAGCGTGAAGTCAAGACATTAAGGATGAAAAGGTGCCAAGGGATTTTTTATATCTCGAACGGTTTGGCCGTGGCGAGGAAACGAAATTATGGCGAGAAACATGAAACAGGATGTGTGTTATAACTTCAGCATACATTAACTGATCTTGATGAAACTTCAGCAGTGTTTTCGCTGTAAGAGACCGATCACATGGATGTGACTATTGTGAGTCAAAGTTATAGCGCCACCAACTGGCAGCAGGAAGTGTGTCACTTTCAAAATGCTTTGAAACCACTCTCTTATTTTTAACCGATTTGCTTCAAACTTCATCTGTATAATGTAAATACACGGCAGATGTAGACCTGTGAATGAATTTTTGATATCTTTGATACTGTTGCCGTGGCAACGAATCAAACTTTAACATTCTTTTTTGATGCTTTTGGGACTCTTAGCATGCTTGAAATTGCTTGAAACTCAACAGATACATCACATTTATTAGCCAGTAGACATGTGCAACTATGGCAAAAGATTAAAGTAATGTCAAAAAAGTAAACACTAAAAGCCTCATATCTTCTAAAAATGTAATTATACATCATTTGTTTCTAAATTAAATTATACAAATATTATAACTTCCCCAATTTTTCCTTTTTTTCATTTAAGAATTATGTTTACGTTCAAAAACAGCCAGAATTGTTGTAAAATTCATAAAAAAATAATAATCTGAGTCATACGTAGTGCTATACTGCCCTCTTGTGTTCAATATCAGGTAGGCCTATTGTGTATATTCCCACCGGTTAATCAACGTGTGACTCCGCTGGGACTTGGGAGCTTTTAAATCGCTTACTTAAAACCGAAAGTCAAAATACGGATGTCCGCACAAGACATTAATGGTGTGGAGTAGAGCGAGCATTTTAAATAAATTCCTATTAAGTAGGATTGAACTAAACAGAAAGAATGTTCACTCTGTTCTGCTGGTTCCTCGCTGGTGGATCATATGATTACTTTGTCATAATCTATGACAAAAATGCTATTATAAACCATATTAATAATAGATAATACACATTGCTCTTATTTTTGAAAAATACATTCATGAAAAACAAGATAACAAAAATCATAAAAAAATATAGCCATGGCTGCTATAAATGTTTGAAATGCATAGGACAGATGTTTAATGACGCAGCAACATATAATTGAAAGGCAATTAATAATCTGTCATTACGTCACTGCATTATGATATTACGGCTCCAATACGGTGCAGCACAAAGCACTTATGTGCATCCCGAGCGGAGAATGATGTGCTTGAAGCCACATGAAGTTACAGCGCAGTGAGTCCGTATTGAAAAGTTCAAAGCACAAAGGAAATACATATTTATGAACAGTGTATTATACATTATCTATCTATGCAATAGTTTATTGAGCCTTTTCTTTTAAAGGTTTTAAATTTCAGTTACTGTGTGCGTGAAGAACAATTATAGTGCTCTGACTCTAGTGTTGTGATCTAACCGACAGCGTCCGACACCCGGTAGAAAGTAACACGATTAAGTTACAGCAATAAAGTCCAGCAAGAAAAAGTTTCTTCATTCGAAAATATAGACCTTTAGACCTTTATCTTAAAGATCCAGTATAATAGGATTAACATTCAATCATCTTGAAGATCGTTTCATCATTGACTGTAACCGAATGTGACGTGCTGTTTGAATGCTGAATGGAGAATGACTGACAGGCGCAGAGAGGGAAAAGTTTGTGTTCTTGAATTTAATGACTTAAATATTAATTTCTATATCACATAATAGCTTCAGAACACTAATAATACAGTACACAAAAACTTTATGGTACTTTAGAAAGTTTTTGTGCCTTTGTGCCTAACATAGAATAGTATATATGCACAATATAGAATTTGAATCAGCCTCGTCAAAGATGGCAGTGTCAGAGCCGATACCGATCCTGAGTATCTAATCGGCGCACTTCTTTTCAACAGTCAAATTGAAATTGAAATTGAAATTGCTTGAAACTCAACAGATACATCACATTTATTAGCCAGTAGACATGTGCAAAGTTTCAGAAACGGGCATAGTGCAAGGACTAAATAGCGCCACCTTTTGACAAAAGTGGGGTTGTTAGTTTTATCTACAGTTACAAAAATCGCTATATACATTGTACTCCTCAAGCCGGACAACTTTCTAATACATAGTCATTAGCTCGGACCAAGAGGAAGTCAGATATTTTGGTTTGAATATGGTGAGCCTCTCTCTGAGCCTACGTCCCTGTATGGCAAGCCCTTTTAACATTTAAAAGCTAAGTTTGCCTGTCCGGAATTAACATTGTAGATATCAACAACGTCTTTCTGTCTATTCGTAATTACATTTTGGATAGTTTGTATTATCATTTAAGATATCTGTAACATAATTGTGACTAGTCGAAATGACAGAGTATGGCAAGCCGTTTTAACATTTAATCATAAAAGGGCCAAAGCCTTCGGCACCGCCACCCGGGTGCCTTTAGGTAACTAAAGGAACCGGGGTTGCGGTGCCACCGGCTTGGGCCCGCCATCGCTGCTCGCAGCTATATTTTTTATTTTTTATTTATTTTTCTACGACTATTCGGGCACTTTTGGGGCCCTTAACATGCTCGAAAACTCTTGAAACTTTGCACACGGGTCAGAACCCGCGGCCATCAGAGCCGGGCTGAAGCTGGTACCTGGGCGTGGCAGGGCGGCTCGTCAGCGCCCCCTGGAACGGGGTCCGAACACTTGGTCCATAACTCAAACACGCTTGTATGTAATAATATGAAACTCGGTACACATGTTGATCTCATCGTTTCATCTATACCTCACACTCTTACTTTTTACCCCAGCCCAACAGGAAGTCGGCTATTGAGGTTTGTTTGTAAAACGCTCGCAATGGAATGTTAAATACTCCTCCTAGAGCTTTGATCCAAATTCGACGAAACTCGGTCAGCGTGAAGTCAAGACATTGAGGATGAAAGTTTGCGAGGGGATTTTTGATATCTCGAACGGTTTGTCCGTGGCGAGGAAACGAAATCATGGCGAGAAACGTGAAACAGGAAGTGTGTTATAACTTCAGCATACATTAACTGATCTTGATGAAACTTCAGCAGTGTGTTCGCTGTAAGAGGACGATCACATGGATGTGACTATTGTGAGTCAAAGTTATAGCGCCACCAACTGGCAGCAGGAAGTGTGTCACTTTCAAAATGCTTTGAAATCACCCTTTTATTTTTACCCGATTTGCTTCAAACTTCATCTGTATAATGTAAATATACGCAGATGTAGACCTGTGAATGGATTCTTGATATCTTTGAAACTGTTGCCGTGGCAACGCATCAAACTTTACCATTCTTTTAGGATGCTTTTGAGACCTTAGCATGCTTTAAATTGCATGAAACTCGACAGACACATCACATTTATTAGCCAGTAGACATGTGCAAAGTTTCAGAAACGGGCGTGGTGAGGGCTCAGTAGCGCCACCTTTTGACAAAAGTGGGGTTGTTAGTTTTATCTACAGTTACAAAAATCGGTATGTATATTGTACTCCTCGAGCCGGACAACTTTCTAATTGACACTCATTAGCTAGGACCCACAGAAAGTCAGATATGTTTGTTTGAATGTAGAGAAAATCTCAGAATTTTGCCAGTGTCTCAGTGTCCCTCTGTGTGAGTGAGAGGAGGGGCGCCTGTCAGGTTAATTTTAACCCTTTATTTGCTGTGTGCGACTTCTCTGGCATTTTCGGGGGCCTTAACATCCTCGAAAACTCTTGAAACTTTGCACACGGGTCAGAACCCATGGCCATCAGGGCCGGGCTGAAGCTGGTAACCGGGCGTGGCAGGGCGGCTCGACAGCGCCCCCTGGACTGGGATTCGAACATTTGTCCATAAATCAAACACACTTGCATGAATTAATATGAAACTCGGTACAATTATAGATCACATCAGGCCAAACAACTTTCGTGCTCTAAGTTTTATGACAGTTCAAATGGAAGTTATTTATGAATTATGAATTATGGGTTGTTTGAATAATTGTCCTAGGAGAAATACATCAAATCACAATGCATGTGTTTACCAATCACAACCAAACTCGGTGTGCATGAAGTCAAGACATTGAGGATGCTCAATTCCGGACGGATTTTTGATATCTCGAACGGTCTGGCCGTGGCGAGGAAATGAATTTTATGACTAAAAAAGGACACATAAAGTGTGTTATAACTTTGCTCAATTTACCTACAGTTACAAAACTTACCACGTATATTGTTCTCGTCAAGCCGATCAACTTTCCAATTTAAAGTCATTCGCTCTGAGCAACAGAAAGTCAGATATTGTAGTTTGAATGGATTTATTTCCCCTGCGATTCTCTCTCTCTCTCTCTCTCTCTCTCTCTCTCTCTCTCTCTCTCTGTTGTGTGTGTGTGTGGTGTGGTGTCTGTGTGGGGAGGGAGGGCTGTGTTGTGTTTATGTGTGTGTGTGTGTGTGTGTGTGTGTGTGTGTTGTCTGTGTTTATGTGTGTGTGTTGTGGCTGGCTGCCGATTTTTCCTACAAGTCCTTGTCTCTAAGTCCTTGTCTTTTGCATAACAATTTGCATAACAATATTTTTAAAGACAAAATAGGCATATAACCCCCATCTTTTAAATGTATAGTTTTGCTTTAAATAAAAGTAAGATTGTATTTGTAATGAAGTTGAATGAATTTAAAATTCATGTGCTATATTTCAAGATAATTTTGTTTTCCTTAAGATTTTTAAAACACTAACTTCATTCTTATATCTGAATTACAAATATTTGTTTCTGTTAAAATAATACTCTGACTAAAAACACATTTGATGTTTTTTTTTTGTATTTTTATTTACATGTATTTTGTGTGTGGTGTGTGTGTATAAAGTGCAGGGTTTTTTTTAGATAAAGTAGAATTTCTATAACTATGTGTTGAACTAATAAATCACTCTTGTGTGTTAAACACAATCTATTTAATACAGCAACTTCATTATAAGATAAATAACAAATCCAAAAAATATATGATTATAATCTATGACAAAAAAGCCATTACAAACTATATTGTGGAAAATACACATTGCTCTTTGTATTGTTGTAAATATTCATGAAAAACAAGATGACAAAAATCAAAAAGATAAATTATTTTAGATTAGACATGTTTTAAATGTAATAGCAGAGATGTTAATTGAGGCAGCAACATACAAACTTTCTAGAAACAACATGGACCTAAATAGCTGGTTTTTATGGAAGACAGTGAAGAGGAAGAGGGTGCAAATCAAACAGCTCAATTCTCAGACTACACAGCAAAC
>NW_024121271.1:20771-265372 GCF_016745375.1 Pimephales promelas | reverse complement strand
TCTGCGTTAATATTGCGAGTATTTGTCGCGTTGTAACACTATGCTGTTGAGACGGAGTGTCAGGACTGCAACTGACAGAATGCACGATATAGCTGCTACATATTTCTACAAAAGCAGTCAGCAGCTTGCTTGGAGCAAGGATCATAGCGCAAATTTGAAATATATCGATATATCGCCCAGCCCTGGTGACCTAACTGTAATGTTGTCAACTGACAACGATACCAGCGCGAGAGCGACTGAGATACGAAATTGAGCAGGTGAACAAGCTGAACCAATTAAGTTAGACATTCTCTGGCTGAACGCAAATACGTCCTTGTTGATACTTTGAAAGGAACTTTCTGTACACACGTCAGCCAGTTATGGATTATGTCCTCATATTCTCTCTCCTTTTCACTCCGGCTGCCGACACCCGTCCCCCTCTTTTTTTTTTTTTTTTTTTTACAGATCTGCATGATTCACGTAGGTCACATTTTCAGGTCGGAAAATCCGGAATTCCGTATTAATCCGGAAAAATCACATCCCTGTGTAATAAACTTTATGTTTGAGATCTTCGACGTTCACATCATTTTTTTCTTACAATTGTTCAGTATAGACTCAAGACATGACAACTGAGAACGAATCTGCATTTATTAATCATTTTTCATTAAATGAGGGGTTTTATTTGAGCATGCTTTAGTGAGCATCAGATGTTTGTCCCTGGGACAACTTTGTGTAAGTGTTATGCACTTGCTGCAGTCAAGGCTGTGCTTTTAAATTATGGTAATGGATTATAGACAAAGTACCTACCATTGCCTGATGCTTGTACGATGCGTTCCCATAGAGTGAACTCCCACGCTCACATTTCTCTTCCTCAAGCCACACGCATGCATGCTGAATACGGCCCACACCTCCGTCTCCCCTCCATACAGCTCTGTTTGTGGCACATCAAGGGGTTAGGCAGACAGGCACATGCACTCTGCTCTGACTAGATAGCTTTCATTTTTGCAAGACATTGTTTTCTTTTAGTTTTATATTTAAGTTGTTATTTAAATTTGGCCTATGGCATCAATTCTCCATTAATTAACTGTGAAATTAAACCACTATTAAAACATTTCATTATAGCCAGCCTAACTTTAGCAAGAACCCTCCATTAAGCTGAATCACAAGCAAGCTGTAAGTGTTTGTTCAGAAATGATGGCAGTAGAATTTAATTGCAGAAAGATTGTTGTTATATAAGTATATCACAATGAGCAAAACCAGAACAAAATCCAAAACAGAGTAATCCAAACTAGTGATGGCAATTTGAAAAAAAAAAACACTGCTTCATGAAGATTCTAAACCTTTACGAATCCTTTGCTCCGAATCAGTGGTTCGGAGTGTGCATCAAACCGCCAGAGTCACGTGACTCACAGTAAACCAGGCTTCATTACGCCATAACGGTTTGGAAACGTTTCGAAACACTTTGAAATTGCAATGTTTCACCGCTGGGGCTGATGATCTCTGTCAACCCATGAATAATTTTACACAAGCTAGTCTGCCGTTGGCATAAAATAGTGTCGTGCAAGGTTTTTTTTCGGGAAACGCCAACCTTTTCTTTATCCAATTCCTTTTTTTCAATTCCTTAACCATTCAGTGTTTTTGAACAAATCTAGTCAGTGCTGGTCCTCCCTGCACGTAAAGTACGGAAATTACGTTGGGCCACCGAACCACCAGGGGGCCTCATTGCTCTCAAAAATGATTTAATGACTAGGGCTGAGCGATTAATACAATTTTAGTTCTGTTTTTTTTTTTTTTTTTGTAATGGCTTCCAAAGATTATGAAAACACAATGCCGCATTCTGTCCCTTTCCTTTAAAGCAGTGCTCTGTCGCCTTTCCTTTACGTAACATCCAAATCAGTCAAATAATGGGTTACAATTTATCTTGACTGTCCCTTTTGAACACTCTGTTGACTATACGTAAATTTGCAACTCAAATCTCATTAGAGTATTGGTAAACTGTCTGATTAATATCTGCTTAACTCTTGTAATACTTAATAACTTCTGTAATAAATTTCAGCATTGAACCCGCGTTGAAATAAATAAAGCGGAAGGTATTAGTCATTCGATAATTACTGAGTGCACTTGTAATTAAATAGTAATTGTAATTTAAAAAAACATAAGTCAAAGTCAAAGATTTATTTAGCCATTTCAACAATATTGATAGGAATGGTAAATAAGTAAATTAATATGAGTAAATTAAGAGCAGTCAGTGTAATAAAACAACAGTTTTAACAAAAAAAAACAAAAAACAAAGAAAGTTATGTGCTGTGATTGTATTGATACAGTTGTCAGATTTATTTATTCAGATTTATCATGACTCAATATACTTCCGTAATTCTCAGAAAAAAAAAGCGTTTTCCCCTAACCTTCTTAAGTTGGGTTGAACGACTTCAGATTTTTTGAAGTCAACATTTATGTCATCGCTGATGACGTCATTAATGAACAAATAAGCCTGAACCTCAAGCCGAAATTTCATTGCAGGTTGCCAAATACAGCGCTGCCAACAATTGAAGTTGAAGATTGAACTTCAATTGAAGATTATATTTATAAATGCATTCGTGAGAGAGAACAATTGCAGTTGAATTAATTCTCTCTACTAACAGTGAAGCTGTACGATTTCGTTATTAAGAAATATATGCAAGAACTCTTCAGTTTTTTAGCTTTTTACTGATAAATAACAGAACAATGTTGACAATACACTTCTGCACTACTGAATGTTTCTGTGTGATCGCAGTAGTAGCAGTGCATTAGTAGAAGTTTTGATCAATTTTAAGCAACCAGATGGTATAATCAATCTTGTGGAGCTTTCTCAGAGTATGCATTTATTTTTCATTTAAAGAGCCCCTATCATAGCATTTGAAATGTTCCTATTTTTTTTTTTTGGGGGAGTTCCCAAAAACAGTTTAACGTGCATGCAAGGATAAAAAACACTTTATTTGTCTTATAATATGCTTTTTTTTTTTACCCGATTTGCTCAACGACGATTCATTTTCCCAAACACGACTGACGCGAATCTGCGGCGATTGGTCAAATGACCCAGTCAGTTGTTATTGGTAAACCGTAGGCAGCGATTGTCAGCAACGGAACGCCCATAACCAGGATTATAGCTTGTCAAGTGTTGAAAATTGTCTATAGTGTTTGAACAAACGTGTCAGAAAAAGTGCACTTTCCACAAGGTCCCTTACTCTCGTCTCCGTCAAGGTCGAGCTTTCCCGGCGAAACTCACATTGCGGCGGCTTTTGAGGGGCAGTGCTTATTATATAGAGCGAAGTCATATTTGGCTAAGTCGTTTAGGAGATAATTGCCATTTTTCAATGAATGTGTGGTGAATATCAAAAACAAAACTAACTTTACCCCGCTTAGAAGCTGCGGGGAGTGTACACAACACACAAAACACAATATAACTATATTGTGCATGCTACAGAAAATATAACAGCAAACATTATTAATAATACTTACAGATTGTGATTCGAAGGAGGACGAACCTGATCCATATACACTGGATACTGAGCCCTCCTTCAGGAACAACCGGCTTGCGAATCCACATTTAAATTCATTTATGTTTTTGAATGATTCGTCATTAAAATGATGAGAACACAAGGTTTGGGCTATACTGTTGCAAATATGAACTCTAACCTCTGATTCTTCACATGCTCGTCCCTGGGCAATGAAAACAAGTGGCTGAACTGTCTTTGCAGTGTAGAACACAGCGTCTTCTCGACATGACGCTATTCAGCTGAAGTTTTTGAATGTGTTCTAGACTTCAAGTTTACACTCCCGTCTGCGCGCGCAGTTGTTGGGAGCGGCCAATGAGCTTTTGTTTCGTATCTATGTCACTACGAAACAGCTAATGACTCGTTTCAAAAACAATTAATTTCATAGACTCATAGTCGACTCTCACTTTTGAAAGACAATAACTTTATATATGGTGCACTTTCAGATATAAATCTTTGCAGGATGTTTTCATTCCCTTAGAGCTATTTTCCACACCATATGAACAGTCATTTTCAAAAATCCATGATAGGTGCTCTTTAAACTGTCGGAAATGGAGCATAAAAGTGGATCCTGTTGCGGCCTCTGTAGGCCATGATCAGTAGCCATGTTTCCATCGACACGTTTTTATCCGAATTAAGTGATATCGAATGAAAAATGCCTTATGGAAACAGTAAAATTCGATGAAATTTCATGAAAATCGACTCAAATGAAATGCGTTCGGTCTCATCGGATTTTCTCTTGATCGATATACGGCTAATGCGATAAAAGCTGATGGAAACGTTATTTGCCGAATAAATAATGAATTGCGATTAAGTTTTATGCCCTTTTATGGTTGCAACACGCCAGAAGACGAGTTCATTTCCGGCCAGTCTGTTTGCGCACACATGGCGGATGTCAACAAAGACAGATGTAAGTGGACAAAGCAAAAAGATGCTTCAACCAAAGGGTTTCCGTAAACCACGATCTCCCAGAACTGATGGAGCGCTGTCGTTCCCAAACCACAGTCACCTCCGCTGTCGTCGGGCATACGTGCATCGTCAACATCATAGCAATGTTTATAGCGTCGTTGTTTTCTAGTTTTGCTTGTTTTTACGTGGCTTGGTTGAATTGTAATGTAGAATGTGGTCTGTTATTTCTAGTTAACAGACTGCGGCGCTGCTAGTATACACACCGTTGCCATGGACGCAGTTCAGAGACGGAACAGACTATTTTCGTTAGCAGAAGCAATACTCGTTTTTAAATCAATAAACTCGTTTTTAAGTCAATATTTTGTGTCAAATTATTGATTTTATTTATTTATTTGGTTGATTTATATGTAGGCTAATAAGCAGGATAATGTATAGCGAGGCGGTTATAGCGAATACAACAACCGCCTCGCATACATTATCCCATTCATATGTCGCAATCAGCTGGCACATAAGCATTATTAGCCTTCAACTTGTGAAATATTGATCATTTTTGATAGATGGCGCGATTGGTTCGCAAAAGTTTGCTTGAATGTTGTTCGATTCAGTGCGAAAATGAATGGAAACACCTTAAAATGTCTCAAATCAATTCGATATACCAATTTGATCGCAAAACAGCATGTGACGTCATTACGTACAGGTTTTTATTGGCTTTAAAGCCGTTGGATGGAAACACACTTTCACCAGCTTTATCCGCATGAGTTTTTTAACCGAATTTCAGATTCGATTGACAAGTGGATGGAAACATGGCTAGTGACTAGTCGCCGTCAAGCTTAAAGCGTCATGCCAGGGCATTAAAGTTGACTACACGACCAGTCTGTGCAACTATTATAGCATCAAGAAAACCAATATTAAAATGTGAACCAAAGAGAAGACATCAGCAACCAGCCACAACACCCTATAGTAACCATTTAGCAACACACTCAAAACCAGAAAACACCTTAGCAACTTCTGACACTTTAGCAGTGTGGGGGTGAGTTTTATACGGTCATTTTCTTCAGAAAGTGTGGGTTCATCTTTTTATTTTACACAACAGGCGTATGACCTTTATTGTAACAGCATTAAACACATGCTGTTTATTTGCCCAAACATCTTGCAATGCTGAGAGAAATGTTAATCTTGTTGAGCACATATTTGCTCTGTGAAAAAAAAAAAATCAACAAATAAAAACCTCTCAGCCAATCTGTGAAGATTTTGCGGATATTTGAATTGCATCTACAAAGATGTTGTGCAGAATATTTATGCTAGAGAACACAATGATGGTAACAGTGCAACATCCAGCAGAGAGAAACAAATGATGGCAGAAATCCAAACAGAGAATTCAAAATTAGTATTCTTCCAAGGTATGGGAATGTGCCACTTGAGTGCAATCATCCCCAACTGTCTGCCAGCCAGTGCACAACTCAGAGAAATGGGTAATGAAACAGTGGATCTAAAATGGATCTATAAAGGTGAATTATAATGTTCTCCTTCAGGCTTGATTTGCCATATTTTTGCAGCAAAGAGTCATGAGCTGTCCTGCTGTGTAAATGCTTCCATGGTGATCAATTAAGAAATGTGAAGCCTGTTGTGTAGTTGTCACATCATCCATCACACAGCTTGCAAGACACGTATGACAGACAAACGCTAACAAGATGAACGGGCGGATCTCCATTTGGCATTTATCAGAGATGTTTGCCTCTAGCTGCGTGCCCTCTTGTGTCTGAAGCAGATGCTATTATGTTTACCCTGTAATCTGATTAAACCATAAATCTCACACTTCAAACATTATTTATATGATTGAGTTTAAAGTTCAATGCACCTGTCGGCATCACGTTTTTTTATATATACCTCACATAGATTATATACCCTCTGACATTTATTATTATTACAGGTATCATTAATGTTGCTTAGGTTTATGTACTAAGAATTGATATTTTGCACAGTCTGACATCTGTCTGAGTGACTGCTAGATGTTTTGAGTTGTCAAGTCAAGTCAAGTCACATTTTTTCATATAGCGCTTTTCACAATACAGATTGTATCAAAGCAGCTTCACAGTGATCACATGAAAGTAGTACAACACAGATCAATAATATTGTTAAATATTAAATATTAAATATCCCCAAGTAAGCGAGCCAAAAGCAAGGCAACAGTGGCAAGGAACCAAAACTCCATCAGATTGGATGGAGAAAAAAACCTTGGGAGAACCCAGGCTCAGTCGGGGGCCAGTTCTCCTCTGGCTAACATTCATATTGTTTATATATAAATATTAAATATAAATATTGTTTATATATAAAACGATATAACAGCAGAAAGGCAGATGGGAAATAATTAGCATAGCTGATGTTCATAATGTTCATAATGAAATGATTCTCCGCAACCCAACCATACACGCCGACCCGTTTGACTAAGGCTGTCGAGCCCCACTGTCGCGGAAATGCGTTTCAGTGGCAAACGGTTCCGTATGGCATAACAGAGGACTAAAAGGTAAGCATTATGTGAATGCTTGACTAAAGAGATGCGTCTTTAGTCTAGTTTTAAACTGTGTCAGCGAGTCAGAGCCTCGGACCGTATCGGGAAGGCTATTCCAGAGTTTTGGAGCTAAATGCGAGAACGCCCTCCCTCCTTTAGTGGACTTAGATATCCTAGGAATGACCAGAAGCCTTGAATTTAGTGATCTTAAGGAACGCGGTGGATTGTAGGGCGAAAGAAGGTCCATTAAATACACAGGAGCTAAACCATTTAGGGCTTTATAGGTCAGTAGTAGTATTTTGTAGTTGATACGGAACTTAATAGGTAGAGATGTAGAGATGTTAAAATCGGTGTTATATGATCATATTTTCTTGACCTAGTAAGAACTCTAGCAGCTGCATTTTGTACTAACTGTAGCTTGTTTATTAAGGATGCAGGACAACCAGCTAATAAAGCATTACAGTAATCTAGTCTCGAGGTCATGAATGCATGAACTTCCAGAACAATCAAGTTCATGTAATCAACTACCTCTCATTAGTGTATTAGCAGACTGTCTGCTCAATCTCAAGCATATTTAGCAACCTAGTTCTAATAAGGCAAACACAAAGCTTCACATCTTATTGTTTTTCCCACAAGTTGCTCCTCTATAAGGTCTACAGACCATGAAAACTGAGCTTTTAGCCATTGTGTTTCAATGGGTCTATTTTTACAAGTGAATTCAGATTGATTTCCAGTTCCTTCAGGACCGTTGAAATGCATAATTGTAAGGTTCTGTGCATTCTTAATGTTGATGTGTCAGAGAGCAGATTGAAAGGAGCTGGTCTACTCATGCCTTGGCTTCTAAAATTAGCCTCCATCTCAATCACACCAAAAGATCCTGCCGAGGTCTCTGCGATAGTACAAAGACATTATCATGTGGTTTTGGGCTGTTCAGTCGACCATAACTTATCAAAGAAAACACACTGTACAGAGGGAGTAGATCTCACCATACATTTTTCTTTTAGAATTTTATGTAAGGGATAATTTATAATCAGCCAGCAAAATAAACAGGGGGATTAGGACCCAGATGCAAAGCACAACTACTTGCCTACTTACGAAATAAGGGCCCAATTTATATTACGTGTCTTTAACTATTATGTACTTTCATTAAAAAAAGAATTACTTATTGTGATCGTTGAACAAAAACTTTTCTTTCCTGTTGTCAAAGGATCCTCCACACCAGCCATCACACCCTCAATACCGGATTACCTGAATTCTAACACAACGCACCAGCTCATTATCTCACCCTTCTTAAACAATCACTCTCCACACTGCCATTGTCTGGTCTCGTTGTTGCTACTACGCTTCGACTCACCTGGCTACATACCAGATATCCTCTGACCCGTCTTGATCGTCTTCAGTCATTCGTCTTCTGCCTTCCGTCTTTAGTCATCTGTCTCCTTCACCCAGCGCTTCATGCCATCATCTCTTTCTGCAAAACAAGAAAGCACAATCAACGTTCAGCTAAGTATCTGCAATCTATCTGACTGTCTCATACTCACCATTCATCATCGCCTGCTTCTCTCCAAACCTGTAAATAAATATACCTACTTGTTTGAATCCCCTGTGTCGTCGACTGCTGTTGCTGACAGAAGGCCAGATCAAAACAATATGCAAAATGCTGCTGAAGTATGCGAGGAAGATCCATTTGCTGAGCTTGTCCAAGCCATTCATCAGTTTCTACCATCCACAACACCCGTTCCCTTGTTGACTGTCTTTACCAGTCCTACGGCCCACCCAGCAACCTATCCTGGTGGTGATGGTGCAGTGGATGAGACCCGGGTTCGAATCCACTGTGAGACACCAATGTGTCCCTGAGCAAGACACTTAGGGCCAATCCCAATTCTACCCCTTACCCCTTCACTTTCCCCTTCCCCTCCGTTTTGCGCGTCCACGTGAAGGGGTAGGGCTGTCCCAATTCTCTTTTGGTTGGAGGGGGAGGGCTAGGGTGAAGGGCCAGATAGCCCTTCAAACGAAGATTTTTCGGGAGCACACTTCAAACGAAGGGGTATGAGAAGTGTCACTGCTAACCCAGGCTGGCTGCCCAAGCGACAAAGGAGAACCATAAATTTAAGTATTTGTGGCTTTAATAAGTATTATAACGACAAATAATGATTTGCTTTATGTTACATTCAATATTGTGTTGATATTTACGGTCAGTTTCTTCACAGAAACGTTTGTAAAAAAAAAAAAAAAAAAAAAAAAAAAAAAAATCGCTAAAATTACTGTAGTTTGCTAACGATAGTCCCGCAACATATTTTCGTCGTCTCCGTTGTTTCCTGCGAACTTCACAAGATTCAAGAAAATAGCTGTAACCCACGCGACTGAGATAACTGCTGTCGACGGCATCTTGGAAGTTGTGATAAACATCGGCGCATCTCCTGTGACGTAGGCGCTAGCGACGACTTATAATGACGTTTAACGGAGGCGTAGTGGTGTCCCATTTCTTAGGGGAATATTTTCACCCCTACGCATTGCCACTCTGTTTCAAGAGTCAAGGGGAAGGCGAAGGGGTAGGGCTAGGGGAAAGGGAAGGGGTAAGGGGTAGAATTGGGATTGGCCCTTAACCCCTAGTTGCTCCAGAGGCGTGCGACCTCTGACATATATAGCAATTGTAAGTCGCTTTGGATGAAAGCGTCAGCTAAATGAATAAATGTAAATGTATACTGGTGAGGCGAAGGATTGCAGTGGGTTCCTTCTGCAGTTCTCATTGTATTTGAGAAGCAACCTCAACAGTTAATCACCGACCAAGGGCCAATCCCAATTCTACCCCTTACCCCTTCACTTTCCCCTTCCCCTCCGTTTTGCGCGTCCACGTGAAGGGGTAGGGCTGTCCCAATTCTCTTTTGGTTGGAGGGGGAGGGCTAGGGTGAAGGGCCAGATAGCCCTTCAAACGAAGATTTTTCGGGAGCACACTTCAAACGAAGGGGTATGAGAAGTGTCACTGCTAACCCAGGCTGGCTGCCCAAGCGACAAAGGAGACCCATAAATTTAAGTATTTGTGGCTTTAATAAGTATTATAACGACAAATAATGATTTGCTTTATGTTACATTCAATATTGTGTTCATATTTACGGTCAGTTTCTTCACAGAACCGTTTGTAGAAAAATCGCTAAAATTACTGTAGTTTGCTAACGATAGTCCCGCAACATATTTTCGTCGTCTCCGTTGTTTCCTGCGAACTTCACAAGATGCAAGAAAATAGCTGTAACCCACGCGACTGAGATAACTGCAGCTGTCGACGGGATCTTGGAAGTTGTGATAAACATCGGCGCATATCCTGTGACGTAGGCGCTAGCGACGACTTATAATGACGTTTAACGGAGGCGTAGTGGTGTCCCATTTCTTAGGGGAATATTTTCACCCCTACGCATTGCCACTCTGTTTCAAGGGTCAAGGGGAAGGCGAAGGGGTAGGGCTAGGGGAAAGGGAAGGGGTAAGGGGGAAGAATTGGGATTGGCCCCAAGTGAAAATTGCCTGCGTGATCTTTCTGCTTTCAGTGCACTGCACTGGGCTCAATCCATTTAGAATGCTCATGGTCCAGTTACCAGCTCTTATACAGTGTTCACCCCCCATTTTACGGAGGTTTTTGGCTTTCACTCATAGTCCACGACCAACTCTTTCGTCTTCGACAGGGCAGATCCTCTGTCAGTGAATATTCTATCCATTTACGCACCCTGGCGGCCACTAACAACTTGAGTGGAAACCCTCTGACAACCGCTTTTCATCAGGGTGTGAACACCAAATGGTCATCTATGACGACTGGAGAGTTTCATTCAGTGAGCCATTCGGATTTCGCCCACCTCACCCATCCACCTCATCTACCTTCCAGCACCAGAACCAAAGTTGACTCATTCCACCTTACCCATGCAGAGCGTCAAATAATTCTTAAAGGATTAGTTCACTTTTGAAAAAACTTTTGCTGATAAATTACTCACCCCCATGTCATCCAAGATGTCCATGTCTTTCTTTCCTCAGTCGAAAAGAAATTAAGGTTTTTGATGAAAACATTCCAGGATTTTTCTCCTTATAATGGACTTCAATGGGAACCAGGTCCAACCGAGGTCCAAACGACAGTTAATAACAGTTTCAGATGCAGCTTCAAATGTCTTTAAACGACACCAAACGATGAATAAGGGTCTTATCATGCGAAACGATCGGTTATTTCAAAGCTTATTCCAAAAATGTAACTTTTCTAAGGACAAATGCTAGCCTTGTAATATATTGTAAGGCACGTTTGCAACGTCACGTAATACGTAATTACGTTCAAAAGGTCACGGGCGACGTAGCCGGAAGTACAGAATCAAAATCGCCCGACATCGTTGTTTTACCTTTTAATTCCTTTTTTGTAAACGGCTTTCGAGTTAGTTTTCACATTCAACCTATGCGTTCAACTTGTAAACACTCTGACTCTGTACTTCTGGCTTCGTCGCCCGTGACCTTTTGAACATAATTACGTATTACGTGACGTTGCAAACGCGCCTCACAGAATGAAGAAAGGCTAGCATTTGTCCTTAGAAAAGTTACATTTTTGGAATAAGCTTTGAAATAACCGATCGTTTCGCATGATAAGACCCTTATTCATCGTCTGGTGTCGTTTAAAGACATTTGAAGCTGCATCTGTAACTGTTATAACTGTCGTTTGGACCTCGGTTGGACCTGGTTCCCATGGAAGTCCATTATAAGGAGAAAAATCCTGGAATGTTTTCATCAAAAACCTTAATTTCTTTTCGACTGAGTAAAGAAAGACATGGACATCTTGGATGACATGGGGGTGAGTAAATTATCAGCAAAAGTTTTTTCAAAAGTGAACTAATCCTTTAATAGTGTGTACCGGATTGCTCTGCATCAGGACGTAGACAGCCATACCTCAGCTTTCACGCTTTCGCACTTGAGAGTTTTCATTTACCATCCGAACCACATCACCATATGTGACTTCAGGCGGGTTACGGAAAGATTTGGTCCAGCGGTATCTATCGGACTCCACCATTGTAAAAAGCTAACCGGAAGAGCTGTATCCCTACTAAAAGACGTACTTTCGGTCTTCAATTTTTTCATGACAAAGGCCTATTGTGGTGAGGAAGGACATCTAACTTCCAACTGTCCCATTCGACCGCCACACCTAGAGGTGAGTACCATTCAAATAGCACCTCTGATTGCAGCCCTCACTTGTACTCCAGTTAATATAATAACCCTGCAACACTACTTCAGCACAAGGCTCTATCGACTCCGGTTCTGCAGGGAATTTCATCTCCCATGACTTTCTACAAGAGCTCCACCTCAAGAGGAAGCCCTGCTCCCAAGCATTGAATGTTCCCATCATCCTCGGTGAACCAATGGGCCATGGTTGCATCTGCCACTTCTCTACCACCGTGACACTCCGCATCGGCGGTCTCTATCACTCTGTCTCTGTCTCTATGCTGGAAGGTTCCAATGTTGACATTATTCTGGGATGCCCATGGATGTCAGAGCACTCTCCGCTGGTCAACTGGAACTCAAGAGAGATTCTACAATGTGCATGGTGAGTCTTGTTTCCAGAACCTCCTATCTCCGGTGAACAAATGATGACTTCCCTCCCCTATCCGACACCAAAAGTACACACCCGAAGACCGAAGCCTGTACTTCTCCATGTTTCTCTCCATCTCGGATTGTGCAGCTGTCTGTTGAACAGTTTGTCTTTCACAGCAACCCTTTGCAGCTCAATAAGCTTTTACACGTGACGTTACCTAATTCGACTGATTTGGATGCTATGTATGGGTGACAGCACACAGCTTTAAAGGAAAGGATTGGAAAGTGGCATCATGTTTTCATAATATTTGGAAGCCAAAATGAGTCCTATTAAACTGAGAGGAGCTTCTATGTGGAGATGGGTCAATTTCATTGCTTTTTTCATGGTGAAGTGCCGCAGGGCTCCATTTTGGGCCCGATTTTCTTTATATATGCTCCCTCTTTGTTATATTTTTGAATCTCAAAATTTCAATTAAACCTGGGTCTTCGTCCTTATAATTGGTTAACCCATGTCAATTAAGTTCACAAAAGTTTGATGGGCGATACTTTTTTTCAGGTAAATGAAAACAAGACTGCAGTAATTTTATTTGGCTCCCCCTATTTGGGGGCCTGACCTCTAGTTTAGGACCTCTGAAAGCGAATATCCACACTCATTTAAAGAACTTGGGTGTTGTTGTTGATTCATAGGGCTGGGCAAAAAAATCGATTTTTCGATTAATCGTTTTTTAAAATGTGTTCGATTCAAAATCGATTCTCAACGGCCGGAATCGATTTTTTCCATATAAAGGGCTCGCGGACGCGGTGCTGCATCTTCTCGTCTCTCTGCACTAATCAAGCGCCAAGCGCTGCAGCTGTCGATACACACACGCGTTTAGGAGTCGGGACATGACGGAATATTCACTTAACAATCGGGCCAGCATTGCATCGTAACCTATGATCGTAACTAACGTTTATCATTTTCACGTCTTTTTGAGTTTTACAAGCAATGTTAAACCATCCCGTGCTCGCGGACTCTCAGAGATGTCTTTCACTGCGTGCACAGTAACGTTACAGCCTAAATCTGCCTCACAAACAGCTCGCCAGAAACAAAAGTTTTAACCCTGGATTATATCACTTTAACAGTTAAAACACGCAACATTATGTCAAAACTCTGGTCTTGGTGAGTAACCTCGTAAAGACAGTCGGTAATGTCTTAAATTAGCATTAAACGTGTGTGACAGAAAGTTAATGAAACAGTAATGGATTCGCGCACTAGTTCTTAAAGTGAACGCAGCCATTTGTGTCAGTCATTAATTCTGTTGTCATAACAACAGAATATAGTATTAATTGTAAGCAATCAGAATTAATAGCCTTTGTATTTAATTCAGTCTGGACTAAAAAGACTATCCAGTGTTATTTTACATTGGATTACTTTAGTCAGTTTCTGTAGTATTTCTGACATACCCAAAAAACTACCCCAAAATGTCTCTCAATTTGTGTCTTTATTCTATTGTATTTATTTGTGCTACTTTTTTCAATTTAATTCAAAGATTGAAATCAAGCTTCCATACATAAACTCTTAAAACAAAAATAAACAAAAAATTACATTACCATTTAGGTAAGATCAATGTAAAAAAACAAAAAGTCTAAATATTTATATGTATTTTTTTATCTATATCTATCTTAAACATAAAATAACATGATACTGTTTGATCAAGCTGTGCGACTGTTCTGACTTTTTTTGCATATTGAATCAAAATCCTGTTTATTCTCTGTATGCATACCTAAAATAAAAAGAGTTTTATATACAGGTTTATGGCTCTTAATTTCCTTGTATTAATTAACCACTAGTAAACTTATGTCCACTGTTCTTTTTTTATAAATATAGGATTTGTATTACATCTTCATTATAGTCGAATCGAGAATCAAATCAGGAATCGAAATCGAAAATTGAATCGAGAATCGAAATCGAATCGAACTGAGAGCTTGTGAATCGAAATCGAATCGAAATTGAAATGTGAATCGATACCCAGCTCTATTGATTCAGATTTAAAATTCGACAAACAAATAAATTCTGACTCAGAGCCAGTTTTTCCCAGCTTAAGGGTTTACAGAAACTGAAATTCTGTCTTTCTATCTTTTAGTGACCTAGAGACAGTCATTCATGCCTTTATTTCAACAAGGCTTGATTATTGCAATGCTCTGTTTGCTGACCTAACCAGTTTCCCCTATTATGTTTGCAACTGGTTCAAGATGCTGCAGCTCGCATCTTAATGAGGAAGAAAAAGAGTGAGTATATCATTTTGTTACGTTTACATTGACTACCGGTCAAATACAGAAGGGTTTAACCGTGGTATTGCACGGTCTGAATCCAGTTTAAATCTCAGACATCATTTGTCCATACTATCCCCAAATATCTCTCAGATCATCCTCTGACAAACTATTAATCGTCCGATTATCTCGCTTTAAATCTGACAGAGCCTTCTCCGTAGTTTCCCCTAAGCTGTGAAATGACCTCAGTCTATCTTCTTTATCTGCATTTAAGTCATCTCTGAAAACCTCTCTTTTTTTCTCAGGCCTATTCATAATTTTGGATATGTTAGTCCACTTAACTGTCACCGTCCCACAGGTGGGACGTTTGCCACTATATTTTTAAAACAATAATATCTTAGTAAATACCTTAAATAATATTGACAAACTATATATCATTTGAAAGCTTACAATCTCTAGTTTCCATATTTGGTGACTGATTTTCAAAATATATTACAGAGGAGCCATAATTTATCAATATAAAACAAGAATATTTTCATACTCATAAGGCGTGTTCAGACCTTTATTTTAAAATAGCAGTAAACATGAAAAATCATGAAAAAATGGTAGATACCTCAGTTTGTTTTCATGCCAAAAGTTCAAAAGATAGAATCCATTCAATTATTTTGGAAAAAAAAGGTCTGAAAAGTTTGAAATATCAAGAAAAAAATAATAAATTCACCATTTGTGACGTGGCAGCTATAGCTATGACTTACATGCGTGTTCTTTGTATGTGTTTCTTAGAGGTTCATTTCATATCAAAATCTGCCAAACTTCCCATGCTCCTTCTGAATAGGATCTCTACTTCAGAAATTGTATGAAAATTGTGAAAATAATGGTTCATATCACTCAAAACATGAATGGAAATGCAGGCGCCCTTATATGGGCAGTAATGGAGTCTGATTGTGCCCTAGTGAAAAAGTTTGGTACTGCGCTCAAACAAAATCTCACTGAAAGCTCATTTTTTGAGATATCAACCTAAAATTTGAAACACAACTTGTTCAGATTTTTGGCTTTGATCTTTCTGCCGTTTTAGAGTAGCCCAGGTTTTGAAAATATATATTTTATGTAAAATATGAATAATTAATATTTTTACATTGTACATTTCCATAAACTCAAACTTCTATAACTTTTTTTCTGTTTCACTTTCTTAATTTATTTCACTTCTACAAAAATCTGCCAAATGTCTTCTTTAAAACAAGACCAATCATATGTCTATCTATATTCCAAAGCATTCTTGAATTACAACCATTTAAGTTCGAAATGTGCATTTTCATGTCTATTCAAAAAAAGGGGGGTGGGGGTGACAGTTAACAGGTTAAAGTTTAAGTTGCTAATTGAAATTTGTATATTCTGTATTTCTGCATGCCTGTCATTTTTATTGTGTTTTTGTGAATTACCTTGGCCAGCAGAAATGTTTTTTGTTGTCAATAAAATTGACCTTGACCAAAATAAAATAAAAAAACTGAACAGTTTGTGATATTCTTATATTACTTAACTTTTGTTAAATAAATTTGTATGGTCCTTGGGTGTGTGTCAATAATTTTTTTTTAAATAAATTTGCTGGTTAAAATTACCAACAATTTGGATCACGGCTTAATGGTCATGGCCCACGACCAAACCAGTTGAGAGAACCATTGTGTTCTAGGGTCAACATTGTAAAGATGCATTACAGCTGTAATTACATGCAGGCATTTATTTTTATTACAGAGTAGTTAAAGACAGTTAAAAGAGGGTCCCAAAATAAAGGATTTGAAATTGCTTTGAGTTCAAACAAGTTTATTTTGTGAGGGGGAAAACATGGAGTGTCCAGAAACACTTAACTCTGTTTGAAGTAAAATAAAAATATGCATGCTGCTTTCACTGAGAGATGAAGAATTACTTGTGTTTGAAACTACAGACAACCTGTTGTTTGTCACAAATATATCAGGAAAACAGCTAAATAATCCAATTATTATAGAGACAAAATTCCTTTTTTTATATATTCCTTTGCCTTAGCAGGTGTGGCAAAACAGTTTTCATTTAGTTCTGAACCCTGTTGTCATGTAACTGTAGTAAGCAGTTAGTTCCACCTCACCAGCTCACTTTATTCCTGGGTGACATTTTATTCATCACGTCTCAGTTTCCCCCCAAAAGAAAAAGAAATAGATCAGCGTTCACTTGCACATAAAGGTGTCCCTTTCTCTTGCAGTCTCTATTTTTCAGCAAACACTGCATGCAGACTCTCTTCCATTAAAGGTTATCCATGAGAGACAGATCTATTATACCTTCTGAACACACTATATTTATTGAATTCCAAAACCTTCTGCTCTGACAAGCTCTTACTCAGTGAAACTTGCAATCCTTCATTTAGAGACACATCGTGAAACGTTCAAGTTCCATTTCTGTTACTTATGGAGTTCACAGATTCACAGGTAATTATTATGATTCTGGATCCCTGTCAAAAACAGAACAGGTTGTTCTGACCAGACAGCCTGAGTTATTACACTGATGGTTCTTCCTGGGCTTCTCTTCACTGTATAAGGCTCCATTTTTCTGTTAAGATGATCAGTGTGATTTCATTATCTCAGCTAATTACCTAATCATTCACATAACACTATCTCAACTGTACCAGTCCTCAAAAAAACTAAAGCAAGAAAGGGGACATGTTAAAAACCATGTTCTTCAAAAAAAAAAAAAAAAAAAAAAAAAGAGAGAGAGAGAGAGAATTTACATTTTCTTTAAAGGCAATATTTGCTTTCTATAGGGGAGAGCGGGGCACAACCTAACGCTTTTTGGTTTTGGCTCAATTAATTAAAAAATAATTAGGTTAGAATAATACTTTTTTTACACAAGCAACATGCACATCTCTGCTACAAATGAACACTTAAAGTTTTTTTCTAGGACCTACCATTTTCGTACAGTTGCACTGAAAGTGACAGAAGTGCAAATGTTACAACTTGTAACTAATTGTAACAGACAGAGGGGTTAGTTGTAACACTTGTGTGTAACACACATAATTCAGTACTATTTTATTTGTATAGTTTGATATTGTTTGCGCATCTGTATAGACAGATATCCATACATATCCCTCATCCAATCATCCTTCTATTATGGATCAATATCATGGATAGAGACATAGAAAAGGGCTGCATAGTTTTTGTACACTTGGAGGCTTAGTTGTAACACTCTGTTAGAATCAACCCCGCTGTGTATTACATATTTTAAGCCTAGCTAACAGTCGCTAGGAATTGCTGACATGTTTCAAAACGGTGCCATGTTTGAGCCAACAAGACAGTGATTAAGGCAATATAAAGTTAGATTTGGAAACGCATACATCCAACTCAGAAACCGAAAAAACCGTCATCTATCTGACGCTAAAGGGCGCCTAAAGCGTCAGATATTGAAGCATGTCCAAATACTTCCCAAGGCGTCAGTTAGGTGACGCCTTGGGAGTGAGAATGGGCTGCGAACTATGTAAACGGTCCGTGTTACATTTAACCCCGCGTTAGGTTGTGCCCCGCACAATTTTTGATAATTTTTACAAAATGTTCAAGTTTCAAAGTTTCACAGATGGAGTAGATCGAGTCCATCAACACCTCTAAACTAGGGATGTCCCGATCCGATCCACGGCATCGGTATCGCGCCGATACCGGCCCAGAACGCTAGATCGGAGATCGGAGGGGAGAAAAAAATATGAGCGATATCCAGTTTAGCGGCGCAGCCTGTCACGTGATGATTGTTGTGTTTACGCACACGCGCGCACAAAAGCTGCATTTCAGTCTTTTCAGAAATTCATTGGCTATCAGAAAATAGCTTCATTTCATTCTCTATTGCAACTGGATAGATAAACTGTCACTCAAAGAGAGGTAGGTACCGATCTTCACCAGGCACGCTCGTTGGCTGTTGGAGTTTAGAAGACACCCCTAACACTCGCCGATTGGCTAAAATGACCTGTCAATCAATAGTTCATGGGGCCATTTTGACATTCTTTTTTCTCCAATGTTTACGTTTCAACTGAAGTTAGACTGTTATGCTACGTTCACACCGGACGCGAATCGCGCGTCAAATTCGCGCCTGACGCGTCTAGTTTGACGCTTGACCACTAGTGTTAATTCACGTGTCAAGAGCGAAACTGCGCGCGTAAAGTTTGAAGCGAAATTTACGCGCGTGACGCGCGTCAGAATCAAAATCCGTTGGCGGTCATTGTTTTTATGTCGACCGAGCATTCATCAAGAGAGTTCTGCTCTGTATTTACTCTGGATAGCAGAACAGCGGCGTGGGGATCATCGTCGCCGTATATTTGTGTCCACCGGACCCTTCGGAGCCGAACCGTTTGGCGAGTTTCACCATTTGCTCGCTCCAGGAGCTGCGCTGGATGACGGCCGCTGTCAGCGGTACTTCCGCCTGTCACGCGCCCAGTTTGATGACCTGTTGTCCCACATCTGAGCGAGGATCACCCCTCGCCCGGCCCCTCATCCATCTAATCTAGCTGTCATTTATTTTTGTTTTGATGATAAATAGAGCCAGCCTTCAAAAGTTATTAACCTGTCCTGTGATTTTTTTCTCTCTCTCACGTCCAGACACGAATTTATGCACATATGTTGATTGTCTTTACAACATAATACTATTTCTAGATATGGAATGAATAACATTCAATACAAAATGAACATGTCTCCATATAGAGATAATGTTTTAAGTGATGAAACATTTGCTTTGTTGTGCATAATCCCACCATGCATTTAGTCATATTAACAAAATAATTTATTGAAGCATCCAGACACTTCACCACGTGAGCAAGCAGCTAGGCTCCTGATTGGTTAACGCGGCGCGAATTCACGCCAAAGTTCAGATTTTTCAACTCGGGCGGCAGACGCGAATTCGCGTCAAACGCGTGAATGCACAACGCTCAATTCGCGCCATTCGCGCCAACTTGACGCGCGAATGAGGCGAATTCGCGTCTTCCGCGCCGCGCTCCATGCCTCATTCGCGCCGCAGGAATTTTTCACGCGCGTAAAGCGTCTTTGCATTGACTTAACATTGAAATCATTCGCGCCTGACGCCCTATTCGCGTCCGGTGTGAACGTAGCATTAGTGCGTCGAAGTTGTGATAGCGCTGTCGGCTAACGCGAAATGCTACTATTTACATTCCATGGATGTTTATTCATATATACAATTGTTTTGGACTAAAAACTTCTTCAAATTGGATTGTATGGACGCTTTACAGTGAAACCAAACCATTTTTGTTGGAATGTGGACTAACAGATGGCTAATTGGTGAGTTTCTTCCAGTTTGTGTTGATTTGTTTTGGCTGTTGGTGGTCTGACAAAGAGACAGATTGTGCCCGCTGTGTTGATTGTATCTTAAAATGGTTTACGTCGTTCGAATCACGAGTTTCTCAGCTTTCCAAAGATATGTATTATGTTTACTTTTGTGTTTGTTTTGTTTTGTCTTTCACAAAGTTAAACCTATAAACCACCCTGTGGGCCGTATAGCCTACGGCACGTCGGACCACGAAAAAAAAAATATCGGACTAATATCGGTATCGGCAAAAGCCAAAGGTGCGGCATCGGTATCGGTATCGGAAGTGAAAAAGTGGTATCGGGACATCCCTACTCTAAACCCTATCCTATAGCTCGTTTTCAGTGTGTTTTAGTTCTGTTTTGAGGTCTTGTTTCCCCGTCTTTTGCAATTTTGGTTTAGTCCTGTTAGTGTTTCCCCGCTCTGTTTAATTAGTGATTCCCTTCACCTGTGTTCAGTTAATCTTCCCATTAGTCCCTGTTCTTTTAAGCCCTGTGTTTCCCCTCAGTGTTTGTTGATCGTCGTTAATGTATGGTTGAGTGCGTTTGAAGTCCTGGAAAGTTTTCCATTGTTCCTGTGAATTGAGTTGTTAAATAAATCAACTATACTGCAGTTCCCGTGGCCTCATCTTCAGTCACCTGCACTAACCCTGACAGTCCCTCCTTCCCATATGTATTGCCACCTTTGATTTATTTTCTCCCATATAATGCTTTTAACCTCTCCTTTGCTCCTTTTTTATTTGCATTTCTATGTTATCTTTCAATAATCCCCTCTTTGCTTGCTCATCTGCCATCTCATTTCCCCTAATCCCTACATGTGCTGCATGGCACCCACATAAATATTACCTGACTACCTTTATTAACTACAGTATACTTATATTTAGCTGAAGTACTTTATACAGGATATCTTTTTTGAAAGAAATCTTTCTTTCTTTTCTTTCTTTTATTTATTTATATAGCACTTTTAAATCCCCACAACCATGATTGAACCAAAGTTCTTTAGATATAAATTCCATAAAAAAAAATACAAGAACACACGTAGATCAAAAAATAGACAGCATGTTGAACATCACATCTAGTCCTTATAGCATCACATCTAGTCCTTATGTCTCCCTTATTTAACACACCTGATTCAGATCCTCAGTGAGCTGAGGATCTGAATCAGGTGTGTTAAATAAGGGAGACATACACAATATGCAGAGCAGTGGGTCGCGAGGACTGGAGTTTAGAAGCCCTGCCTTATAGGCTACCGACAATAAGTGCAGTTTCAACAAATTATTAAACAATGGCAGCGATTTCACAGATCTGATAGGTAGGGGCAACTCATTCCGTCATCTCGGTCCTATTGCAAAGGCCTTTTGCAAACATGCAAAACGTGGAAAGATGGAGAGATACGGTACTGTGCGGGTATGTTGAGCCGGTAGGTGACATCGTTGAGCTGCCTCTGGATGGTAAATAGACCTATGTAGCGGTGACTCAACTTACGACAGGGCAGGCGAAGATGGATATCTCCGGTAGATAGCCACACCCTTTGTCTTCGTTGGAATCGTGGTGTCTCGGGTCTTCTGGCGTTGGCTTTGGTGGTATGTCTTCGCACTGCCTGTTGTAGATGGACGTGAGCTGAGTCCCACACCCTCTCGCTCTGCTCGAACCAGTGATTAACAGCTGGAACCTCAGATGGTTCCCCAGACCAAGGGAACAGGGGAGGCTGGTCTCCTAGTATGCATTGGAATGGCGTGAGTCCTGTGGTTGACTGACAGAGTGAATTCTGGGCATATACTGCCCAGGAAAGCAACCGGTTCCAGCTGTTCTGGTTCTGGTGACAGTATGACGTCAATTGTCTCCCGATCTCTTGGATCTTGCGCTCAATCTGGCCGTTAGTTTGAGGATGATAACCGGAGGATAAACTGATGGAGACTACTAGGAGCTTGAAGAAGGATTTCTAGACTCGGGAGATGAACTGAGGACCTCGATCAGATACATTTCAGGAAGACCAAAATGACGGAACATATTCTGAAAGAGGGCTTCAGCTGCCTCGAAGGCGGTGGGTAATCCTCAGAGAGGGATCAACTTGCAGGCTTTGGAGAATCTGTCGACTACGACGAAGATGCAGGTATTGGACTCAGAGGGTGGAAGGTCAGTCATGAAGTGAATTCCCAGATGGGGCCACGGACGACGAGGGATGAGTAATAGAACCAGTTTGCCAGCAGGTAGTGTTGGAGATGGCACAGACTGAGCAACCCTTGAGATATTGGGAGATGTCTTGGGCCTGGAGAGGTGTGAGCTGAGTCCAGAATGGCTAGACGACAAGATGCAGGAACGTAGATGCACCCTTCTGGACCTCCCGTTCTGTTTGATAGGCTAGTCGGATGTCCTCGTCTAAAGCCCAGAGGATGGGACTGACTATTATGGGTGGAGGGAGGATGGTTTTAGACTTGGAAGGTTCAGGATCAGGTTGATGGAGACGTGAATGCAGATGAGACTGGCAGAATTGGAAATGAGAGGAGGACTAGAAACCTCGACCACAGGAGATAAACAGGACTGATGACAGGAAGTACCCCACTGGAGAATCTCACCAGTAACCCAGTTAATCCGAGATTCATGTTGGAACATCCACGGGCGTCCCAGGATGATGTCCATGGTGAATCCTTCCAACACCAAGAACGAGATCTCCTCGTAATGCAGGCAGCCTATACGGAGAGTCATGGTGGGAGAGAAGTGACATATGCGACCACGACCCAGCGGCTTACCAAGAATAGTATGGATCTCTAGGTTTTGGGGACAGCGTTTCCTCTAACCTTTGAAGGAGGTTGTGGGAAATGAAGTTACTCGCTGATCCGGAGTCGATGAGAGCTGGAACATTGGAACAGGCTGTTACAAGGTAGACAGTAGTACGAGTCAAGGGTGCAATCTTAGGAGAGAGTTGGATAGTACTCACCGCTGGGCGTGGTGGTCGAATTGGACAGGCTGATGATATGTCCTTCTCCCCCACAATACAGACACAGATGATTTATCCATCTTCTTTGACATTCCGCTGTAGAGAGTCGCTGAAAATCTACCTGCATGGGTTCTGGTGTTGGAAGGGTGGCTGATAGTTCCGGAGGCGGAGGATGCATAGCAGGTAGGATTGAAGAGCATGCAGTAAGACATTGGGAGACACGGATAGATTTTTGGATGAAAGCCTCTAACCCCATATTGTCATCATGTTTAACCATCAATTAACAAATTTCAGGATTGAGACCTTGGTGATAGGCGGCAAGAAGAGCCACTTCATCCCATCCACTTGCCACAGCGAGTGTTTGGAAATGTAATGCATAGGATCCCACCGATCGATTACCTTGCTTCAGTCGAAAAAGCTGATCATGGACGGTTAGAGGAGACGTAGACTGCCCAAAAACTTCCTTGAAATGCTGAATGAATGCTGTTAAGGATTTTGTTACAGTAACATCAGCTTGCCACAATGCTTGTGAACACGCAAGAGCTCGACCAGAGAGAAGGGATATTATAAATGCAATCCGTGATCTATCCGTGGAATAGAATTGGGGTTGCATTTCAAAGTGAAGCATGCACTGAAGAATAAACCCACTGCAATCCTCCGCCTCGCTGCTATAGGTCGCTGGTCGGGCCATGGGCCTGGCAGAGGCAGCAGGTGAAGGAGTGCTGGGTTGCAGAAGTGTTTGACGAACTGCGTTCACCAATTCAGCAAACGGACCTGTGGAAACAGTGCTCGTTCTCTGCATTGTAGATGGTCTGGTCTTCTGTCACACTCACAGAAAGACAAACAAGGCAGATATTTTCAGATTTATTTATATGCAGAGTGAGCGAGGTGCTTAGTGAACAGTGCAGATCAATACTTGACTGTGAAGAGAATAAACTTGAGACGATGAACACTTCACAGAAGAGTAACTCAATGTCTTTACCAGGGAACTGAGGAACACGAGGACTTAAGAGACACAAGACGACTAGGAGACCAGGAGACAGAGCGATGACCACAGGAAAACACAGAATGTCAGGTAAGTATCTTCAGGTAGGATTCACAGGTGAGTAGAGTCTGAAGGTTCGCTAGACGAGACCAGACACAGAGGTGCAGAGGACTAGGACTAATATAGTGAGTGTCATCATGATGTGCAGGTGCCGGTGATCAGAATTCAGGTGACTGGGATCTGGTGTAACAAGTGGGCGGGAGTGATGACGTGGAAGGGAGTGATGACATGGATGGATTTGTGACACAATCCAATGACGCTAATACAGGTGTAATTGTTTCGATTACCTTGCTTCAGTCGGTAATCGAAGAGACGACTCAACGCCTGCGATATGTTATGGCGCCGTTTGATTCATAAACAATATTTATATTTAATATTTATATTTAAACAATATGAATGCAAGCCAGAGGAGAACTGGCCCCCGACTGAGCCTGGGTTCTCCCAAGGTTTTTTCTCCATCCAATCTGATGGAGTTTTGGTTCCTTGCCACTGTCGCCTTGCTTTTGGCTTGCTTTGAGCTTGCTCAGTTGGGGTTATTTAGTGTTTAGCAATGTTGTTGATCTGTGTTGTGCTACTTTCATGTTATCACTGTGAAGCTGCTTTGATACAATCTGTATTGTGAAAAGCGCTATATAAATAAATGTGACTTGACTTGACTTGTTTCGTATTTCTTTACTTTCATTAAAATCTTCGCATCAGCCTTTTGCACTGATTGTAATCGTGATAAAGAAGCGGCTGCGATGCTGCAATACAGAGAGTTACAAATGTCCAGTCTTGTTAAAATAAAGGAATGGATTACCCTTTTAAAATCTTTATTTGATAAAAATGGTTTAGTTTTTGCTAATAAACGTAGATTTTAAAAACAGGTCCAAACCATAGAATTAATTTGCTTGTCCATTTTTAGGTTAATATCAATTACCTAAAAAAAAAAAATCAAAAACCTAAATCTTTTACAGTTGTTTTCAAATGAGATGCCAGAGGACTTGAATCTAGTATGGTGTTTGGGGAGTTATTTGGGTTTCCGAATACATTAACCTCTGTTTTTTTCCTTGTTTAACATTAGAAAGTTTTGGGCCATCCAGTGTTTAATGTCCTTTAAATATTCTAAAAGTGTTCTCCATACTCCATACTTTCTGAAAATTCTACCCAAGGGAGCAAATATAAGGGGAAAAAAAGTATGGGAGAAAGAATAGACCCTTGTGGGACCCCCCCAAGAGAGAGTTTTTTTAGCCGAGGTCCTATTATTATAATTTACCGAAAAGCACCTAACACACAAATAGGACTAAAACCATTTAAAAACTGTACCTTTTAGAACATCTGGATGTTCAAGATGGGAGATAACATAACCATAGAAAGAAATGAGATGGGAGATAACATAACCGTAGAAAGACCAAGCTGATGAAGCTGAGTCAGAGCATATTAATGCTTTGTCCTTTCCTGTCTTTTCCACCCACCTTAATGCAATTAATATTACCAACATTTCTACAATTCTACACCCCTAATTTATCCGATGTTCTTCTATTTATTCAAATTCATTTTCCTGGTATAACCACCCCGAACCCTGTTGTCTCTGTCTGTCTGTTGTCTCTTTTTTAGCCCTGTCCATATAAATCTGTCTAAATTCATTATATTTTCCTCCTACATGATTTTTAAAACGCTTACTTAATTAATTTCCTCCTTCACTTTCTTTTTTTTTTTTTTCTCTAGCTTTACACCCACACCATCTTCCATGGAGCTATCTCTGGAAAAACAACCGTAGGACCACATCCTTAAATTAAAAAAATTGTCCCTTTGATTTCTACCATTTTCCCAACACTCCTGGAGTACTATTTTTGTAGGATGGGAGTCATTATGCCCCTGAAAACTAGCCCAAAGTCACCAATTGGATCCTTCTTAAATTCAGCGCCATTTCTTCCCATTTCAACCTGTATGGCTGATATTGAAGATGTTTTAAAAGCTCCACGACAGATTTGCAATGACTGTGTTTGGATCACCTCCATTCTCTTTAACAGAGACTTGGTTGCTGATCCAAACACTATGCAACCATAATCCAAAACCAAACTAATCAATGCCACATATAAACTCTTTCGAGATGAGTGACTAGCTCCCCATTCTCTTCCTGTCAGAAATTTCATCACATTTCCTGAAAAAAAAAGACTGACTGCTTCTTTTCTATTGAAAAACTAAACCCCCAATCAATTCTGCCACCTAATCAATTGCCTCCTGTACATTCCTTATAACATATTCCATGTTCCTTCCTCTTTTCCACACCGCCCCATCGTCTGCAAACAAAGACCTTCCTATGTCTTCTGGACCCTGTACAAATACATCATTTATCATAATGATAAACAGCAACGGGCTTGCATCTGAGGGCTGTTTCATAAAAGACGCTAAGAAAAGCGGGGATTAAACTCCAACACATGACTTGAATGAATCTAACAAATAAATTGGGGCTAAAGCGATTTCACAAAAGGTAATTGAATTTCACGCAATCAGCACTAATTTGATCCAGGTTTATATAGCCTAGATAATTGCATGTGCATGCTTTTCTTAAGCAGCGTCTTCTTAAAGGGTCATGAAACCCCCCTCTTTCAGCTGACGTCTAGCTCACAATCTTTTCTAGAAAAATGCAACTTAAATGGGCGTGGATAGCTATGAGAAGAAGGGATGTGGGTATGGTATGGCCATCACTGTAATCGCCAATGTCCCATGCATATCGACTGTCACTAAAAAGCAGTGGAAAGCATGAGGAAATGTTAGATTATTTTATATACAGTAGCTGGCAAAGTTACAGTAAAGTCTTATGACATACACTGACACTTCATTATTGTCCTTTCAAAAGTAACTGAATGCCCTGCTACATATATTAGCCTACAGTAATCGTAATTCTATTTAAACCCTAGAGGTCGGCTAACGCGGCGACGTGTTTTGGCATATTTTTTTTCACATAGCAGAAAAATAGACTTAAAGTACTCCTTCATTTCTGGGCTGTGTTTTCCAAAAGCATCATAAGCTTAAAGGCACTCAATGCAAGATCTGTACCTTAATATAACAGCTTCAAAGTCGTTTCGGTGGTAAACAAAGTCATAGTAGGGCGAATCGATGTCACCGTAAAAACCAGCCATGCAAGTTTGAGAGCGGCGACCCTGACACATCTCGCGAGAATCACGAAATGGTTTATGGCAACGACGTCACACACACCAACAACAACATACTGTATGAAGCCACTTGCACGCATTCCAAGACAACTCACTCAGAAATGTCCAAAAAAAGGGAAAGAGAATCAGACCGTACTAGAAACCGGACAGGAGTCCACTCGGTCCACACAAGAGTGCAAAATGCAGCTGCTAGAGTCAAAAAACTATGATAATAAAACACCAATTTTAACATCTACTGTATACCGTGGTTACTTATTAAGTTCCGTATCAATTACAAAGTACTACTACTGACCTATAAAGCCCTAAATGGTTTAGCTCCTGTGTATTTAATGGACCTTCTTTCGCCCTACAATCCATCACGTTCTTTAAGATCACTAAATTCGAGGCTTCTGGTCATTCCTAGGATATCTAAGTCCACTAAAGGAGGGAGGGCGTTCTCGCATTTCCAAAACTCTGAAATAGCCTTCCTGATATTGTTCGAGGCTCAGATTCACTGTCCCAGTTTAAACTAGATTAAAAGACGCATCTCTTTAGCCAAGCATTCACATAATGCTTAACTTTTATTCCTATGCTGAATCAGATCGAATTTAATATTATAAAACTTGAAGAGTCTGTTGGTTATTTGTATAGGTTGCATAGCATTTACAGTCAATACGTTCCTGTGTATATTGCGTGAATGATGGGCGGTTGGGCAGATATTGTGTTTTGCGGAACGTGGTATGCCATAAGGAACCGTTGCCACTAATGCACCAGTGGGGCTCGACAGCCTTATTCAAACGGTTTGGTGCGTATGGTTTGGTTGCAGAGAGATTGTGGTTAGGTCTCAGCTGGAGGGATGTAGAGGTCCATAAGCAGTCACTGTCTTCAAGTTTTTAACATCTACTCTAGTGTAATGGAAATCATTATGAACAGCAGCTATGCTAATTATTTCCCATTTCTGCTGTTATCAAGGGATGCGAGTCCCAAGAAAAATGCTGTTCATCAGCTCCAGTTTGTATCCAGCCTCTCACGGAGACTTCAGATGCCCAAACACCCGTGATGAGAAGACTAAAGGCCTATGAAGAGACGATTCAACGCCTGTGAAGAGATGACTCAATGCCAGTGATATGTTATGCCCTAAATTATTACATGATTAACTAAATGTGTTTTTCTATGTAAATTTCTGAAATGCACTTTCTGTAAAGCTGCTTTGAAACAATATGTATTGTGAAAAGCGCTATACAAATAAATTTGAATTGAATTGAATTGAAAAATTGCTTTTTATACAAATTACTTCATTTAAAATAAGAGAATTTCAGTTAATTTTTCGGACACTTTTAAGAATGGATTTCCCTGACAGAGAGAACGCAAAACTTGCACCATGTTTATTTTTCTTTATTTGAGGAAAAGTAGAACACTTTTTTTATTGTGAGTATCCACAAAAAATAGAAACTTAACAGGATCTAATGATGTATAACAGTTATATGTAAGATCAAATTCAACAGAGTATTTTGAGTCTCTTTTGCACTGATAAGAAAAACAGTGAGCATATCACGCCGGCGTGATACCCGACCCATAGGGGTTAACTCTGCCAGGGGCAAACTCCAAGCAAGCTGGTGTCACTGCTAGGGCTTGGAGATCTCCCACCCTCTTAAGAGAGGTAATAGCTAAGAGAAAAACCAATTTGAACGTCAGACCCTTGAGCGAAGCCAACTGAAGGGGTTTGAAAGGGGCCAGGGATAACCCTTCGAGAACCACCACCAGGTCCCAGGCAGGAATCCTGGAGCTGGTCGTCGGTCTCATCCTCCAAGTACCACAGAGAAAACGAATGACCAGCTGGTGCCTCCCCAGAGGCCCATCACTCAATGGCGTGTGGAAAGCCGCAATGGCAGCCATGTACACCTTAAGCATGGAAGGGGAGAGACCCGCAGAGAAACTATCTTGAAGAAACTCCAGAATTGAAGCCACCGGGCAGTTAACTGGATGTAACACATGTTCTCTCCACCAAGTGGAAAACACATTCCACTTGAAGCCATACAATCTCCTAGTAGATGGAGCCCTAGAACTAAGTACAGTGTTTCCTCTACATTCATTCTCCCGTGGCGGGCCGCCACACTTAAAATCCTCCCGCCACGGCTGCAGCTTCTCAGTGACGTCCGATATTCTGCATAGTATTATGTTATTTTGTTAAGCCCCACTAAAGGCATAAAAAACTTTGTAAAGCACAATCAAGTTTTCACCCTATATTACAAGACTTCTTAAGTAATGTGTAATGTGCATAATGTGTAATTTTAGTCGCTAAGTTAAAGTTAACGGAAAGTCATCTCGCCTCAGTCATTCTCCATTCAGAATTCACACAGCGCGTCGCGTTCGTTTGCGACACGACGACACTCTCTTCAAGGTCAATATTCCCATTATTATACTTCATTTGTAGATAAAGCATAAAGGTCTATGGTTTTCATAAAATGACTTTATCTTGCTGGAGTGGAGTTTATTGCCCATACCTTTCACGTTCTCTTTATGTAAGATTACAGCATGGAGTCGAGAGAGTGCTATTGTTCTTCATGCGCACTGAAATTTAAAACTGTTAAAAGAAAAGGCTCAGAAAACTGTTGCATATAGAATACACTAAGCATTAGTGCTGCACGATTAATCATATCGCAATCGTAATAGCGATCTCAAACCTATGCAATTATATAACGCAAAATGCCGCGATTTTATATGAAATAAACAAATTAGGGCTATTAACGCAGCATCTCTTCTTTTTTGTCATCCTTTGACTAGTGTTACACGATCCTGTTCTTATTCGTGCAAAATGTGAAAAGGCAAGAACTGAAAAGCTGCCTGTGAATGCCCTAAATGAGACTCGCAGAAAGACGCGCGCCATAATGCGCATGCACTGACGCGTGCCAGATTACAGTTCTCTTTCGAGCTTGAACGAACAATAACACACACAATTATGCCAAAATGTCGTTTTGTCGAGTATCTTCATAACGTAAGAAAAGTCTTAAGGACGAAAAGAGTTGTGCTATGAGGCGCATGTGAGATCCGCGTCTCGGCAACGGGTGCTCTTAAAGGGCCAGCAGCGAATAAAGCGTTCTGTCAGTCAAGTTAAAAGAACAAAGGGAAATTAGAAAATTACTCACTGATCTTGACTAAAGAACTTTTGTAGCTTTAATAAGGATTATTCTATATATAATTTATAATTCATGCAGCACATACTGTTTGATAACTTTATTCAATTTCTGTATCCTACCTGTTAAGAAGGGCACAGGTAAATATGGTTTTTATTATGGGTTTATGTGGGGATTGTTTGAAGTTCACTTAATTTAAAATTTGTTAAATTTTTTTTTTTGCCTAATAATTTTTTTTAAAAAGCTTTTTATAAAAAGCTTTCACTGTAATGATGGTTTGGTTGACGGTTTATTGATCATTATAGGTGTTATCAATCATTTAGTTGTTGTCTGTAGTTTGAGTTGAGAAATAAACATTAAAGGGTAACTAAACACCAAAACAACTTTTTTTAGTTAATGATCTGTAAGAATGGAGCCTCATAAATGCTGTTCATTCGAGTACATTTTTTGACAATTGAGTATAAAGTGTTTTGATTTTCAAATATATGGTGTAAAAACGTCTGAGTGCTGCCCTCTTCAGGTTAAACGGAAAGCTCCTGCAGTAGGGGTACTTGCTGACGTAGCGAACTCTCAGACGCACTCTGTCACACCCTTGGTGCGAGCTCACCACGCCCTTGTTAGCCCCTGGTATAAAAGCATCTGGTTCCGTCAAAACTACTGTAGCGAGTCAGGAGTTGGATTTATGAGTATTGAAAACGATCAGGATATCATATATTAGTTTAGTACAGTGATCAGGATAGTGACGGAATAGAGGTGGACATGGGCTTCTCCACACAGCTCCACACGCAGTGCCAAACACTGCTCGTCCTGCATGTACTCCTCCACCGCAGCGGCGTCTTGATGTGAGTGATCATGGATATTTTAATCACAATTTATGGTTAGGATAAAGTTAATCCTCTGGGGTCGACAAACGAGCCGGTGCATTTTGCTGGATTTTGACAGCAAAATGCGGCAGAATATCAATTTTCACATAGCGGCAGAATATCAATATGAATACATGCCCACAGAGCGTGCGCTATTGAGATCAACTCGACGACAAAACTCATCAGATGCCGGTCGCGATGCGGGAGTTAAGACCGCAGTTTGAGCCAGCGGCTCGAATGGATTTGGCCCTGTGTCTACATACAATTCACCCTCATCCACTTCAGGTGAAGGTGAGGGAGAAAAGTCCTCGACTTCAAATGGCCGCTCTGTTGCAAAGGCAGCTACTTGAGTCACTCCAGTCTCGCTCTATTTTAGAGTCTGACAGCAGCTCTCACTCACAGCGGGTCTCAGGTGCACGCCCCCTGGCCCCGCTGGGGTCTGCCCATTTTTTCAGCATTTTTCAAATATTGCTAGTGGGTGGAGTCAGGCTCTGACCAGGGGTTTAGTTACTCTTTAATACACAGAATGATCACTAATCTGTGTGTGCATTTTACTTTAGAACCAAGCAAGTTGGACTCATGAAACCATTTTATTATATCGGAATCGCATATCACAATTGCAATATTGACCTCAGTAATTGCAATGGCAATATGACATTTTCCCCAAATCGTCCAGCCCTACTAAGCATATTATAGATATAATCCCTTCGCTATGTTCTTTTCAATGTGAAGCATTGCTTGCTGTGACTTGGTGTTGCTTCAAGTGCATCATTCTGCACACGGGATGCGCATGATCGATTATAATACTTTGGGGAGACAAGGCCCCCCCACCGGGGAAATGGGCCTGCCCCCACAGCTTGGAAAAATCCTAGAGGAAACACTGAAGTATGGTTTCAACCACCTGGCATTCAAGTACTGAACCCCCTCAGGGGCCAGACCCACAGTTTCCACAGCTCCGGGTGAAGGTAGAAAAATGTGCCCTCCGCCTGAGACAACAGATTCCTCCTGAGAGGAATCTGCCATGGTGGAGCTATCAGGAGTGAAATTATGTCTGAAAACCACACTCGGGCTGGCCACTTTAGGGCAACCAGAAGTAGACTGATGCCCTCCTGACACGGACCCTCTCCAGGCCTTCCGGGAGCAGAGCGATCGGGGAAAAGTGTACAGGCGAGAGAGGGAGAACCAAAGAGGGTAGTGGGACATCTCTCGAGACGTGAATAGGGCCACAATAGATCCACGTCCATCGGTCCAAACCTCTCCCATATCGACTTCACCACATCTGGATGAAGTCTCCATTCCCTGGGCCTCAGCCCCTGCCTCAATAGGATGTCTGCTCCCTGATTCTGAACCCCCGGAACACAGACCCATGGCAAAGCAGCCGTCAATGACCGCGCCCCAGCCAGTGTGGGTGGAAAATTGAGCTGATGTGTGTGTGTCGGTGTCACTTATATGCATCCGGTTATGCCGTCACATGTTAAGTCACGACGCAACACCAATCAGGATTGGGTTAGTTTCATTCATACTTCAGAAGCACACGCTAAGGGAGCGTCCCCAAAGAGTCATTTTCAACAACGCATTGCGAGTTGCCTCGAAAGGGAACAGCGTCATCTCTGGCCAGTCCTTCGGGAAGGTGCCACTGGCTCTTATGTAGATGGTGGTTCAACATAAGATATAATTAATTATGGGGTATATCAAATGGGCAAATTTGGTTTTATTAATCAATTACTTGTTCCAGATCAAATCAATTTTGGTTAAAGGTGCATTGCGCAACATTGCATAGTAAAAATAGCCGTTTTCTAACCCATACATGCTTAACCAATCGCCTGATGGGCTGAATGAGCCCTCTGATCACTGCGATCGGCTCTATAATCCTGTACAGTGAAATAAATAAGAGGGATTCGGGCTTGAATCTGAGACTGGGCGTGACGTCATGCGTGTTCAAGCTTGCCTGGCTATGACTGGCAGGTTTGTGTATTCGCCGCCATTCTCCGTATCAGAGAAGACAACTCGAGCGACACAACTTAAGTCAACTTTCCACAAAAGTAGAAGATGGATTCAAAGGGAGCAATGGCCAGACCGAGAGAGCCAACCAGGATCTGGAAAGGGTGTTGTGATGTTTGGTTTCAAAGAATCCTTCCTCATAGAGCCAACAACTGTCCATGATGGAGTATGCCCACAACATGTTACCAGTGTTGGCCACGGGTTTATCTCCATTTGAATGTAGTTTAGGGTACCAGCCACCTATTTTTCCCAGTCTAGAATCCGAGGTCGCGGTCCCCTCCGCTCACGCCTTCGTCCAGAGGTGTCACCGCAGTTGGACTAGAGCCTGTGAGACTCTACTCCAGGTGGGGGCATGCACCAAGGCATGCAACAAGGCTGATCCCCACCGGTCGAAGCCTCCTGTATACGTTGTTTGTCAAAAGGTGTGGCTTTCAATAAGGAACATTCCTCTCCGCTCCGTTTCTAATTAACTTGCTCTCAAATTCATTGTCCCGTTCACTGTCACCAAAATCATTAGTCCAGTGACAGTCCGCCTCAAATTACCTCCGGCGTACAGGATTCATCCTTTTTTTTCGTGTATCCAAGATTTAGCTCGTGTTTCATTCTCACATTAATCCGCCAGTCCCGGCGGATTACATCCACACACATATACACACACAGTTCTTCACCTAGGGCAATATAGCAAATTTTAACTGCTTGATTGCTTGAATCGTCACTATACATATTAATGTATCATTTTAAACACCTCTAATTCTGCTCATGAACTCAAACATGTCTGTGATTGGCTACAGTGCTGCAAAAACATGTAGTAAATAGAAACCTTTGGCACTCGTCTCGAGTGTAAACAGCCGCCTAGAAGTGGTTACCAAGGGTGTTTGCCAATATTATTTCAACTGAGGGTGCTCTTGCGTTTGTTTGAGGGCGCTTGGCACCTCTAGCAACCCCATAGAAAGAAAGAAAGAAAGAAGCTCAACAGCACAATTTGTTTCTTTTTGTTTCGTTCTCCACATGAAGTCATCATCATAGTAACCATAACAGACAAGACAGACACATGGAGAAATATCCTTTTTAGTTTTTCAGTTCCTCCTGGGAGCTTAGAAGAACTGATTGATACTGTTATGTCAGACTGAATTTACAGTCGCTCACCACTGAAGTGCTCTGGATAATGCATGACCTCTTGGCCTCTCAAGGAAGAGAAAACCTGCTAGCATGCCTCTGCTATATTTACTTTATACTGCTACATGGTGTAAAGACTGTTTTTTTAGGTATATGTATACCCTATTACCTTTGAATGTTACATGTGCAGTTAATTTACTTTGGGAAAAATTGTTTGACGTTTTATGACTGCATCTGGCCATAATGGACTCACAGCTTGCAAGAACATTATATTAAACAGATGGCATCTTGGAACAATGCAAATATTCAGCAAATGTTGTTTTCACAAATATAAACAATTCTTCCCAATAATGGGTGACTTCTATCACATTAAAAAATCTAACCTAATCAGCAGTTTGCTATTTTTAAGCCAAAACTCCATTTTCACAGTTGTCAGTCTCTTTTGTTTAAATTTTTCTGTGGAAACCCTGTGGAATTATCCTGTGGATTTTCTTGTGGAGGCATGTCTCTTTTGAGTCAGATTTGTGACTGAAATGATTCAAACAAATGATTTGATCACAAATTAAACAACACTATCAACAAACCACATATCCATATTTATCATTTTCTGTGGTTTGGCTAACAGAAGAGCTTAAAACTGAAAGCATGAGATAAATTTTTACATATCAAATACATGTTTTTACAAATTTTCTAATTTACGTTCGATTATAATACACAAATTAGTTTAAGTTTTCTTATTGGAACCCTTTTCTATCTTAAACTCACGCAAAACATAGTATAACTACTGTCACTGGGATAGTACCCTTTCAAAAGGTACAGCTTTGCACATTATTTACCCCAAAAGGGGGAATATCAGTACCAAAATGGCACATATTTAAACCTTCTAGAAGGGTATATGGATAGAATAGAATATATGGATATTTTACATTGTTACATCCAAATTCTGTGCAAACACTGTATATTTTAGTACAGCCTTCCATGTCTGAGGCTTTGATGGATTAAAGCTGCATAAAAAAATTTATTTTCAATCAGTTTGCATCTAGGCACAAGAATCAACAATCAGCTTGACCAAACATTTTCATATGCAAGTTTTCATCAGTTAGGACAGTTATCTCCATGTTTCTCAAGAGATTGTCTGAATGCTTTAGCCAGATGTCTGTCCTGATAACAGAAACAGTGCTGGTTCCCAATCAGCATGCAGAGCACTGATAAAGTGTCCATGCGCAGGCATCCTACAAGGGCAGCTGTTTCATTATAAACATAAACAATGGGATTTGGGGTGTTCTGTTTGTACATAAAAGAATAACAACTGTCAACAATCTGACAACGTGAAAAATTAGCCACTGGGGTGAAATCCAAAGCTAATAGAAATACATCAACATCACATGAGCAGTGTGAAAGTAAAGCTGATTTTTTTCATTTTGTTAATTCCTCCATGACTACTTCCAAAGAGATGTGCTTCATGAAAGGAGGCATGGCAAGCTCTGGGACTTTTGAGAAATGAATGCATTAGAGATAAAGGTTAGTCTGTGGCATGTTGGGATTTGTCATGTAAGATACCAGGACCTAGATCAAATGTTTTCTTTGATTTACAAATTGTTAATTCATTGAAGAGGAAATGTTGGATTTTGGGATTCATTGTAGGCGATACTGCAAATTTCTGTATCGATCCGATACCAAGTAAATAGAGGGCCAGTATCGCCGATATCGATACCGATACTTTTTCATTTGCATGCATTTGAACTTGTTGAATCTGAACATGTTTTCAAGACTACTAGGCCTAAATAGCTATTTTGTGATTTGTGCTCTCAACTCCCCTTTAATTAGTCAGTGACTTTTACAAAACTACCCTAATTATAGTACTAGCACTAGTCTACTGTTCAAAAGTTTGGGGTCTTTAAGATTTTTATTTCTCTTAGTAAAAACTGTAATTTAACAATTTAACATAGGCTATCTGTTTTCTATGCTATAGTAAACTGTAATTTATTTCATGTGATCAAAGCAGAATTTTCGGCATCATTACTCCAGTCATGATAATAATTCATTTTAATATGCTGATTTGCTACTCAGGAAACATTTCTTATTATTATCAATGTTGAAAACAGTTTAATATTTTGTTGGAAACCATGATACATTTTATGCAGAATTATTTGATGAACAAAGTTGAAAGAACAGCATTTATATGAAGTAGATTTTTTTTAACAGTGTAAAACCCTTGACTTTCACTTTTGATTAATTTAATGCATCGATCCTTGTTGAATAAAAATATTAATTTCATAAAAAAGATATTACTGACGTCAACATTTTAAACCGTTATGTACAGTTTTGGTTTGTTTATTGCGAAATAACTCCCGATTGCTTCTCTGTCGTCTAAGCAAGGCTTCGTTTCCCAAACGCACTGGGCCTGTGAGCTCAGCGAAGCACCAGCATCGAACGCTCTCTGTGATTGATTGGTTTCGTCTTGTATACAGATGACCAGTAGAAAAGGTTCTATCCAGAGCCATGACATGGCTCTGGTTCTATCCTACACAATTACCCGCTAACATTCGCTTATTTTTCCACTTAGAAGCTTATTTTTCGCACTGAATTGCGTGCTAAATTATTAAAAAATTACTGGTTAAAAAAAATACACATTTGGATCGATATTTTTATGTGAGGATCGATCCTTTTCGATACCACGTCAGTATCGAAGTATCGATACTTCAGGATCGATCCACCCATCCCTAATTCATTGGTAATATTTGGCGAAGTGTCAGCAAGTTCTGTTAAAAGCAATTATGACTGAATTACATAATATGCGCATGCATAGGCATTGATTTTAGCTTTAAAATGTCTTGTAAAATACATACTGTAATACGTATACTATCCTTACCGTGCTGCTTTTCAAACTTTTTGTTGAAAAGCACTGCCAAATATGGTGATCCTCTTGTGAAGAGCCCCCGTCATGTATATAACATCATTACATCACAATCATATTCTTTTCAAAAGGAAATGAATGGCTTATTGTAAATTGTTATTTCAATATTGTCATATAGAGTAGCAAAACTAAATATTACAATTTTGTCTGGAAAATACTTATCTAATATTTAAGTGATTTATTTATGGCATAAATTTTAATAAAAGTATACTTATAATTCTGCCAATCGCCATTATTCTTTAAGAAAACAATTACACACTTATCCTCACACTGTGAAGTCATGTGACTGTCAAAAAGGTCTGTTGGTGGTCTCAGGTTAAAAAAGCCACTAATATGGACACTCATACGGCAATGTTTTGGAGTAGGGTGCAGCTTAACATGGGGGAAGCAACATTAATGAAGCAACATTAAAAAAGCAGCACTAAATTTCAGCTTTGGAATAATGAGCATAATGTGTTTATTCAGACAATGTGATACTGTTTATGATCTCAGGACCTCCAATCTGACTGTAGACTTCACAACTTCTGTTTCTCTTACATATCATGGCTATCTGCTCTGTGAGCTTTGACTGGCTGGAATCAGCAGGCTATTTTTAGCACTATTCCCATGACAATAGAAAGGAAGTCCTCGACGCAAAGCTCTGATGCAGCCAGTATTTGCTTGTGATATGGTGAAATTTGACCAAACCAATCAATCAATTGTTTAACCAGTCACTTGCAGAGAGAAGAAATATAACAAATATTAACAGAGATTCACATTTCCCCCACCAGAGGTCCCAGGTATCAGGCAATTGTCCATCTGTTTCCATAGTTACAGGCACACAGTGGTGGCATCAGCATGCATTGCCACGAGATTGCACCCAAGTGGCAATAGCTGAATGGATTTGAAGGTGCTAGAAAAACCATATCACACATGCCTGACAGTGGTCAGTGGTATCCAGATGGGTGAATACCCTGTGGAGCATACCAATCTGGGTCTTATACACACCTGGAATGCAAACTGCAGTACATCCAGATGGGCTGTGACCAAGAGTTGGAACAATGTAAATAAAGCCTTTTAAAGGTTCACACGATGGGCGAGAGCAACTGGTTTGTAACCCTGCTGTGGCATCACAACTTTGGTACCAGATTATTGAAGAATGTCTTGCAGAGCTCTGACACCTTCATCAGAGATGCTAAAACGTACCACATCTGGCTTTCAGGCTGCACAATTTGGTCTTTTGCGCTGAAGTTTGTGGAAAGGAGCAGTGTAGAGGACAGAGGTGATGTTCTAGTTCAAGTGAAATGAAAAGGCGGTGAGCAGGTAGATGAGAGATGGGAACAGACCTCCCGACTCCTGGGCTAGCTCATCATGAACTTCATTTCCCATAACTCATTGCCTGGATTCATTAGGTCATTATGTTTTGATTATGTTCAGCTGTGTCTCATTGTCTTGTTAAACTCTGCCTATGTAAGTCCTGTATTTTATTAATTCTTTGCGATAAAATGTACTATTATTATTAATTTTATTTACTTACTTATTTATTTTTTGTAGCAGGTAATGGAGGCTATTCTGATCCACACTCCATTTCAAAAGGTGGCAGTAATGCACACTAAAACGTTGTTTTGCCAACCACCATTAAAAGTTATTTCAAAGCACTCTCTCTTGTTTCCTAGTTTTTGATCTTAAACCTGTATTCTCAATCAGCCCTGATACCAGGGGCGGAGTGGGACCAAAAAATCTACCGGGAAATTTCGTAGACCACCGGCCCTCGTCGCCGGCACGATTAGCCAATAGCATTTACAATTTTACTGACTTAAAGGGAACTTTGTTGTACTAGTATGCTGGAGTAAAGTTCATAAATGGTCGTTCTTTCCCATAGTACTTTCTAAAAGTAGTTGGGTGGACTCTGTGCCTCTAGGGGGGTTCGGGGGCATGCTCCCCCGCAAGAAAATTTTGGACATTTTAAGGTTATAATGCATCAATCTCATGCTCTCTGAGAGATCGAAATTAAGACCCATGAACTGCTCGTTGAACAAAGAAAAAACATTTATTTGTACCAGGCTCAAATATTTTTTTTAGTTATGAGAGTCTCAGTTTGCATTACATTGATAAATGGTGTTTTAGGATGCCAAACAATTATTATAATAATGTAATAATGATTTATAATTATTCCTATGACGTACTGTAAAATCCATTTATAGCCTATAAATGTGTAAATGAAAATGAGTATTTCAAAAGTATATTTTAACCTACATTACACTATAATATAGGAAAATTAAAATACTTTTGTCCTAATTTCTTCACTTGCAAGAAATAAACCCTTGAGCTTTTATTTAGGAGAAAACACCAGATGATCGCGAGAGCAAAGTAATCACGCAGAACAAACTGGATGCTATTCTAATGTCAGTTATTATAATGGCGCAACGCCATATGGTTTCAATTTTAGTTCGTTGGCAAAATATAACGCTAGAGACCTTAATGTTAGGTTTTACATTTTACATCTTTACATATCTGTGTTGGGAAAAGGGAGAAGAGAGAGTTCGGCAAGGCGGATTCGAACTCGCATTCAGCAGCGCATCAAAAAGCTGCATTCAAACACTTCACGCCCTACGACCTACGCCACTGAGGCTGTTCTATGATGGGTGTCGTTTTCCTGTAAAGACAGGCATTTAGTGCAAATATATGCTCCGTTATAAAAAAATGTAAAAAAAAAAAAAAAATTTTTTCTTCCCTTAGCTTGGGCCATGGCGAACTTCCAATAAATACATTTTATCAGACCGGGCCGGCCCTCGCGGCGTCGTAACACTACCGGCCCACCAGGAAAACTCCCGACTCTCCCGATTGCCACTCCGCTACTGCCTGATACGACGATGTAGATTATCGCAGAACTTCCTGTTTGCCCAGATACGACAGCGGATGACGGCCCTGAACTTCCTGTTTGCTCAGATATGATCATGGAGGTCACCTATGAACTCTCAATCTGTCCCGTCATGACCACTAAGGGCAATCTGAAAAGCCCTGCCCGCCCTGTTATGGCCAAGGAGGCCATTACCGAATAACACAGTCTCATCCCAAGAAGTCATATAACTGACGTCTTGGGACGTCTTGTGACCATACGTCAACATCCACCTTTTTAGGGTACCCTTAAACGTCGGTTACATGACGATCCCAGGCCGTCATACAACTGACGCTTTACCTTTAACGTCAGTTAGGTGACGGGGTAGGTTTAGGTCTGGGGTAGGGTTAGGATCCGATAATGTCATCTAACCGACATGTAAGGGTACCCTAAAAAGGCGGATGTTGACGTATGGTCACAAGACGTCAGTTATATGAACTCTCCGCCTGTTTTGACACGGCCCTAGAATCTAACCCATCCTCTTTCTTCCAGTTCCGCCTGATCGTAGTGGTCCTCAGTAACGCCTGGGTGGTCTTCAGTCACAGCAGCATCGCTGTGGTGGTCACCTGCCCCTTTTGCCCTGCTCTGGTGGTTTACTGCCTCACCATGGGGATCATCAGTCCCATGTACTCTGCTGTAAGGGGTCTTCTGCTCCACTGTCCCGTCTACTTTGCCGTGGTGGTCTTCAGCTCAATTGACCCTTCGCAAAGACCCGCCCCCATTAGTTACTGTCTCCATGTCTGACAAGCTACGCCTCTCTCACACGCACACCATGTTCTCACGCAGTGAAAAATACATCGCGGAGCAGAGATGAGACTGACAACATGCTGACAGACAGGACAGACCAGGTTACTTTTCGGTTACTTTTGATGTTAAACATATTAAACAAAGTCTCACCTTTCGAATTTCGTAATTTTTTAAAAGAAATTTAAACAAAAAATACCATTTTGTGGCTCTTTAATGTCTCTGTGACACTGCCCCTGCCCCTTAATCGTGAAATCGAAAGTGCCCTTTTCCATTATATAGTAGTGCCCCAAGGATGCAGATGAGAGTATCAGGACTAATGATTAACTGAACAAGGCACAGATGCTTAACTCAATTGGTAATCATAAAAACAAACTAGGGAGTAATGAGTAACCAAGGAAACTAAAACGAATGGGAAAACAGGAACTGAACACAAGGGAATAATACAAAACAAAATAAAAGTCCACAAAAAGAACTTAAAGAAGAACTTAAACCTGACAGTAACATTCATTTAATTAATTATAAAAAATATAAGTCTGATACGCTACATGTTTCAGAGGTACTATGTTCCTTTACTCGCATGAACAAATCAGGTGTTTTCCGTGTCTAAGATTGGCTCGTTCGTAGTATATGATGTTCCACACAAACTCCATCTCTGCAAGAACTGTGAGTTTGGGTCACTTAACGGCAATTTGAAAACGCCCATCCATATTCCCAATTTGTATTGTGAGCAATTTATAAATCTGTCAAGAGAATCTTTTACTGTATGTCTTCCTGCGGTTTTCACAAAAATAAAATGTTTTAACATTTGAAGAGCTCTTTTCCAAAACGCTATAAATCCATTTCAATAGTTTTCAGGAAAACTACATTTTTTACCTAGACCCACACATTTTGTGAATATTCAAATTATCCTGTTTAAATGTTTGATTGGTTCAGTCTGAACATTTTGAACAATAATTATTAAATCAAACAACAATATTGTTAATGATAATTTAAAAGTTAATTTTATTTTTTTCCAAAACGCTATAAATCCATCCATTTTTTGTATCATTTTTAGTAAAGTCATTTTTAGTAAAGAGTCAAACCTCAAACAAATAGTACCAATTTCAACATATGCATGAAAAAAAAAGAATTATTAAAAACGATCAATATATGATAACGATATTCAAAAAAGGGATGGGCACCCCTCCAGCACATGCACACACACACAGGCTACATAACATGTGAGCAAAGCGGAGCAGCATGACGCTTAAATATAAGTAAAAAAAAAAAAAAAAAAAAAATAAACATAAAATATACGTTTCACATTTGTTTTTAATAATATTACATTACTTATTTTTATTATTTCATCTATGTTGAGTAGGCTATGAAAAGGGAACCGCATGAGATGAGTAAGATAGGATCAAAATTCAAAAGCTGCCCAATATCGGAAAATATTTGGAGTGCGTCAGACATGATTTTGACCACTTATTAAGTTTTGTTTTGTAGAAAGCTTGTAAATTTCGTTTCATATAAATTGTATCTTTATTTTAATAAATGTTTCATCGACAAATTGACTGGATTAATACATTAGAAGTAAATATCAGACAATATAATCAGGACACAGAGGCGCGCAGGTGAACCGGAGCGCGTCTCATAATATGAACCGAAACACCGCGCCGCTTGCCTCACACAGGCCTGAGAACTGCTACAGAAAGCTTTAAACATCTACTTTTAAACAAAACAATTAAACACTAAAATAAATTGGCAACTCTCTGCGTATGTAGGCTAATTCGAAGTATGCGTTTCTATAGGCCTATGCGCGTTCACTGCGAAGATGGCGAGTAAGCATCATCAACTTTATCTTTGTTGCTGACACTGACAGAAAACACTAGTTTATTAATAAACAATTCAAATGTTTCATGCATAATCATTACTTTTGCCGGTTCTTTGTGGCAAGCTTTATGCATACGTTGAAATGCGGAATAGGCAATTAAAAACGCTCATATGGTTTCTCTCCCATTTAATTAAATCAATATATGTGATTACTGATAATACAAATGGCTTAAACGATCTACTACTAGTCGACTAGAAAACTAGGACTCATTTTGAGGAATGAATGAACATAATAAACCTCTGTTCAGAGTGCCGCCGTGCTGGATTGTGTAGAGCGCTCATTGAATTTGAGGATTTATCGTGTTTAGGCTAAAAACAGGGCTGGCGCTTATCGCGGCTTGGAAAGAAACTGTATCTTGCAGTACATTTTAAACAAGGAAATATAGCGATTTGGCATGAAACGTTGATGGAGCAGTGAAAGGGTTCTGTCCACAGCAGAATGACACGACAAACTCATTTTTTTTTTAAATGGCGTTTATCGCTTTTTGGAAAAGAGCTCTTCATTTGAATTCAAAGCAGTGTTAACTTCGTTGACAAATAATTTGTCATATTTTTCAGCAAGAAGAATTTTATACTGACGAAAATGAGACGATAACTAAATAAAAAACAGTTTGTAATGACGACTAAAACAAAACAAAAATTGTGATGACCTTTTCGTCAACGAAGAAGTATGACACGAAAATGTTGGGGAGGGACGATTACATTTATTGACTTATTCAACTAAAACTAGAAAAACTAAATACAAATTTGCTGTCAAAATGAACATTTATGCAAAGACATTTTAGTATTGCAATTATTATTATTAAATACTCTTTTTTCATTGATTTATTTGTATAATTTAAAAATAATAATAATTTCTACTGTCTATGTCGCGATGCTAGTGTGGTTGAAGGACAGATAAAGCGTTGGATCCATATGCAGCACACGCTTTATTTAACAAATAATACAAAATAGACAGACCACTGGACTACAAAACAGGAACAACCGACACTGGCGTTAACAGTCCACATGAAACAAGAACTCACAAAGACAGGGTAGAAACACAGGGCTTAAATAATGAGGGACAAACAAGCTAAACCAGATAACGAGGGGGGCGTGAGAAATAATAAACACCTGGGATAATTAATAGACAGGGAACAACTGATAACAAAATAACAAGACACAAAACCCACATTATAACAGTCTAGTAATAATAATAATTATATAGTCATATTAAATGTCAAATGTGGCCTAAGACAATATGATAGTTTTATTTGTTTTATTTGTATATTTTTGTGCAGATCTACATACAAAGCACAGTAGACCTAGAGCTCTTAAAAAGCATAAATTGCAGTTGCAATCACAAGTTTCATATTATTAGATTTATTTCCCCACAGGTTGTAGGCCTATTAGTAGTAACTGCCTGTTTTTTTAATAAAAATAAATGGCCAGTTTTAACCAAAAAAAGCATGGTAAATTCATTTTTTCCACCAACTTGACCCTACTGATTCAAAGCTATAGCCAGTATTTTGACTCTTGAGCTGGTAACAAATACCCAGTAGTTCACATATCCTGCAACTGGCTTTTGTATAACTAAGAGTTGACACATGTTAGCATGAGGCAATTGTTTGACATGGCAACAGACAACAAAGGGGAGATAATGTCAATTTGGCAGCTTATGGGACAAATATTTAGAGAGTGATATCGAGTATATGTCCAATGAAAAGGCTATTGGATCCCTGGCCTAGCAAGTTTGTATTCAGTCCATGTCATTTCATGAATATATAATGATCAATATCAATATCCTCACAACTGGTGGAGAATGCTGCCTAATGAAGCTCTGATGAGAGAAGAAGAAATAAGTAAACTTTCACTAATTCATTATCACTATGTTCAAAGTCCTATATCGATTCGAGATAATTTCAGGTGTGAAATGACCATGTACAATTATTTCAAATTATGTTTGTCACTAGAATTTCAATGACAAAGTGGAATGGTAAGCAGTACTGTCCCCTTATTTTTCACATCAAGTCACGTTTAAAAGGTAACAACCATCATTAGACAAGTCTGAAAACCAAAATTAAAACAACTGATGCAGAACCTTCAATTCCCATTGTTTAGTCAGTTTTAAACACAGGCATGTCAACACCATTAGTCTGTGTAAATCAAAACTGCTCTGTAATTATTACACTGGCCCAATGGGGCGGGTTGACAAGGGAAAGGAAAGTTGGGCGAGCTTCTTTGTATCCTGCCACATGCTCTCCGTCTCAAAGGGATACTCCACCCACAAATGATCATTTACTCACCCTCAAGTTGTTGCAGACCTGTGTGTTTCTTTCTTCTGCTGAACACAAAGATATTTTAAGAGCGATTGGAACTTTGGCACCATTGATTTCCATAGTATTTTTTTTCTACTATGGAAGTCAATGTTGCTAAAGTTACAATCGTTCTTCAAAATATCTTTGTGTTCAGCAGAAGAAAGAAACTCACACAGGTTTGAAACAACTTGAGGGTGAGTAAATGAAGACAGAATTGTCATTTTTGGGTGGAGTATCCCTTCAAAACAAATGTATGGCTTATTGTGATTCATTGGTGCATGTTATTCGAAAGAAATATAAAGTAATAACTAATATTGTATTAATAAACAATATTTTATAGTTTAAAATGGTGCAATTACAAACATGACATGCAATTTCATGTACGCACGCACACTGTACATGACGAGCCACCACTGATTTATGGTATTATAGTAAGATTTGGTGACGTTTTATTTCCGTACTACCACAATAAGTGCATTAATCAACATTTTCTTCTGTTTTTAACCCTAGTCATGCTTCTCTCTTTAGGTGAAAATCACACTTTTAACACCGTTCTCTGAACATTTCGCTTTGAAACTGATGCAAAAAATAATACCATTTTGCCAAATTTCTGCTACATGCACAGCAAATTTGAGTTGCAAAGCTTATAACAAGTGATTTGGAAACACATGTCAACACTGAGATACACTGAAATGCCACTGAGGCTGAAATTGACGGTAACACTACAATACGGGTGCACTAATAAGCATTAATTCATGCTTAACTAATGCACAGATAATACTGAATTAATCAACACAGTCTCATCCCAAGTCGTCTTGGGACGTCTTTTGACCATACGTGTTACGTGTGGGTTGTGGGAAATGGAGCGAGGACTCAAATGCAGAGGAGAAGTAATGTTTTAATTAAATAAAACATAAATCAAACAAACAAAACAAAGAAATCCAGGTCTCATGAACTAACTACAAAATCCAAGAACAAGGCACGGCAGGCACAGAACAAACACAACTCAAAACTCAGGTAACATTTAACAACGAACGAGCACCAGACAACAAACACAGGGAGACTAAATAGGAAGGCAAACAAGGAGGGAATTGAGGGAAAGCAGGTGGGACAAATAAACCAATAACAAGGTAACACGATGGGAGGGGCTAGAACATTAACACATGGCACACAGAAATCACATGATAGCCATGTGCTCACAACCATCAAGACCATAACATAAACACAAGACCAGGCATGTCACAGCTCTGTCACAAAACCAAGAATAACCAGAACTGTAGTGACAGAACCGTGACAATACGTCAATATCCGCCTTTTTAGGACCCCTTTAAACATCGGTAGATGGCGATCCTGGGCCGTCATACAACTGACGCTTTACCTTTAACGTCAGTTAGGTGACTGGGTAGGTTTAGGGTTAGGTTTAGGTCTGAGGTAGAGTTAGGATCCGATAACCTCATCTACCGATGTTTAAGGGGGCCCTAAAAAGGCGGATATTGACGTATTGTCAAAAGACGTCCCAAAATGTCAGTTATATGACGTCTTGGGATGAGACTGCGCTGAATTAATATGTAACTAATGATTATTTAAGCTATTCATTAATGATTACCGCATTAGGAACTAATTAAGAGTCTGTAAGGTTAATGTATTAGTTCATACATGAATTGCTATTAATTAAATGTGTGATTGCAGCCCGTTCTCATCCTTTAACGTCATATAGAACGCTATATGACAAAACGGCGCTATACTACGCACATGGCACCCTTTATCGTTAATATAACACGCGAACCCAAGACGTTATAAATCCTTTAGCGTGAATATGACACGCACACCCTACCCCACACCTAAACTTAGCCCTCACAGCACGTGTTGTATTAACGATAACGGGTGCCATGTGCGTAGTATAGCGCCGTTTTGTCATATAGCGTTCTATATGACGTTGAAGGATGAGAATGCGTTGGTAATTGAGGATTAATTCCATAATAATTCATTTTTTTAACTAATAGTGTTAATTAATATGTTAATTACCAGAATGAGCCAAACACCTTGTATTTCAACTTTCAGATAATATGACAGGTACACTTATATGCATTAATACATTATTAATTACTCCATTGTTACTGCAAATTCATGTGGAAATGACTACAATTACTAAATGACTAGTTAAAAATGATGTGCCCCAACAAGTAAAGTCATAACATAATGATACCTTTGCAAATCATTAGCTAATGATTAATTAAAGCAGACAACTGGAAGTTGAAGTGAATAGCTTTGACTAATTGTGGTAATTAACACATTAATTTACACTATTAGTTAATAAAATATGTTATTAATGAATTAATACACAATGACACATTGAATTAATAGCAATTCATGTATTACTTAATCTATTAATCATTAGTAGTTGCTGATGCAGTAATCATTAATTAATGGTTTAGTTATTCATGAGTTATACATGAACTCTGTGCTAGGGATGGGACGGTATGAAAATTTCATATCACGATTATAGTGTCCAAAATAATCGTGATTATCAATATTATCACGGTTTTGTTAAAAATTTATGAAAGTGCTCAAAAAGAACTGATGCTCACACTGAAAACATTTCAACAAGTTTTATAATTGAAAATCAACAAACAACAAATAAAACAAGCCTCTCTATGCAGTTTTTTTAGGCAAGATTGTATTCTATGGCATTTGCTTCTTTATAATGCCCGTCGTCAATAGCAACGCATTATTAAACAGCGCACATCCATATCACAACGGACGCGCACTCTTGTTTCATTCAAATACAACTTGCCGTCTTGCGTCTCCGGTTTTTGATTGTATTGCAAAAATGAAATCAGAGTTGATTTATTAATTACAGAGTTTGATAATATTGGTGTGATATATCTCGTCTGACTCTGGACGATTGTTTTACAAAATGAATTCATAAACAGGTACGATTTAAAACATTAGCTAATCTCATTATCAATTCAATATGTCCCCGTAATTATGTGGTAAAAATAAAATCGGTTTAATACGTGATGTATCTATACTTTACTATCCCTTAAAATATCACTCTTAATAATAGTCTTGTTTGAAGTTGTTCGTTCGTCTTTGGCTCAAATCCACTTGCTACGAACTTTTCTTCGCGGAAGCTTCACGTCTATTTCAATTGAGTGACATAAAATGTTTCAACTCAAAACAACATTTCGTGCCCAATTGTTTCCCAGACGTAGTTTTGGTATTGAGGTCAAAGTTAACTTGCCTTGCGTCCGGGTGATGATCACACAAGACGACTCGGCAGATTTGAAGTGTTTCTATTGTATTGACTTTTTGTTCGGCAGACAAGGTGACCATCCTCGATCAAGTTTCCCTCAGGACTTTTGTAAAACCCAAAATATGACCACACCTCAGATTTGGTCCTCTTAAAAGGCTGAAAAATCTCCAGAGCACGGTCACTGCCTTCCGCCATTCCTTCTCGAATAGTAATTAAAAAAAATATTGCGTGCTGCGCGCCTGCGTCAGACTGGCCGACAGGATTCAGTGAGTTATTAAAATCGCGATAATCAAACACGGTTTTAATGATAATAAAATTTTAAACGATAATACTAACCGTCAGTACATTTTATCACGGTTTATAGTGAAACCGGTTATCGTCCCATCCCTACTCTGTGCATTAGTTAAGTATGAATTAATGCATATTAGTGCACCCGTATTGTAAAGGGTTACCAAAAAATTGACCTTCAGCTTCCATGTCCCAGTCAAAAATCTCCCTCGAAAGTTGTTACTGGAAGTGTTTCAGGAGAGTTGTACCTCCATAACTGACTGCTATTAACAATCCAATCAAGCCCTGATGTATAAAAAAATCAGTCGCCGCCTCATTCAGTACCTGGTTGTCCCATTTCAGAAGTGAAATGCCTTTTCAAGTTGGCTTCAAGGTCCCAGCCAAATAGGAAACACCAGTTTGCCTCGCTCAGAAAGTATCTTAACTCCACTATCCTGCACTGGCTTAAGTTCTAAAGATGCTCCTTTGCTGTTCGAGTGTTCCTTCTGTTCTCTCCCAGAAGGTTCTCAAAGAGCACCCCGCAGAACAGATCACATCAATACCACATCCCCTGCGGAAGTATTCAATGTAAATGTTCTCCCGGGAGACACATACAGCCTCCTTGCCTCAGTGCCTTCCCTGCGCGTGTGCCCGTGTACGTGATTGATCGGCCAGTCTTGGCACATTTATGCATTTTATTAGTACAAGCAGTGTCACGGCACAAGGACAGACTGGGAAACCCGGCGTGCAGTGTTAACAAAGCAACATTACCCATCATCACAAATGTCCAGAGAGCATCTCTTGGGATGTGCACGCAAACGTTCTAACATGTTCTGTAGTCTCTCCACAGACCCCCCTCTTCTCTCCCTTCCTGATTTATGCCAATAAACGAAGCATATCTCTCCTGCACCCTCCCTCTCTCTCTCTCTCTCTCTCTCTCTGCCTCCGTTTCTCTCTCCTCTCCTGTGTTTATGCTCTATACCTCCCTGCATCTCAGTCACACTCGCCGGATCTCACAAAAGGAAGGGAAATGCATGCAACCCCTGCGAGGTGGAGAATACCGGGGAAAGTTGCATCCAGCAGTCACTAAGAGCACACGCGCACGGCAGGGATCCGCCAGAGATGTGAGAGGTCCGAGCTGCCGCCCATCCCCCTGTCTGCTCGAGAAGACACCGGGGCCAGCTGCAATGACCTGGGTGAATGGGAAAGAGTGAACCTCCACCTGTGCAGCTGCCAGCAAGCACTCAAACTGCCCAAATAGGAGGGCATGACACCGGCTGCTGCATGCAAACGCTCCTTCAGACATAGGTAAGGTTCAAGCTGCCATCTAATTCAACAGGATCAATAAAACCCTCCGTAGGGGAGGAAGGGCTACGCGAGCTGACGTTCTTGGTTTTCGTTTGGTGGTTCTCGTTTTCGGAGAAACTGCATGTAATGTTGTGAGATTGGCATGTTTGAGCGAGAGCGAGGTTCGAACGAAGTTTGGAAATACAAAAGAGACGCGTGTGAGAGAAGCGAAACTCATGCCTTGGAGACGCTGGGAAAGATGCTCATTAAAATTCTGTATGTGTGTGGCAAAGCAGACAGTAAAATGAAAATGCCTCAAGCAATCATATCTACTTTATTCTCAACTGAACGGTGATGCGAGCCACAGTCGTCTTCTTGCATAATCGTAATTAAAACCGATCAATGAAATCTGGATGTTAACAACAACATCATCTGGTGGCTTTGACAAGTGGACTCAACCTTTCACTTGAGCTCTACAGAAGTGGAATATTAAGTTAGCGAGGATTAAATGCACTGTTGACTAATTTGCAATGGGGTTCTGTGAAACCCTTGTGGTGGAGCTGTAGGGTCTCTCAGCTGCAGGTTTAGTGCCGGGGAAAGATTTACACATGTGCATATTGTTCCTCCGTTTCAATGCAGGCAATCTGTGCTAATGAGCTAAATAACCATATTCAGTACACAAAATCAGCTGTGTTTACATTTGCATATTTTTTGTCTTGCATCATTGCTTGATTTTTTTAAGATGAATTTCTGGCAATCTTTCAGGAAATCTTCGTCTGTAACTGGAAGCGCCTTCTGTATTTTAGTGTAGGGAAAACGTTGATGCCTGGCATAGATTAATGATGCGTTTAGTGAAAAGTGGAAATTTCACGTTGTGCACGTTGAGGATGGATTGGAAGGTATGACTAAGTGATTTCGGCCTTCTTTTTCCTTTACTTTAGCCGGTCGATGTGGGATTTCATTTGATTGGGGACTTAAAAGCTTTAAAAAGTGCATCATCATGTCCTCTATATTCAGTGACTGATTTGCTCTCAGGCTTGCTGTTCTGGTCCACGTTTACTCACATGTCAAATGCAATCCAATTTGAAATGATTAAACGTGTCATATGGTCTCCTGAGGACTACACAGTTATATGATCTTCCGTGTCTTGTTAACGCAATGGTTGGCCAACATCCCGAGTCGGACACAGCAGCTCATAAGCATGTAAATGTGTACTCCAAGCCAGTGCAATCTGTCGCTTTCCAGTTACAGCACAACTCGATAAAAGTTTATGACAGTATGAGGAAGCGCCGTAGTGCATTTCCAAGATTAAACCTGCATATAAATGTTGCATTTAGAGGTGATTGGGTCTGGTAGAGATTAGGTGTCCGCCAGTGTTGAGCGCAACATACATCACACTGCTGAACAGTATGGTCATGTCACTGGCTTTAAGGGCACAGATAGGTGGAAAATGTATGATGGTACAATTATGGGATCCAATGATAATGGCATGGCATTTTGGGGGGTGGGGTGAAATCGTTTTAAATTTGAAGATCAAGGCAAATTGTTATCTTCTGCTGCTTCCGAAGGGCAGCACTAAATGTGATATTAAAACAAAATAAGAAAAATTGATCCACTTCATCCCGGCAATATCTGAAATCCTTGTCCTTGTGGGGACTTTTTTTGTTCCCCATGAGAAAAACAGCTTGTAAATCATACTCCCCAAGTTATGTTTTTTGAAAATGTAAAAATGCAGAAATTTTTCTGTGATGGGTAGGTTTAGGGTTAGGAGAATATACAAATGTTTTTTACAGTGTGTGTCTGTGTGTTGCAACCTGGTTTAACATCTAATAATTATAATCAGTGGCGGTTCTACTTTGAATTACACCCAGGGCGAGACCCCCTTCGAGCGCCCCCCTGAAAAAAAATACTTTGCATATTATAGGCTACTGTAAAAACTCATAATTAAAGTTGATTTTAGTTGATCATTATGAAAAGTATTAAATAATATAGAATATAGTGACCAAAATTATCACAGAATCTTGTTCAAAAAGCCTAATACACAGTGTCAATTCACCAAGTTAATAACATTAAAGATTTGTTTTAAAGGAGTGTCTTTCATCTTACCTACTAAACTTTAAAAAAGGTTAACATAAAAAATGTTTTATATAAAGATAAACCTCATATTTCAGCATTTAAATCATCTCTATAAAAAGAATGAGTCAATAAAGATACATTTCTGACATTTATAATGCACAGCTTATCTTTTATTATTAATAGTAAAATTCGTACCGATTTTCCCATGGCTGTCGTTGCTATAGAACCATGCACTCATTACACTGCGCTCTCCAATGACAAAGCAGTTTTAGTAGCTAATGTATTCCCACCACAGAAAAACGCTTGCTGTAGCTCTGCTAAAAGATTTATTTACGGAGAAGAGAAAAAAAACACCCAAGTGTTTGGGTGCACGTGCACTCCCATACTGAAAAGTTTATGAGCGCGCTTCCCGTGCGACTATTTGAAACATAGAGGATTTGAAATAACGACCACGAGCGCACAAAAGACGCGATACATGAACTAATCAGGAGATCCCCTTGATCCCCTCGCTTCTGCGCACGGCACCTTCTCAGCAAGCAGGGCGCCATTGCCAATAATTGAATCGGAATGATAAAAAATAGAAAAAATTCGCGGCACAGAGGATTTTTTTTAACCGCTCGTGCCGCCCCCCATGTGACATGAAGAAATGCCGCCCCGGGCGACTGCCCGGTTCGCCCGTGCCTAGAACCACTACTGATTATAATTAAAAATCAGTTAAATTAATACAAGATTTTGTTTAGTTTAATAAGCCTGAATTTTCATGTTGTGAAACCTTAATCTTCAAATGGTCTTCGTTTCCTGATTACGCTTCTTCTTCGGGGTCTATACGACCCCAACAATTGATTGAGTGTAAAAAAAAAATATATAAATTTTTAATCATACAAATAATATATTTTTTTGTTGTTGTTGTTTACTTCTCATCTATTCATTAATGCTATGTTTTGGGAGATATAAAGTACTTTTGTATATTTACCACACAATTCCTCAACTACACCATTATCTTTAGCATTAGCATATGAAATATTTTATTTTTTTAATGATGCATTGCATTGATGCTCTAGTACTAGGGCTTTATTTCTGTGTAAAATTGTTCAATTTTTTTTTGACACATATAAAATATATTTAGTTTTTTTTTTTTCACATTTCCCTTCATTTAAATGTGGGGTCATATTGACCATGAAGAACAAAAGTGTAAACATTTTTTTTACATATCTTCTGAACAACCGAATCAAACCCAGTTTTTTTTTTTGTGTTTGTATAGATACTGTAGATAAAGTATGAAAAGTCACAAAATCTTATTCCACTGAGATGAAGGAAACCTTTTTTTTTTTGTTAAGTAAAATTCGATTGGGGTCGTATAGACCCCATGACCCGATTGAGGGTTACATCACTTTCACTAATCGATATTTTTGTATTTGTTTCGTTTTACATCTTTTTCTGCTTTCCTCTCAAGCTTTCCAGGCAGCAGTGTGTTTCCTATTACTATGTAAATATGTTTTAATTCATCATGTTCATCATAATTATCTCTTCATCATTATCCCAGAAACATACTGCACTAACTTTCACCAGCAGGGGATCATATTGTCTTGTGAACGTAATGCTTCACTGTGCACGCTGATTAACTATTCACAAACTCAGGATCTCGAGTCCTGATTTACCAGAGGAAGTTCAGTTTGAGTTTAGTGCTACCTCTTAAACCTGGTGGCATTTGTCTGGCTTTGTCAGCTTGAATCTTACAAGGCCACAGATCACTTGTCAGGGTTTATGTTGCATTAGGGATTTTACATTAGTTCTTACTCAAGTTTCAAGATGACAGGATCACTGTAGGTCTTTGCATTTGACTCCTTCAGTAGAAGGGTCCCGCTGGCTTGGCAGTCTGGACACGTACGGAGTCTTTATTGGGTTCTGCATGACACAAGGGAGGTCAGAGGCTGGGTTAAAATTAGAAACATGACTCAAGCTTTTCAGCTGTAGGTGTTGAAGAAGTCAAAGGACAGATGAAAATAGACCAATGGGGATGCTAGACAAACAGGCCATTGGTGACTATAAGGCATGTCTTTGAATATAGAGTTAAATTATCATATTTGACTTTGGGGAAAATGTTTGATTTGACTTTTTCAGTCCCATTAAAACTACTTTAATTATTGTAACCCAATGCTTCTTCTACAATATTAAAGAATTAATATGATTTTGATAAAACGTTAGTTTATATGGTATTATATGAATTACCAGTGTTGTAGTCGAGACCAGCTAATTTGAAGTCAAAAGGCAAAATTGCTTGCTGGGCAAAAACGCAGTATGTGGTAGGAGTCGAGACCAAGTCAAGAGCGAAACTTTCTCTCGACTCCTGCCACAAACTGCGTTTTTGCCCAGAAAGCAATTTTGCGTTTAAAAGATATCTAATAGCTGTCAGTCCAAACACAGCCCTGACGTCAAGGCAAAATTTGGGCTGTCAGTGAAAATTTAACAGACTTCTAAAGATACACACAGGTTACGCATAGAACATGTCAAATAAATTAAACCAGTAGAGTTCAAAAGGTGTAGCACGCACATCCAAAACAATAAAACTGGGTGTTGGGCAGTCAGGTAGCAACAAAATGCTCCTTAGCGGCTAGCCAATTTAATAGTTGCTCACCACGTAACGTTTCGGGCCAAAGCCCTTCATAAGACATCATTAAGAAATTAAACCAAAGACCTTGTAATCACTGCTGACTTTTCTTGCAAGTTATTTTGGCAAAAAAATGACTTGTAACCAAATTCAAGGTTATTTTAGCAAGAAGTGGGTTTCTCATAGCCAGACTATATGGGGTCTATATAGTTAACCTAGAAGGTGAAATGATGGCTATTGCTTGCTGGGTGGTTTTGTGTCAGCGTCACACGAATCTTCGCAGTGCGCTCGGATCCAGAGACTCAATAACACAGAGTGGACAATATGCACAAGTCTTTACAAACCATAAAATGAATCCAAAGTCCACAGGTCCAAGTCAAGCCAGTCAAGCCAAGTCAATTTGTTCTTGGTGTAGCAAGTGGGCCCTTAGGTTAATGGGGAATAACAACCCAAATGAAGCACACAAGTAGCCTACTTTCCACCTAGAAAGGCAAGAGGCATGGGCTTCCGTAGAAAAAAGTCTTTATTAAAGCTAAAAGGAGTTGGCCAACAATTATTTAAAACCAACAATTAACAAGGGTCACGGTCGAATTGAACGAAACCAAAATAATAATAATCCACAATAAATCTTCACAGGGGCTGAGGCCTCCTATAGGGAGCAGGCTAGTGTGATAGCAGCAGGTCTACAAAAGAAAGCACCCAAATCCAAATCACACCCACCCACTGCAAATGACAAGAGTAGTGACACAGCAATAATGATACTGCAATAAGGGCAGCCTTGGTGAAACAAAGCCAGTAATGCAGCCAACAACCAGCCCACTCCAGGAAACCCTCAGCTCCGAAAGAAAGAAAGAAAGGGTTACAAATTAAGGGTTACAAATTCAATTTAACAAGTTTATCAACAGTTACCCACCCGATAATGCACTGAAGTATTATCCAACAGTGTACTTACCCGAGGATACTTTAAAGCAATAGTATGACGATATACCAAAGAAAATCATTCAGCAGCCTTAAATCATCCCGACCAGTTAAACTGCGATGCCACACCGATGGAAGCCATGAAGGCACACCGTACTGGGAGTAAGTAGCACCCCACATGCACACAGACTCTCAGTAACCCAACGGCACACTAAACAAATAAGAAAAATCGCCAAATGTCACTGGACAACACTAAGCTAGAACAGCTAAACTACAATGCTAAAGAAACGCGTACCTCCGTAGTCCATAGCAACAACGCAAAAGGGGCGGGCTTTCGACCATGAGGCACGAACAACAAGTTTCTATACTCCAATAGGCCACACTTCCTGCTTCCGGAACGCGGAGCAGTGTTGTTTTTGGCAGCCCTTTTAGTTTTAGTCTTAGTCTTTTGGACGAAAATGCTTTTAAGTTTTAGTCACATTTTAGTCACTTATAAACTTAATAGTTTTAGTCAAGTTTTAGTCGACGAAAACACCAAAAGGTTTTAGTCAAGTTTAATCAATTTTAGTAAAAAAAGTAGTTTTTAACAAATTAATTTACTTTAAAAAGTAGTGGAAATGGGCTTAGGTTTGACAGATTTAGCAAGTGTTGCAATTCATAAAACAAGCTAACCGCCTTTGTATAATAAACTAGACTTTCTCATTGATGGAGGTGCAGTGCTGCCATTGCCAAGCTGTACTTCATTGTCACATTGGGCAGAAACCTTTTATCCCCATATTTCAAGTTATAGTTTTACCCCTGAATATTAAAAGCTATTTTCACCAGTTATCACAGTAATAAAGGAATGGTTTAAAGTTTAAACAGCAAAAACGTTGAGCTACTAGAACATTGTACACTGATAAAGTGGTAACAGTGAAATCACTGTTTTACTCCAAAAAAAGCCAAGCATAAAAACATTCTTACTTTGGCAATTGTGGCTTTATTTGAGAAATTTCTAAAGTGCAATGAACAACGTAGTATGCAACAATAAGATGCATATTATTTGTAAACAAACATTATGTATACAACCCAGTCTATCTTTAACTTGTTGTGCAAACTGCAAAGTTGCAAACATTCTGAAACAAAATAATAAAATAAATATCTAATACTGAGGTGCATTAAACAAAGAGTGCATACTTGAATATAAAGTATGAAACAAACATGACACTTGGAGTGTGTTGAACATAAAAATGAATAAGACAATCCCTGAATAAACACTGTATTTGGTCTTGGTTAGTTCGGTATTTTACACTTAAAGCCCTGTTTTAAGATAATTTCTGATGAAATAGAACGGCTAAGATTGAAATTTGGACAAATGCTGTTGTCCCGAGAATTTTAGGTTTGTGTGTTAGCACCCACACAATCATTCATAAAACACATTAAACATTCGTTTACAAAGACGTCAAACTCACCGAGTGGTCAGGGATGTTCACTGATATACTCACACAAACATCGCTGAAAAATATGCTTTCCAACAGGTTTTATCCTAGTTTTTGTCCGACTCTATTGACTTAACTTGGTACAAAAACTACCTGTGTTGTTGTTGTGTGGAATCTGGTGCGCGCGCGGCGGCCGGTGCTGGGCGCACGCGATAGGAAACGGCAGCATTCCTGATATTTATTTTTTGCTCCATACAGACCGATTTCACGCAAAACAGGCATAAATTACATGCATTGTGAACGTCAAACTTATAATCATTTTCGTTCCGTCTCGCCTCGTCAACGAAAACTCGAAAAGGTCTCGTCATGTTTTAGTCACCTCAGAGCTATTTTTAGCTAGTCATCGTCGTGTTATCGTCATAAAAAAACGGTGCGTTAACGAAATCATTTCGTTATCGTCATCACTGACGAAAACATCACTGTAGGGAGTAGGGATACAGAACGTTACGGGCAACAGTATTTCTCGATAAGGATTTAGATTATCAGCCCAATTGTCTAAACTATTCGAGGTAGACTGACCACGAGCTGTGAGGTTGTGAAACGAAGGTTTTTGCTCCTGTTGAAGCTAGTTTATATGAACTCAACCGTGTTTAAAGAAAAACATGTTTTATCCGCAATCTTATGAAAAAAAACTACACTACCCACAATTCTAAGCCTAGTAGCAACATCTGCTGATTGGTCCCACTCGCCGTTGCCATAGAAACGTTTACCTTACTGGCGAAAGGCTAGAGCTACCCGCGGCTGTTGTTGTAGTGTACCGGGTTGCTCTGCATTAGGATGTAGACAGCCATACCTCAGCTTTCACGCAGTCCCATTTTCATTTGCCATCCAAACCACATCGCCATATGTGATTTCAGGCAGGTTGCGGAGAAATTTGGTTCAGCGGTATCTGTCGGACTCCACCATTGTAAAAAGCTAACCGGAAGAGCCCTATCCCTAGTAAAAGACGTACTTCCGGTCTTCAATTTTTCCGTGACATTGGCCTATGGGCGATAGCAATCAATTGATAGTGACGTGTTGAGAATGTCACACTACCTCACTACATCGGACTCTATCTCAGTACTAGCTAAACACTGTAAAGTACATACAAAATATTTTAATACACTTTAAAAACTAGCTTAAATCTGGAAAGTGTGATCCACCTTAAAAAAGGTCTAACGGTAACACTTTACAATACGGGTGCACTAATAAGCTAAACTAATGCACAGATAATACTGAATTAATGTGTAACTAATGATTATCTAAGCTATTCATTAATGATTACCACATTAGGAACTAATTAAGAGTCTGTAAGGTTAATGTATTAGTTCATACATTAATTGTTATTAATTAAATATGTAATTGTGGATTAATTTCATAATAACTCATTTTTTTTAGCTAAACGTGTTGATTAATATGTTAATTACCAGAATGAGCCAAAGCCTTGTATTTCAACTTCCAGATAATATGACAGGTACAATAATATGCATTAATACATGATTAATTACTTCATTGTTAGTGCAAATTCATGTGCAAATTACTACAATTACTAAATGACTAGTTAAAAATGATGTGCCCCAGCAAGTAAAGTCATAACACAATGACACCTTTGCAAATCATTAGCTAATGATTAATTAAAGCAGACAACTGGAAGTTGAAGTGAATAGCTTTGACTAATTGTGGTAATTAACATATTAATTTACACTATTAGTTAATAAAATATGTTATTAAGGAATTAATACACAATGACACATTGAATTAATAGCAATTCATGCATTACCTAATCTATTAATCATATGGACTCTTTATTAGTTGCTAATGCAGTAATCAGTAATTAATGGTTTAGTTCTTCATGAGTTATACATTAACTCATAATTATCTGTGCATTAGTTAAGCATGAATTAGTGTATTTTAGTGCACCCGTATTGTTACCGGTCTTACTTTTTCACAAAAAAATAAAAAATAAATAAAAAAATTCTTGACAGAGTGCAGCATGCATAACTAAACGGAATGGTACAGGCATATCAATAGGTTGGTGTGTCATATAATGTTGATTGCAGACTGAAGTTAATGCAAATGCAGTAGACGCAGCTGAGAGCTGCAGTGCAGTGACACACAGAGAGCTGTTATACAAAGCACACCCACTCCAGTGAACACTCACCAATTACACTCGATGGCATTTGAGATTAGAAATAAAAATTGTTATGTGGTTTTTCAGGATTTGTGACACTGCCACACCATTAGACTTAATGCCATCACTGCTAATACGACTTAAAACGAACCCATGCGTTATATTTCGAACAAAGAAAATGAAGCCTATTTTTAGGACCATTAAGTATCACTTATTTTTTTAATGACAGTTAAAGTGTTATTATGTAACTTTTTTTGTTCAAAAGAACAATTTATATAATGAGCGAATACATCATGAATCCAGATTTCAAACTGTGTTTTGGCTTATCCTGAAAGTGAAAAATGAAAGTGACATGTGAAAGGCTGAAAATGGTAACCCTACTTGTCTTGTGCATTTAAAGTCAACTCAAGTCCTAGCATACACATAACATTCTATAATTCAATGTTAAGCTGCATAGATTAGGGCAGCCGGAACCGGGAAAACTCCCCATTAATCCTGATGTACTTGTAACATCATAAGCAGAATGACATCTTGGCTAATATTAGTCTCATTGTTTATCACGAAGTTTACCGCAGTCCGCCGGATCCCGGCCGTATCCATATCTGATGAAGGACCTGTCTCAACTAGTTTCTCCCTGTGAAGGCCTCCTTCCCTTTCTTTTACCTCTGTACAGATAAAATGCTGTCAAAATAGTTCCTGTTCACATGGCTACTCGGAAGCAATAAATAATTCTGTATTATACATTATTAAGGCCAGACAAACAATTAGTTTAGGTCAATTTGTAAAGAAAGACTACACTCCTGCGTACATATTCAAACGCACATACCAATATAGTAAACACATAATACGCATGAGCATTCTATCAGTGTTTAAGGTTCAGTGTTAAAGGTGCCATAAATCAAATCCTACTCCATATTCCATAACAGATGGGGGCAGTATACCTCCAAAAAATGACTTGTGCTCCTACCATCGCGCATGTTATTCAAATCATTTGACATGATAGTAAAAGGTTGGAAGACCGCAGTTTCACGTGGAACATTTGGAGATTTTTAGAGATCAGAGACTCAATGAACTAAACACTAGAGTGAACTAAACTAAACACTATGAATCTCAACACTAAATGATGAAGACCGCCTCATAGATCTCAAAAACAAGCTGGTGCATTTCGACGGTATGGGAAAATAAAAGCTTGGGCAAGTATTTGAAGTTTATGGTATTCATTTTGTTCATATTACACTTTTATTGTTAGTGAATTAATTTGACAGACAGCATTCGCTGATGTTGATCAAGCTAGCGCTGTGAATTCACCGTGAGACACACGCAATTGACACTTAGCAAGCAGGTTAGTTAAGCTCTCAGATTCTGTCAATTATATTACGCAATTCAAAGAATAAATACCGTTTTGGCGCTTGTACATGTTACACTACAGATCCCTAGCGCACGTGAACCGATCGTCTCTACTAGCTGGAAAAAGAACACGAACACTGGTGAAAGATACAGTATGCTACAACTTACCAAAATGTATTCCTCATGCATAATGTCGACCAATCATTTTTTGAACTCTTCCCTGAACTGAAATGTAGTAATTGGCTGTATTTCCACACGACTGACATCAGGTTCAAGTACACACAAGCCAGCGCGAGCGCGACTCACTCGTCTATTGCAGTTTGGCTGGTGCTAACGTTGCCCGTCCGCATACCGCCTCCCATGGCCGGAACTGGTATTACGATACCTGCCGGGCCGGGGCTAGTAATTTAGCATGCTAATTCAGGTTAATATCTCGGCAGCACTATAACTTGTCAGTTTTTTAATGACATCTTTGCACTTATTTCTTCTCATTCTTTTGATGCGTGTAGCTCATTTTTCGTATATTGTTACCTCAATTATTACATATGCCACCTTTAAAGGCTTCAAGGAACCTTTTCAACGCGTTTTTTGTGTTCACACACAAGCGATTTTCGCTGACGATGAGCCGAGTGAAAATACAAATTAATTCCCTGACATTAGATGGCGCTAATTTGCTCTGCAATACCACTCCATATCAGTTTTCTTTTATCAAGATGTTTGTAGTCCCTGTCGCGTTTGTCATATAGTTCTTTATGTTCTAGCACCAACGAGACCAGCAGTTCTACATTCATCTTGCCTTACATCTTCCTCGTCTTATTTCTTCCTGGGTGTGTAGACTTGGCGTAAATCTTCTTCGCCGTTGCATATTTGTGCTTGGCAAGACCGCTTTGTGTGTGAGCGCCCCCAAGTTGTGTTTTACACCGTGTTCTAACTACACGCGCCGCGACACGCGATGAAAGGTATCTTTTCCATGTTAATCAGAGTTTTTGTCCTAACCAGAGGCGACGGCGACACGCGAAGTTTCTAATTTAGAAACGGTTCCTATTTCTGCGACATCGCGGCTGACAGAATGAAGAAATTATGAGTATATACATTATTTATTTTTAGTTAAAAATAGGTCACTTTGTGCTAAAAATAGTTAAAAATAGGTCACTTTGTGTACGTTATAACGGATAATTTACCTCAGTTTTTGAAAACATATAATATAGCATTTAAAATGAATTCTATGCAAACATACAACCGTAGGCTACTTCATAAAAAAAATAGTCAATGAGTAGGCTTTATTTTGTTAATGTTTTGATTTTTAATAATGTTATTTCTTGATTTTGATTATGTCCTTAGACTCCTTACCCATTTCCAATGCAAGTGCGGGCCAGCAGTGCGCTTTCACAGAGAGACTCCTCTCACGCGCTGTTCTGATGTGTGGCGTCTCACAGTCGCGTCGCGTCTCTTGTGGACACGGTGTTACTGTAACTTCAGAAGCTCCAAACACGTGAGCAAAAGCGGCAATCTCAGTGGTCGTATAGTTCTTGACGCAGCGCGTCAAACTAAAAAAACAAACCTGAGGCGTTTTTTTTTTTAATTGACGCTTTTACGCATGGCGTTTTACGCATCGGTGTGCACACTCACATTGGCGGCCTTTGTTTAGTCACAAGGCGTTAAACGTCGGTGAATAACGCGCGAGAAATTCGTCCCGGTGTGAACAGGCCTTAAAGCTGCTTTGAAACAGTCCATAAATAAAGGTGACTTGACTTGACTTGACATCAGTCATTTCCTACTGGTATTGAGAATCTAACCCTACGGGTTACCAACAAGTGAAGTGAAGCCAAAATGTTTCGATCGCCCCCATGTGGCTGGATGTGGTGTATGTCATAAACTCCGCCCTCTCCATGTAATCTAATTGGATGTGAGACTAACTAAACAATCAAATTACACTTCAAATAATTTTTTTTTTCAAAGATGGTTTCCGTCATTTTAGATCAAATAAAAAAGATTTAAAAAATTCTGTGCTGGGAACAAGCTTCCATAGCAGGTCAGGGAATTATCCAAAGCTGCTGGTTTTGGATGGTTCATTCTGTATGTGTCAATCATCTACAAACTCAATTAATGGCAAAGCAAAGCCTCTGGCTACCATCACACCACAGTCTACAGTATGTAAGGTCTCAGCTACATTTTATTTATTTTTTTTTTTTTTTTTTTTGAGTGATCTCCATTTAGTTCCTATGGAAACCTTTTGTACCTCAAAGCACGATAGCTGAAAACAAAGATACTGTGCATAGAGGGAGAGAAAGAGAGGGAACTGTGGATGAGAGTCCACCTACTCAGAGCTGGAACAGAACATCTCTTACTGTGGTCAAAGTGCAGCCACTCACAGCACTGCCACATCAACACTCACAAACTCTTACTGCTAAAAATACAGTACTGGAATATCTGCAACTGGATGAGCTCATTCACACTAGATTAAAGACAACACCAAACTTGATTGTATTTACAGTTTTTTTTTTTTCAAATGTCCATTGTCTCACTGTGCATGAATCATCGGTTACTCTAATGAAAATAATGTTTATAAACATACATGCACAAAAAAAAAAAAAAATGGTTTTGTGGCACTGTTCTTTTTTTACCCACATATTTTTTTTGTTAAAGTAATACACATATATTTCTTTCTTTTACCACCAAAACACTATTGTATTCCGTTTAATTAATTTAACCTAAATCATTTTCAAATATACTTAATTATCAATCGTTAAACTAATGTAAATGATTTAATTTCGTGCTTCAAAATCTGATGTGACTATTTCCCACGTATTGGATGAAAATGGCGTGTGAAGAAGGTGGCCTCAGAAGGCAAAGTCTAATATTTCGGAAAGTCTTTTCTGGAATGCTTTTAATATATTGCACTGAAAAAAAAATAAAAAAACATCTTGTTCAAATTGCTTCAAATGAGCTCAAGCAACATAATTGCTATACATTTTGTCCAAACTTAATTTGATTGTGTTGAATCTGCTTAAATATGTAAAATTAAAGTTTACTTAATCCGTTTGTGTTGGATTACATGAATGATTTGTGTTGCATTAACTGAAACTGGGCGGTGTTTGTTAGTTCACAGCATGCTTTGCATATAGCTGAATTAAGAGAGAATAAATGTTGAAATTAAGTGTTATTTTATGTGTTTTTGAGAAAATGAGGAACAGAGAAGACTTTATAGTGTGTATTTGTGTTTAATGTTCAATTACATTGCAATTATTAGAATTATTTAAATCACACTGGGTTACCATTGTGGAGAAGAGTGGAGCATTTGGTTAGGATGTGGACTGAGTCACAGAAGTGTTTTCCTTCTTGATGAAAGAGCAGATAAGTCTTAGCATTTAATATGCTAATAAGTGCTATTTTTGTGGTCTAAAAATTAGTTCAAGATGTCATGTAAATCCAACATACTTTAATTTTTCTGTGCAGTTTTAAATAAACTAAAGCATGTTCACTAAACTTAACTGATTTAAGTTACAGGGAAGCAATTCCATTGATTTGTTTGGACATTACAATTTCACATAGATTGTTTCTCATTCAGTTGTGTTGTCACAACACAAGGAGCTTACATAGATTCAAAATAATTTGCTTGTGTGGAACCACTGTCCATAATTTTATTAAAGGGTTAGTTCACCCAAAAATGAAATTTAAGTCATTAATTACTCACCCCCATGCTGTTCCAACCCCGTAAGACCTTCGTTCATCTTCGGAACACAAATAAAGATATTTTGATTGAATCTGAGAGCTGGATCAGTCCTACATAGACTGCCTAAGGGACTGGCTCTTGACGGCCCATAAAGTCATTAAAGAAAAGGTTTAAATATTCCATGTGCCTACAGCGGCTCAATTATAAGTTTATCAAGCGACGAGACTACTTTTTGTGCGAAAAAAACATAAATAACGACTTTATTCCACTATTCCATTACTTCCTTATGGGCGCATGCGCGAGAACTGAGACGAGGACGTTCTCATTCGTCTACTTCTTGTTACCGGCTGCTCGCTTAGGAGTTTTACCGCCACCTACCGTATAAAATGATGATCCATATATAAGGCGCTCCGGATTATAAGGAACACTGTCGTATTTGAGAAGATTAAAGGCTTTTAAGTGCACCTTATAGTGCGGAAAATACGCTAATTGAAAAGCGTATGTACAGCGCGCATCTTCCTCTGCTTGTAAACAGAAAGTTTTGCGCTTCCAGCTATATCAGCACATCATCTTATACGGTAGGGGGCGGTAAAACTCCTAAGCGGTGAGCAGCCGGTAACAAGAAGTAGTCGAATGAGAACGTCCTCGTCTCAGTTCTCGCGCATGCGCCCATAAGGAAGTAATCGAATAGTGGAATAAAGTCGTTATTTATGTTTTTTTCGCACAAAAAGTAGTCACGTCGCTCGATAAACTTATAATTGAGCCGCTGTAGGCACATGGAATATTTAAACCTTTTCTTTAATGACTTTATGGGCCGTCAAGAGCCAGTCCCTTAGGCAGTCTATCTAGGACTGATCCAGCTCTCAGATTCAATCAAAAATATCTTTATTTGTGTTCCGAAGATGAACGAAGGTCTTACGGGGTTGGTACAGAATGAGGGTGAGTAATCAATGACTTAATTTTCATTTTTGGGTGAACTAACCCTTTAAGTTAGTTTAAAGAGTTGTAATTTTAGGATCAGCAACCCTACACAATTTTCTGCTGAATATACAGTCAAACCAAAATGTATTCAGACAACTTCAATATTGTCACAATCTATTCACTATAGTTTAGAAAATTGTTCTTCCTTCTGTTAGACTGTCTCACCGACGCATTCTCATCCCAAGGCGTCATTTTCAACTCTTTTGCCAATGTGTATACATCCAACGCACATGGCACCTTTTAGCGTCAATATAACACGCTTCAGTTATGGGTAGGTTTAGATCTGGGGTAGGGTTAGGTTTAGACCACTAGGAGGCGCCTTCTGCCCCATATTTATCTGCGTCTCATATTGATGCTAAAGGGTGCCATGTGCGTTGGATGTCTACTCTTTGGCAAAAGCGTTGTATATGACACCTTGGGATGAGAATGGACTGGTCTCACAGATTAAATATGTTGAATGTCTGTCCGCTGTATACCAATTTAGGTTGGTTGGTACATTGTTCGTTGAATATCCGAGATGGAACACATATTAAATTAACCCTATAGGTGCAAATAAAAATTCAAACAAACAAACAAACTCAATGTAACAAAGGGAATTTTTGAAGCATTGGTCAAAGAGGACAGTAACTTGTACAGTAGCAAACAGTGATTCTCATTCCCCTGCACTTCACATTTTAGATGCATCTCCTATTTAACACATCAGATATCAAACTCTTATTGGTGGAGACTTCAAGAGCTGAAGACATCCAAAATGTGCAGTACGGTCTTACACCATTATGAAATAAATGTTTTCTCCAAAATCTGTTGGCCACAATTATTGGCACCCCTAGAACTTTTTTATGAGTAATATATCTCTGAAGTATATTCCCATTAAAGTTGACCTTTTTTGCACACCAGAGTGACTAGGAATGTGAAATTCTCCATCTATGACTTCTTGTTTCACAGGAGTTTAAATATGATGAAACACAAAGGCCAAATTCCCTTAATCATCTCACTAAATAGAAAGTGGCTGTAAGAAAATAGTTTAAGCATTGAAAATTCACATTAACCATCAGGGCGATGATTAAGAAGTTCCAATAAACTAAAGATGTTACGAGTCTGCAGGAAGAGGACGTGTGTCTATATTGCCTTAATGGACGGCAAGGATGAAAGTTTGAGTGGCCAAAGACTCTCAGATGGAGAATTACAGGTCAGAAGCCTACCAAAAAACAAACAAACAAAAAAAAAAATCAAACAACCTGGACTTCTTGCTCAGATACATGGCATCGTGGATTCTATGAAATATCAACATAAAAAAAAAATCAAAACCTGACGGCTTCTGCTAGAAATCGTAAAATGGCCGTAGTTGCATCTTCCATCAGGACAACGATCCAAAACAAACTCAAAATCAATCACAGAGCACAAAATGAAGCTTCTGCCATGACCGTCCCATTCCCTGACCTGATGAGTGGAGTGAACTGAAGAGAAGAACCAGTATGGATCTGGGAATCTGAAGGATCTGGAGAGATTCTGTATGGAGGAATGGTCTCTGATCTCAGGTCAGGTGTTCTCCAAACTCATTAGGCATTATAGGAGAAAACTCAGAGCTGGGATATAGAGGGAATGCATTGACGTCACTTTCCCGCCGGAACAACCTCCCTCAGACTGACTGAGTGGCAAAAGATCTGCTGCGTGACTGGATTTAATAGGGGAAACTGTGAAAATGCGACTATAAACGAACAATTTTATCAATTTAAACTAAATGTTGGACTCAATATACTGTAGTGTTCCTTACAACTTACTAAAGATCCAGTGATCCGTGGAAATTGACATGCAGCCAGGAATCGTGTTGAGTGACATTTATGTTTGCCTGATTTCTACACCGGGGAAAAAAAAGCAATATAGACCTAAACATAAAGCAAATTTGCCTGTGAACGCTTTATATAAATACAATATAGGTCTAAATCCAGCTGATCACTTATATCAGTGTTATATTATATGTAGTCTATATCATCATATCAGCCCTAAAACTTTATAGGTTTTTTTTTTTTTTTTTTGGTCAGTGTTTATTAAAACAACATCCAATAATGCAGAATATGCAATGATACATATTTAATTGATGAGCTGTTAATATATAATATATAATACAAAATATATGGGTATGGTTTTACAGCTAAATTCAGCATATTGACACAAAATGATAACTGCAAATCCGCCGTTCGCTGACTGGAGTCTGGTTGTTTCTGTGAATTGCAGCGATCCATTTGCTCCTCTTTCTATCGCAGTCTGTAAAAATATACCTCTGATTTTTTTGTCAAATCTAGTTGTACAGTCAATCGCAAAGCTCTTTCCCACTTTATATGTGTTGTGTTTGTTTTTCGCGGCATTCACGCTGATAACAAATAAAGCCGCTCAGTCTTTTTGCCACTCACTGTGAGTAACTGCAGGCACTCCGGCCGACGGTGATGTCACGCGCATACCCTCTATAGGCAAAAGGAGATTGCAAAAAGTATTTCATAATAGGGTGCCAATATTTGTGACCAATGTGTTTTGCAAGCAAAGCATTTATTTCATAATGTGATTTCCCCCGTACTTTCAAAAAAGGTACGGTTTTTGCAAATTTTGTGAATGAAAGACCAAATTTTTTACAGCCATTTTTGATCATATTTACCATTATATATATCTTCTTATACTATACTTGCCTGAAAATAAACAAGGATAGAAGGTTATATTTATATTATGATTGAGAAATAAGGGCGATGAGTTAATGAGTTAATTTTAATACATTTTCATCTGATATATGAGTATAAGATAATAAGTACACATACATAAATGATTGTTTTTCGCCGAATAAACTGAAAATTCTTAACTTGAATTCTGAGTTTAAAATAAAGTCACTATATAGGCTATCTGATTTATTCCACTCTTCTAGGCAGATCCTTTTTATAAATCCCAGCTGAGGAATGGTGTTGACCCGGAGCATGTCCTCAGGTTACCATCATGTTGAAGCACTTAAGAGTCCTCCAGATGAGAAACTAGTAGATCTAATAATACTAACTTCTCAGTTAGAGAGCATGCCACTGATTTTGTTCAACACAGAGATTTCTGTCTGAAATCATGTCTAATTTTCACAACTCATGAGCTATCTGTCCACTTGAAATGTGTGCTTTTATCTTTAATGCTTTGTCAACTGAATGTTTGACACTCACTACAACATATATATTGAAGGAACTGTACTTCCATTCCCTGCAGCCACGTATTTGTTCCTGTCAAATTAAACATGCTGTTGACTCTGATTCAGGTCTGTTCTTTGGAAACCTGCAAGAGGTCATTTCCCAACTGCAAACAAAATGCCAGAAGCATGTTGAGACAAGAGAGGACATTTCTGTTTGAATGTGGGATCCGTTCAAGTTGTACATGTACACCTGTGCAGTGTAAACATTGCAGACTTCATGTTTAGCACCATTTTGTGATGGTTGTTGGAACTGTTTATTTTGAATTTGGTTTTATCGGTATTCAGTAAATCTGTTAATAGATTCTGCTCTCCGTCACAGACATCTTATCAGTGCTAAGTGCGTACTCGAATGCAGAATGGTACTCGTGCAAAAATGCAGGATTCTAGAAGGAAATGGATTGCTTGAAGATGTGTAAAAATAACAGCAAGAGCTATAATGCTGATTAGACAATTAATTAACACTGCTTGAGTTCTTTTCAATCACTGTCACTCTCAGCTTGAGATATTTGCATGATTCACTTCCACAGCCATCCGTGTGTGTGTGTGTGAATACGTGTGGTTTTACAGTGTGTGTGTGTGATCCTGGTAAACCCTATGTTTTGAGGACAAAATCTGAAATCCTTGTCTTTGTCGGGAAATGTTTAGTCCTCATGAGGAAGACAGCGTTTTTTTAATGTAAAAATGCAGAACGTTTTCTATGATGGGTAGGTTTTGGGGAATAGAATATATGTGTTTAGTTGTAATTTAAAAAAAAAGTGTGTTAGATGAGCAGACTCTTTTGACATTCCTTCCTAATACAAAAGTTACTTGTTATTAAGTTTTATTTAATTTAATTATTAGTGTTTGTTTGATTTTGAAAATCTTTATTACATTTATAACTTCTAATAAGTTTATGAAATACTCTTGGGAAGTTGACATGTCCTGTGGTGCGTTATGAAAAGTAAAACTGTATTTTGCTAATTATTATTAGGGCTGTCCTACCCTATCTCACGACCAATTCGTACGAATTCGTACGAATGATTCAAAAGTGCAATTCGTACTAATTCATACGACCTCACTCGTACAAATTTGTACGATTTGTCTAAACCCACGTGACGGTTATGTTTAGGGGCGGGGTCAGGGGTAGGTCATTCGTACGAATTCATACGAATTTGCCAATTCGTAAAATATGTACGAATTAGCTAAATCGTACTAATTCGTACGAGTGAGGTCGTACAAATTGTTACGAATTAGCCACCTCGTAAAATTCATACGAATTCCCGTGAGATCGGGTTGGGCTGTCAAACGATTAATCGCTTCCAAAATAAAAGTTTGTGTTTACAAAATATATGTTATTTTATATATGTATAAATACACACACATACATGTATATTTAAGAAAAAAAATATTATTTATATAAAATAGTTATATTTATATATAATATAAATTATATATAAATCTATATACAGTTTATACATGAAAATATTTCTTTAAATATATACAAGCATGTGTGTGTGTATATATCTAAAATAATTATACACAGTGCACCCACATATATTATGTAAACAAACTTTTATTTTGGATGCGATTAATCATGATTTGACAGCACTAATTATTATAAAATGTTTTTATTTTTAAATATGCATAAAACTGAATATATATATATATAAATGAATCAATGTTTTTCACGTATTGAATATAAAGATTTCTTGTTTCCCGAAGAGTGAACCTGGAAAAGACACATATCCAGTTGAAAGGTTTGAAAGGGCCAACAGGACGATTCAATCCCACCATGCTTTTACTGCGGTACAATCCAATATTATCTAAATCTTTCATAAGGTTTTTATAAAATAAAAATGGAAAAGAGATAGATAAAAAAACAGAGATATATTCATTTAATATTTTAACAGAATTTAATGGATTTTTTTCTTGTCTTGCTTAGGGCAATGTCTGCTTCTCTTCTGTCTGCTCTACATGTAAGACTTGGACACTTCAGAGACAGACTTACAAAAACATTTTCAAGACATATTTGCAAAAAACAAACAAACAGGAAGCTGCAGAAAGTGATTTAACATGATATGCAGAGAGCACAGCATGGAAGATGAATTTCCCTTAAAAGTGCAACAATTCAATCAAAACATTTGTTTGAGCATCCCAAATGATCTTAAATACAGCAAACTCCTAAAATATGAATCTTTATCTCAATTAAAATCACAGAATTTTTTGCCTTATTTTCCCGTTTATATTAACATAAACTTACATGAAAGGGAAAAAGAAAATTGTATTGAGACTTGAATTAAATATGGTTACACTTCATTTAGATCGTCCACTTTAAACATTATACTAAACTGTAACTGCATTTGCATTTTTCAGTCCCTATAACAGCCAAAATCATATCACTAGTTTTGTGCAATCTGAGTAAAGGAAACATATAGTAAAGTGCTTTTAGGATTGCTTAGTTAGACACAAAACACACACACACACACATATGCTGTAGGGTGAATAAGTAACGGCTGATGGGCGTTGTTAGACAAGAGGCAGAGTAACCCCTGCAACCGTTACTTATTCACGACAGCCCTTGCCTCAAGTGCCTTATTGCTTACATATGTGTGTGTGTTTGTGTCTACCTAAGCAATCCTGCAAGCACTTTACTATTTCCTTTACTCAGATTGCACAAAACTAGTGATATGATATGATGGTAAAAAAAAAAAGATATATTAGTGCAACTTTCATGAAGTAAAATCACTAAAAGCCTTCCTTCCGCTAGAAAAAATAGTCCCTGACCGTGAACAGCAACAACGCTCCAGTGTGTAAAATGCATTAAAGCTCAAATAAAAACAACACAGAAACTGCAGTGTTGCACACGCAGTGATAAATAGAGCTGTTGGTTGAAGCGGTCATAGCCGTGTTTTATCTTGAATAAAGCACAGCTATTGACCAATCAGAATCAAGCATTGGAACTAGGTGTGTGTGTGTGTGTGTGTGTGTCCATGCAATGCATGTGTCTTCTTTGAAACACAAAGTTAATCTGAAGTTAAATCTGCCTCCTGGTAGGTTTAATTTAAGGCTCAATTTAGTCCTGGGGACGCTCTAGTGTTCCTCCAGGAAATCAGCTTATTAAACTCTGGACTAAACTAAATCTAGTACTATTTAAAGCCATGACAGAGAAAGCAGCTGTTAATCTGGTTTAAAGGGCCATTTTAGTCTAGGCTAGGCTTAATCTCTGTCCAGGAAACTGCTCCTAGTTGACATGTAGTTGCAAAGTTATACGTGGGAGATTCTCACGAAAGCTTGGTTTTAAAAATTTCAAAGATGAAAATTAAAAAAAGCTTGAATTAACAAAATAAAAATTCAGCCATTAGGAACAGTCTGAAGAAAAAAAATTACTTCCAATTTAAGATCTTTTTAAAGCATAATTTCAAAAACAAGTCCTAAAAAATATCATTACCGCAACAGTGTGAAAACTACTTGTTTCGGTAATGATAATCAAAATGTTGTGTACACATTCTGACAAGTGAATATTTTACATTTATTGGAGAAATATAAAGAGATCTTCTTACCTAGTAGCCATCTTGAAAGAACTGGCCCATGTGCTTCTTTATTTAAAATTAACACTTTATTTAAATTCTGAATGTGCGTTTTAACAGTCATCAAAAAATGTTGCGGAGAATGAGAACCGCAGTCATGGACACATCGTTTTCCTACTTTTTTACTTTATTATTATACATGAATATTCAGTTAATAATTTTTTCTACCATCTGAAATAATCAAGTAGAACATCCATTTTTTTCTGATTTATTTTTTATTTTAATTTGTTTAAATTACAACATAACATACATTCAGTTAAGTTGGACGCATTACGGTAATGAGAATCTTCACAGAAAATATAGTAAAATAGAAAATAAAATTATTCCCATGTTGAACTCACACATTGTACAAGGTAAAGATCAGTATTGTCTTTATTGTGATGCTTTTTTATATTACTAAATAACATGTTTAATATTTAAAATCATTAGTGCCGTGGTGTTTTAATGGTTTCGTGAGAATCACCCAGTTAGTAGAATGTCTAAAGTGGACTTTCAAAATAAAGTGTAGCCAATCAATTGTTTTCTGAGCTCTCTGGCAATGCTTCATGAGACGACAAATGCGGGATTTGGAAATTTTGGGTCAACGACAGTAAACAAATGTGACGGAAAACGTAATACCAAGGATCATGAAAACAGCAGCATCATGAATTCAATATCGATGAGGCTTTGTAAATGTGTCCATCTAGAAGTTGTTCAAATGTATATACTTTACCTTTTATTTGCTGTCAATACATCAATATTGTTACTTTCTATGCAAACGTAAGTGAATATATGTAGTAGAATCACATTTTATGTGAAATACATCATGAGATCACGTTGGACAGTTCTACATTGTTAAACTTGAATCTGCTCAGTGGATGTCTGTTCATAAATACAGTTTGTGTTTGAGTAAACTGTATCACTGTGAGCTCTGGTGCTAAAAACAGAAGTGCTGATAAAGTTCATATATTCCAGTGGGCTCACAGTCAAAGACCACTCGCTCAGCTCAGAGTACGCAAGCGCCATTTTCTGCCGGCCATTCATTTCACTGAGTACAGCAATTAGAGTAACGACATTAAGCAAATTACAACCCTAGGTTGCATCTAAGGTATACGTTGAGTTCATCCTGGAGGCAGCATGGGGAAATGAATGATAAGGCCGCATGAATAAGATGAAGCAATAACGTTCAGTCGTATACCTGATGCTTGCCATTGAAAGCAGACATCTGCTCATAAATACTCAAGATTTCTGCAGCGCCTCCATCTTGGAGATGGAAAATCAGATGTGTGTGGCGTGTGGTGAGGCTGACTTGATTGATTGCACCAACCTTTTCCAGCGCTGCCATTTTGTGTTTGTATTGGGAGGGCACAGAATTCCCTGGGCCACTGGGGAAGGCATTGCATGACGTGTATAAAGCGTGCATAATGATATAGGAGTTCATGCTAGCTGCCTGCATGCATTTCCATTTATTTGCTGTTTGCTCAGGATGTCCAATTGCATCATTTCCACACAACAGTCTATTTTCAGACTAGCTCTCTCCAAAGAGAAAATTATGTCATTTACTCACTCGTATCATTCCAACCCAAATTACTTTCTTGTTTCTGTAAAAGACAATAGAATGTTGCAAACGGTCATCAGAAAAACAATAGTCTTCTGGAATTGTATGATAGCTTTTTTTTTTGTTTGTTTCTTTGAGAAGCAAACTGAAATTTAAGATTTATTTTTAAAAGATAAACTTTGCCTTCAGTTAGCTGTGACCATGGATCATTGAGTTCAATTCGTGTTTGGCAACAAATCATCCAGGCTGGCTTTGTGAATTGAGGATAAACATATTTACTGAACAATGATTCATTTAGGAATTGGACATTGATGCTTCTCTCTCTGACAAACAAATTTTGTTCTATCTCTCACAAAGCTTCTGACTTCAGAGATTAAGGGCCTTCTTTACACCTGATCACTTCATGGCTCATCTCTGATCCGATTTGAATAGATTTTCAGCCTGTTTTCTATTTCTACAATGTCGGTAGTAGCCCAGATAGCAAATTGACTCCGGAACGGATCTGCCGCGGAGGTAAGAACAAGGTCCGGAACGGAGTCCACTTGCACAGCGCAACAGATCCGGAACAGATAAGGATTGCGGATCCAGACCACAATGATTTTTTAAATTAGTTATCATTTTAATGGTACTGGTCCAAATAATTAATTCTACAAGATAGGTGGACATAAATGGCAGATATAAAGACAAAAGTCTAAACACAACATTACATGCTCACTTTGTGACTTTGTCATCATCAGCAACAAGCTGACGACAGCCGAGCTTACTTTTTCTTGGCTTTCTCTGCAACAACATAGGTGTTATACAAACACACAGTTACAACAGCCAAAGAGAAGTTCAAGTAAAAAGAATTGGGACCAAGAGCCCAACTAAAGCAAACACTGATCACCACAATGGTGACTTAAAATGAAACATAACATCTAAACCTCATCTAAACAATGTAAGGAAATTACATGAGTTTTAAACATTATGGCCACATTTGACCTAGTTTTTAAACTTGTACGAAAGTTCGATGAACGTCTATATCGAACGTGCAGAACACGTCAAAAAAACACGTCACAAAAATATTTAATTCTGGCTCCTCAGTGGACGTCTTTTCAGCATCCGAGTTTTGTGACAAAGACGTTGAAAAGACATCTTTTGGACATCATGTTGTTTAGTGGACAGTCTATCTAATGTTGGTCCACCAATAGATTTGAAATATTTTTGTAGTTTTAGCCAGATTACTAGTTTTGAATGAGTGATCTGAAAGGTTTTCAGACCGAAATGAACGGGTCCAGATCGGATCCGGATAGGGTCTGTCCTTATCTGTTCCTGATCCGTTGCGCTGTGCAAGTGGACTCCGTTCCGGACCTTGTTCTTACCTCCGCGGCAGATCCTTTCCGGAGTCAGTTGCTATCTGGGAGGCCTTTAACAGCTATTATTTGATATTGTCTAGCCAGCGTCTCAGGATTTCACTGAATTATACACAATCTTCAGAGTACCTTTTGTTCAAGTGTTTAGAATGTTTGCCCTAAACGAGAAGTAAGTTTAGATGTTAGAATTATGATTAGTTAAAAAATCCATCACTAGGACAACAGCTTTTTTCTCTGTTTTCTATAGTCAGCTAGCACTGATTTCATTTTTTCACTGATTCAAGATTTATTGAAAGCCCATTTCGTCAGCGGTAAAGGACGACTTTAAATCGATCACTCAAACCAATTGACCTATGGCTAAGCCACGCCCTCAAACGCGATGAGCCAATCACAGTGCGCAGCGAACCCAATAGACTCAGACAATCGCTGCTTCCACGACACGTCCATTGAAATGCATAGCAGTTAGTCAGTTTTCATTCGTTTTTTTCGCCATTTTAAGTTTTTTTCATCATTTTAAGGGCACATGCAACTCTGACACTAGGTTCCCGAGAGGCTGGGTGACGGTGTGTATTTTTTGACCCTTTCCCAAGCCACATCTCAACTGAGATAAGTGACTGCTCTGGATTAAGTTATGCGGTAGACCACAACACAAACTAAACGTGGATAAATTAAACAAGGATGTCTACATCTGATCTAAGTTAAGTCAACAATGTATTTTAACATTATCTTTAAAATCTCTAACGTAACGTTAGGCTAACGTTAGCCTAACATTAGAAAATGTTAACGTTAGCTTCTAGCTACGTTGTACATCATGTCACTTAGCTTCATTAACGTATCTGTAAATAATCGAGATAACAAATGTTAAAGGAGTAGTTCACTTTTAAAAAAAACTTTTGCTGATAATTTACTCATCCCCATGTCATCTAAGATGCCAACGTCTTTCTTTCTTCAGTCAAAAATAAATGAAGGTTTTTGATGAAACATTCCAGGATTTTCTCCATATAATGGACTTCATTGGGAACCAAATGGTTCAAGGTCCAAATGAGAGCTTCAGTGCAGCTTCAAAGGGCTTTAAACGACACTTGACGATGAATAAGGGTCTTATCTAGGACCGTTCGAGCCATGACTCGAAAAAAGATTTGTTCATTTTGATGAACGAGTTTGAACAGGAGAGTCACGAGCGCGCATCACAGAACCGAGCAATGTGAGCATTTGTGCTTATAAAACGTAAACGTTTTTTTTTTTTTTTTTAAATGACCGATCGTTTCGCTAGATAAGACCCTTATTCATCGTCTGGTGTTGTTTAAAGACATTTGAAGCTGCACTGAAACTCTCATTTGGACCTTGAGCCGTTTGGTTCCCAATGAAGTCCATTATATGGAGAAAATCCTGGAATGTTTTCATCAAAAACCTTAATTTATTTCGACTGAAGAAAGAAAGACATGGACATCTTGAATGAAATGGGGGTGAGTAAATTATCAGCAAAAGTTTTTTAACAATGTTGTGCTGAATGATTCATGTAAATACTGCAGCACCAAACGGTGATGGCAACGATATGCAGTTTATCACATTTACACTGTGACATGTACATATTTGCCTAGCTTCATCAACATTCTCAACAATAAAATTATTAATATTACCCCCTCCAATGCATAGTTAAGGCCCTTTAGGTGACTTCGAGATGATATATAATCTTTCTGTCTCCAAAAATCACCAATTGCCTCCTCTGAAATGTCTCCTACTCTGACCGCGGCCATAGCGCCTGTCCCCGAATGTCGACCTGATTGTGTGTCCGAGTGAGAGGAGGGGGCGTGGCTTAACCATAGGTCAATTCAGGATGTGGTTTAAGACACATTCCAGACAAAACTGGTAAATGCATCTAGCTGTTGTTTGTACATTTTACCCCTCCCAAAATGTTAAAAAATAAGCTGATAGATAATAAATTGCAGCACATTTGCTTTCGGTAACATAAACTTAAATGCAGCATCAAGGATGGGAATTGAAGATGGGATCTATATTCGTTTTGTGGACACACGATTATGTGGCCAAGTGTAAATGAAACAGTTAACAAATCGGATAGCTATCTGATCAGTAAAGCATTAAGTGACAAGTGTAAATAGGCCCTTACAGGAATATAGTGCACATATTGACTAGTCCCCATTCATTGTAATTGCATGGAAAAGAACATTACTCTTTTGCGTGATGAAATAAACGAATTCAGGTTTGGAGGTGAATAAATTATTATTATTTTTTTTTTTTTGGGTGAACTATGCCTTTAAGAGTCCACATGTGTGAATCAGGTCTGCCATCTGTCAGTGGCATCTGTCAAGATACAGTCCATATTGGCCCAGCGCTCTGGGATGTTTTCAGATGAAAGGACACTCTTCTTTACTACAGTGTATGAAAAGTGCAGGAATATGCTCTTTCAGTTTGGAACAAGCACTATGGCAAATTGCCATAATTTTTAGTTATGTAGTTATGTAGTTCAGTGTTTTAATTAGCTGTACAGAAAATGATGATGTTAATGTTTATGATATCTTAATATTGTAATGCCTTATAGTCACATTTAGAAGATTAGCTGGACAATAATATTGTTTACATATTAAATATTACACCTTCATGGTAATTTCCAAATTGATGGCCTACAAGAATAGTTCAACCATACAAATGAATTTTCATGCTAATGTCAATCCATAACCCAAATGTTGTTGTTTTTTTTGGGTTTTTTTATGGAACAAAAAAAGAGAATTTTTTCTTTATGACCGGAAAAAGACCAATAAAAATTGTCCATGTGATTAGCGTGATTGTTTTCGTAGTCTTTGTAAATCATACTTTTTTGAGCATAGACTGAAATTTAAGTATAAATAAAAATATATTAGACGTGTAGTTATGTTTAGACTTTTAAATAGTGAATAAGAATCTTTAATAGCTTAAAGAGATATTTCACCTCTGGAAAGATGATTGTGTATTTAAAAAGGGTCATTTATGTAGAAGAAATGTGAAATTATTTTTGAATTTGGAGCTTTCTAGACTGAGAAAAGCCAGAAAATGTGTTTTTGGCTTATGTGGATGAAAGACAACAACTCCCAGAATGCACTTGCTTCGCTGCCCTAGGAGGCCACGCCTACCGGTAACAGAGCGCAGTAGTTAAACAACAAGTCTAGGCCAAGTGAGTCTCCGTGATGAGTCTGCCCGAAAATGTGTTTCGAGATCGCCCAAAATGTCTGAGGACATGAAATGATTGAGGACATGCGGGACAGACCCTACTACTGATCTTTAGCCTATGGACACAAAATCCAAAATGACGATTTTTCCGTCATCTGAGGATTTTTTCCAGACAAAAATATATACAAATCTCTCATCTCAGGGGGATGTGAGGGTGGAATGCATGGTAATTCGAAAATACTACAGGTTTTCTACTAATACAAAACTTAATCCTAAATCCTGAAGTATCCCTTTAATTTAAGAAAGAAAGAAAGAAAGAAAGAAAGAAAGAAAGAAAGAAAGAAAGAAAGAAAGAAAGAAAGAAAGATCCATTCCAGCCAGACCCCTCAGAGAACAATCAATGTTTGATGTCTTGAAACCTAAAAGACTGTTAGCTACATTACAGTCTTAAATTAAAACTTTGAAGCATGACTCACGTTATGTGCGAGAGCTGACATTAGCTGGGAAAATGAGAGTGCTTATTTGTGTCTTTACAACCCACATAGAAAAGCTTTTAAAGCAGGAAAGAATCAGACACATCAGGATTAGGATCACCAAAGGTCTGTGTAAAGTGTTTTTAAATGGCAATGAATTACATAATGAAATGATAATGACAGATAATGACAATTTGAATACGTTCAAACTTTTCCAAATTACAGTAAACTGCCACAAACATACATACTGTACATGTCAGTGTCTAAAATAATCAAAGAACATTTCTTCAGAAAATCACCTGTTTCATCCGTTTTCCGATGAGTTTGTCCTGTGTAAGGTCACACGGATGCTGGAGAGTGTGTTGGGCCGTAATTTGTTTCAGTGGATTTCAAATATTGTGCTTCTTCCATGGATGTACAGTATGTTTACTTATGTCGACTAACTCGCTCAGGTTACTTATGAATGATTAATTACACTGATGCTTGTTTTCTCTAGCTTTGTGTGCTGTATGCTTTTCCTGTTAGCCAAAGTAATTATGTGATAATTTAGTATGTTATAATCCAGGCCAAATATTCAACAACACTTGTATATTTGAATTGATATTGTTAATAAAGTAAAAAAATAAAAAATAGCAATGAGGCAATTAGGGCTGCACTGTAGAAAATAATCCTGTAAAAAGGGTAAACTACTGGAAGCTGTGGTTGCCAGCATCATACGGTAAAAATACAGTGTCTTACTGATTTTGAAATTTACAGCTAAATACCGTATTGTCAGCTACAGAATAAAACTTTAATTTAACAGCTATATGCTCTAACACAAAAACAGTAACACACTATATAGTCACGGTATGATGCTGGCAACCACAGCTGCCGGTAGTTTACCGTTTTTTTACATGATAATTTCAGATATGTCCATACGATGCAGTTCTAAAGTGTGAGACGTTTTGGTGCATACCCACTGTAAAAAATAATCCTGTAAAAAAAAAAACGGTAAAATACTGGCAGCTTTGTTTGCCAGCATCATACCGTAAAAATACAGTGTATTGCTATTTTTGAAATTTACAGCTAAATACTGTATTGTCAGCTACAGTATAAAACCTTATTTTAACAGCTATATGCTCTAACTCAAAAACAGTAACACACCGCATAGTTACAGTATGATGCTGGCAACCACAGCTTCTGGTAGTTTACCGTTTTTTTACAGGATCATTTTTTTTACAATGTGTCAAAATGGCTGAAAGACTAAATTTTAATTTTGCACTTAAATATAACTAATATTTGAATTATACACTAATTTAAAAGGCATAATTTAACTTAGGAGGCCTGAGGCCAAAAGAGGGAGCAATGAGCAAAATATGAATGTGACATATTAAACTATATATTCAAAGCAATGAAATAACATCACAAAAGTGCATCACGTTTAAGATTAAAGTTTATGAATCAAATATAATTTTGTAAATTGTATAGACAATTGTGCACAAAACAGCATCATGTATTTAGACATATTTTAATACAAAGATCCAATGCGCTAATCACACTTTTTTTTTTTTGCATTTTAAAACACGAGATGCAATGGAATGAAAAAAAAAGAGAAAAGAAACACGCGAGACGCGGGTGAAATGGTCAAAGATGTCCGTCTAGCATGTTTACCTAGAAAACTATGGAATAAGAGCGCAGATAATGAGTTCTGTGTGAATGGATTGTGTACAGTTTCTATGTAAGATCTTCTCTGCATCGAGCTTGTTTATTTCTGCAATGTTTTGAGTTTGCCTATTTATGAATGAACGGCTCGTTTCAAAATCTTCCCGGTCTACTGAAATTTGTTAATACATCTGCTTTAAACATTAAAATCCTCATGATAACTTTCGTTAACTTTACATTAAAGGTACAATATGCAAGATTGTTTCGTCACCAGGGGTCGCTAACCTCTTACAATAACAAAGGTGTATATTAATGACGTATATTCCGCAATAAGCTGAATTATGGATCTTGTCGTCAAGCTGATGGATCTTTTATGGATGAGTGAATACACTGATGTTTTTAAACTTGACTAGTATGAAGCAGGGCGCGATTGCTAGACGTATACCAACGCCACACGCAACGCGGAATACGGACATTTAATTCTACCGAACTACGCTGAATTACTCACACAGGTCAGTTTATTAGAGGAATGAAACTTGAGGTAACGCAGCACTGCTTCACTTGCTCTAACAGTTTCACTATCACACTAAACGGCATTTGAGTGTGTTGAATGTTGTTAGGTTGTTTGTTGGCTGTATGAGAATAAGCTAGATTAACATTAGAGAATAATATACAGATCATATTGTAACTTTTCATCACATTGAACTATATAACATTGATTAGTTCTACATTAATTTGCTCATCTGTTTGCTCAAGTAACATGCAACACTCGCGTCTCTGTCAAGTCCAGTTAGTCACGGACGTGGAGCTCTCGGCATCTGGAAAGATGTTGATCTTCATAGTCCTCTTTTGTCTCAAAATCTGCTTGCCATGGTCCATAAAGTTTGAACAAAACCCTGCTAGGGACGCTCACGCTGTTGAGCTCGCATAACGGGCATAACCGACCCAGTTGTCCGCGTCTGTTACATGGTTACTATGGCAGAAACCGGGGGTAACGCGGATATGACGCCAATTGACTGCCGACTCCTCACCCCTGCTCACACGATCTTTTTCCTTGGTTAAAATCGCAATTTTCTCACGATTTACAAATATTTTGAAATATTTGGGATGTTGTAAGTAATCAACTAAACAAAATATAAAACATTGGCCTAGTGGTTTTTGTATATTTTACTGCAAAAATCCTGCATACTGTACCTTTAAGTAAATCCACTTTAAAAGCTAATTACTCCTGGACTGCAATGCCACAGAGATACACAGAGCGACCATAAAAACGGAAGTTCAACGACAATATTCTAAAGATGGCGCCGCCCTTGTTTCTATAGAACAGTGGCACGGAAACTAACTTTACATAATCGAGAGCCCTCTAGTGGTCGGGACCTTTCCTTTGCTTTTTAAATTGCGTTGTGTTGTGCACTACTGGGCCACCGTTGAATCTATAGAGCATCACAGTCCCGCCCACAGCCCGAGAGAGCGCTGGTGCCGGAAGTAAATTTCCCATTCATTTCTCCCATTGACATTTTGTAAAATCCATATCTAAAGAGTATTAGAGCATATCTGAGGATAATCAGCTATGCCTGAACTCATAAGCATACAACACATCATTTCGAGTGAAAAACGAATAGAAAATCCAAAAAAAGTCGAGGGTACAAGCCTGTGTACATATTTTCATTTCCGAGCAAAGGAACTACTCCTCCCATAAACCACCGCGCCTCACTGAAGTCGTCTGAAAGCCACTGTGAAAGAGCCTTTTGAGCGACTTCCAAATCTGACGACGGGCACGTGAACTTTTTCCTCCAGTGAATTTTATATAGTAAATGTGCAGGGAAACTCATTTTCCTCGATTTACTAAAGCAAACGCATTTGCAAAAACATTGAGTATCTGGCTCGCTCATTAGCTAAGCTGTGGCAACTGCACATCCAATGGTGCGCGGGCGTCTCAGAAGTGCGACCAATGAACTTAGCCCTACGTCATTACGCGATCTTCAGTCTTCACGTACCTTCGCGGGGTTTCAGACACGTGACATGACTTCCACCAATCAGATGCACCACTGTTGGATTGTGGGATTGTTCAGGATTGTGGGTAATGAAGTACTTATCCAATACATCGCGAATAAAAGGCATTTATCTTAAAACAAGGTTAGTGCCCCATGAACTTTTGCCGTTTATATGAGCATATACAATGGCTTGGTACAGCCGTAGCTGGTTTTAAGTCTACCATTTATGGTTACGTTTTTATGGCTTATATCTCAAATGTCAATGGAGAAATTGTATTGAATTTTTACTTCCGGCACCGACTGTGGGCGGGACTGTGATGCTCTATTCCCATGGGATGATTATCGTTCTGGCACAGATGCTGAGCACAAATGCACAGTTAAATAGAGCCTTCAGGGGCCTCGGATCCAGAAGTGCCATTGCCATTCATGTTCTCCCTATAGGGATTAAAAAAAGCTCTGATATGAAATCATCGGTTTAGATTTTTTAAAACTCACATCAAAGTTCCAAAAGTACTAGTTAAGTGACTGTAAAAATAAATAAATAAATAATGTATGTATTACTCGTCCTATGAAGCACTGCGAATGAGTAATCAAATCAACAACAACAGTTCAAATCAACCCTTGATTATAATAATTGATTTTACAATTGTTAATTGCAACATACTGACATATAAGCGGTTTAAGAGTGTTGGGAGAATGACTGGATTATGTCATTCACAATACTGAGCTACTCTGCTGCAGTTCTCATTTCCATGGTAACAGTGACTTCTCTGATTGGTCAATCTCTCTTCAGTATTATATGTGTCTTGAAAGGTTTACATGCTTAAAAAATCTATTTCTCTTTGGGAAAACAAATAATAATGTGATTCTTAGTTCCTTAAAATGCTTCATGTGAAGAAATGAAAGGATACTTGGTTCTAAACAACACACGTCATGTTCATGTCTTCTTGCCAATCTGATTCATTCCAGTGACAATTCTTCCAGAATCCTTTCACTTCCCCTTAGAAGGACTCCTCACTAAATGATGTAAACTTGTGAAACTCGTCTCAAACTCTATAGGGATTTAAGGGTCATGAGCTCCAAGTTCCATTTAAATGAATAGTAATGAGTAGAACTGGTATCAGGACTGTGTTTAAGCCTGTGAGATGAGGGATATTGCATTGACCAAACTTTAATAGCTGGAGCGGTGAATAATGAGGTGAGGGACTGAGGTCATTAAAATGAAAATCACTAGTGGAGCTAACTCTCACAAACAGAACCATTTTACATCACTAATTATTTACTGAGTAATTAAGCACTAATTAACATAGTACTAATTAAGTGTTAAGTGGAATCAGAGGGTTTAATGAGTCTATGAGGTGCTTAAAAATGTTCCAAAATCTGAAGGTTTTCTTCACTGTTACTATTGCCCATACTTAAGTTTAATCATTTGGGGAAACTTACAACTCAACTTTATCTCATCTTGCAATATTTGTGCTACGAGAGTGACATTTTATATTGTGCAACATCTGGAATAGTGAGTACTTTTCTAGTATTGATTTTGGATGCAGCCACTGTCTATGAATAGTTCAATGATTTATTGATTCATTCAAAAAAGCTGAAACATTCAGGAACATATCGCCACTGTGTTAATCAAAGATGCAATATTTCATCTTGGCTTTTTCTAATTGTGAGCTATTACTTAAGTAATAGCTCACAATGTTCACGCCCATTCGCATATTGCCTTGGCAAACAAAAAATGTTTTTAACAAAATAACCCAATTCCCAGTTTTATGTGAAAGATTAGGCAGGATGATTTTCAGAATATTTTGAAGAAAAAACTCTCGGCAACAACATCCATTAGTCAAAAGTCTTGTGGACGCATATTTCGTATGTGTTTTGTGGCCTTATTTCAGATTTTTTTTTTAGTTTTTTTCAATAACCACGCATAAACAATATTCTCTCAAAAATACAAACATGTACATACATGTTGCTCGCATATTATGGTAGCCCTGTTTGTGCTTAATAGAGTGTACTGTAATTTCACCTGTGCCTTTAATATGTTTATAAGCAACTGAAAAAAGTACAAATGTCAGAACATCTCAAGGACCCCAAATACACATTGGCCCCCAGGGGGTTAACCTATTTTAAGGCATGAAGAATTTGGTGAATTCAAATTTTGGTGATCAAAGATGAGTTTTAAGGGATACAAATATTGAATGCATGAGGATTTTAAGCAGTGGAAAGAGGCACCTGAACCACTCTGACCATAATATCATTGATGGGCTGTTTTGGGGGAATCCCATAGCAACCACATATCAACACACTTAAAAAAAAGCCACTCAAAAAACCTTGAGCACATGGCAATGACCTGATAGTCTCCTACAAATACATACAACTGTGATGCCACATTTTGCACTGCATGGGTACAAGAATTAGTTAAATTCAAACATTTTCAGAAAATACTGTTATATGTCATGCATTCCCATTTGGAATGCATTTGTTTTCTGTTGCTGATTCTCAATGTCATCAAAATAAAATTAGTTTCTTCATTAAAGTGAACAGTGATGATAGAATAGCCTCATAGGACCAACATAAAGTCTTCGTAATATCTCACAGTTGATTCAAACTGTCGGCAGTGTGGTGGAAATTCCCCTACGGACCTGCCTTAAGCTAAATGGAGCTTCTCCATTTCGACACCTGAGACGTCTCCTTTTCAACACCTACAAATTTAAACTCTACAAGTTCGACACCTGCTTCGAGTCGGACAACGTCTTGTCCCTGATGGACACTATCACCTGGGAATGAGATCTCTAGTGTTCCACTAAACCTTCTGCACAGCATGAACCAGACAGACTCCAGGCAATGCCTTTGAATTGAATTTAAGAGAGAATCCCCACGACTTAGAGAGGACAACTGTTTTAATAGAATAGGACCATGACAAAGGTGACATGATAATGTTTCTCCAACACAACCGGTTCCTCATCTGTATAATTCTCTGTTCCTAGGTAAAAGCAAATTTGGATTTCTTGATACTTCAGCTTGTTGCTGGCTCATGAGGTCATAGCTGTCTATTTTTGTTTCCGCTTTTAATTCCCAGACACATTAACTTAAGTGGTTGGGACATTTATTTTTTTAAAAGCATTTAAATGTTAATCCTGCAAGAAAACAAATTGTTATGTTGTTTATGATCAATTTAAAAAATCCATAACAGCAGTTATTAAAGGTAAAACTATTTGACAGTGAGGAAACTTGTGACAGGGGTACCTGGTGGTACAAGACTATGACATTTCAATTTAAGTCATTTAGAACATTATGGTATATATACACTCACTTAAAGGATTATTGGGAACACCAAACTAATACTGTCTTTGACCCCCTTTCGCCTTCACCATCGATTCAACAAGGTGCTAAAAGAATTCTTTAGAAACGTTGGCCCATATTGATAGGATAGCATCTTGCAGTTGATGGAGATTTGTGGGATGCACATCCAGGGCACGAAGCTCCCGTTCCACCACATCCCAAAGATGCTCTATTGGGTTGAGATCTGGTGACTGTGGGGGCCATTTTAGTACAGTCAACTCATCGTCATGTTCAAGAAACCAATTTGAAATGATTCGAGCTTTGTGGCATTGTCCATTATCCTGCTGGAAGTAGCCATCAGAGGATGGGGACATGGTGGCCATAAAGGGATGGACATGGTCAGAAACAATGCTCAGGTAGGCTGTGGCATTTAAACGATGCCCAATTGGCACTAAGGGGCCTAAAGTGTGCCAAGAAAACATTCCCCACACCATTACACCACCACCACCAGCCTGCACAGTGGTAACAAGGCATGATGGATCCATGTTCTCATTCTGTTTACGCCAAATTCTGACTCTACCATCTGAATGTCTCAACAGAAATCGAGACCAGGCAACATTTTTCCAGTCTTCAACTGTCCAATTTTGGTGAGCTCTTGTAAATTGTCGCCTCTTTTTCCTATTTGTAGTGGAGATGAGTGGTACCCGGTGGGGTCTTCTGCTGTGGTAGCCCTATGGAGCGAAGTATGTGCCTAAACCTCACACACAAACAAAACGTGTTTTACTCACACCCAATGATTCACAAACAAACTCAGTGTGGTTTGTAAATACAAAACATCACTCACAAACTAATGCATATTGTTCTGCAAATAAAAAACGTACCCATCAAACAAATACAGTTTGTTTTACATATACATAGAAACGTATTTCTTCAATGACCAAAATATCCTGCAAGTACAAACTAAAATCTTTGAAAGTACAAAACAAAATTCTACACGTACAAAACAAAATTCTACAAGTACAAAGCAAAATTCTACAAGTACAAAGCAAAATTCTACAAGTACAAAACAAAATTCTACAAGTACAAAACAGAATTCTACAACTACAAAACAGAATTCTACAAGTACGAAAAACTGTCACGTGACTTTTGGCACTATTTTTCCGCGTCCAGGCAGAATCAGATTTTCTCACAAATACAGTGGAACAACTTCCTCTTCTAGAACAGTAGATGGCGCTAAGATAAGGGATCAATTTGCTCGCCTTTGCCCATGGGAAAATGAGCGGTGAACAGGTGTGTTTCTGTCCAACTTTATCTATAATTAACCTTATTGAGGTTTTGGAAAATGTTTATTATATAGACAGAAATCCACATTAGCACTTAGTAGTAACGTACTCCACTCTAGGATAAGGGAATCTATAAGCTGAAAGCTGCCATCATGTTGCTTTTACTTTTTGTAAAAATGTTTCATTTACTGAATGACTCTATTTCTTTCGTTCTCCATAAATTAATGAGAACATTTCATTTAACTGAAAGGGTCCCACTTATTCATTAATTTTGTTGGAATTCAGTCAGCGTAACTGTTAATGTAATAAAATAATGAATGAACAAATCAAACAAGTTGTTTCTTCCCTGTGATGTATTGTCCAAATTATTATTTTGGACAGACAAATGACACCCTCCTTTCAATTAAATTAAATGTTTTCATTATTAAGAACGAAACGAAAGTAATAGATTCGTTCAGTGTATACATAATCACTACTTTAGTCATTTCACACGCGTCTTGTAGGCTAGATTATTAATCCTGGCGCGTTCACGGCGAAGATCGCGAGTCAGCATTGTCAACTTCATGTTTTCAGCCGACACACAGACAAAGATACACTTGTTTATTAATAAACAATTAAAATATCTTCTTGCTATATTTTACATAGCCTATTCATAATCTTTTGCCGGTTCTTTGTGACAGCTTTAAGGTGCTTTATTGGCAGTGCCACCCTACATGTTACACGCGTCACCACCGCATCACCGCACCCACCAGAATAGCCCAGTTTAGTAAACAGAATTAGATGGCCACAATTCTTACACTTCTAAAAGGCAATTCAATGCGGATGTAATCCCTCAGATTGAGTAGCTAATGTAATGGAATACGTTACAAATGACATTTTGGGGCATTTATTCTGTAACGAAATACGTTTTCCCAACACTGCCTACTACAGCTGAGGAAAGTGAGCGGTGAACGATGTGTTTCTGTATTACTTTATATAATTAACCTTATTGAGGTTTTCTTTTGCAAAATGTTAATTATTTCTTGACAAAAATCCATATTACCGCTATTAGCACTTCACTCTCTCTAGGATAGGTGAATCTAGGCTGAAATCTATATCATATGTTGCTTTAAAAAATAATATTAATAATCTACATAAGACGCGTGTGAAATGACTAAATTAGTGATTATGTTCACTGAACGAATCTATTACTTTCGTTCTCCATACATTAATGAGACCATTTAATTTAATTGAAAGGAGGGTTTCATTTGTCTGTCCAAAATAATAATTTGGACAATACATCACAAGGAAGAAACAACTGTAGGCCTATATTGTTTTGTTCATTCATTATTTTATTAGGCTACATTAACAGTTACGCTGACTGAATTCCAACTAAATTAATGAATAAGTGGGACCCTTTCAATTAAATGAAATTAATTCTCATTAATTTACGGAGAACGAAAGAAATAGAGTCATTCAGTAAATGAAACATTTTTACAAAAAGTAAAAGCAACATGATGGCAGCTTTCAGCTTATAGATTCCCTTATCCTAGAGTGGAGTACGTTACTACTAAGTGCTAATGTGGATTTCTGTCTATATAATAAACATTTTCCAAAACCTCAATAAGGTTAATTATAGATAAAGTTAGACAGAAACATGCCTGTTCACCGCTTATTTTCCCATGGGCAAAGGCAAACAAATTGATCCCTTATCTTAGCGCCATCTACTGTTCTAGAAGAGGAAGTTGTTCCACTGTATTTGTGAGAAAATCTGATTCTGCCTGGACGCGGAAAAATAGTGCCAAAAGTCACGTGACAGTTTTTCGTACTTGTAGAATTCTGTTTTGTAGTTGTAGAATTCTGTTTTGTACTTGTAGAATTTTGTTTTGTACTTGTAGAATTTTGCTTTGTACTTGTAGAATTTTGCTTTGTACTTGTAGAATTTTGTTTTGTACGTGTAGAATTTTGTTTTGTACTTTCAAAGATTTTAGTTTGTACTTGCAGGATATTTTGGTCATTGAAGAAATACGTTTCTATGTATATGTAAAACATACTGTATTTGTTTGATGGGTACGTTTTTTATTTGCAGAACAATATGCATTAGTTTGTGAGTGATGTTTTGTATTTACAAACCACACTGAGTTTGTTTGTGAATCATTGGGTGTGAGTAAAACACGTTTTGTTTGTGTGTGAGGTTTAGGCACATACTTCGCTCCATATAGCCCATCCGCCTCAAGGTTGTGCATGTCGTGGCTTTCACAAATGCTTTGCTGCATACCTCGGTTGTAACGAGTGGTTGAAGCAACTGCCATGTGATTGGTTAATTAGATAATTGCATTAATGAGAAATTGAACAGGTGTTTCTAATAATCCTTTAGGTAAGTGTATATACGCTAGTTCATTTATGTAAGTGCGGATAGCAAAATAAAGTAAACTGTGACATATTATCCCAAACATTTCTAGTAAAATTTGATTTGGGACAAAAAAAAAAAATGATTCAGACACTTTGACCTGAACATGTTTAGCTTGAATGTGTGTTTTTTTCTTTTCTTTAATTGCTAATGTACATTTATTTTACCGCACAGTCTGAACAAAATTAAGCATTGTTTGGTAATTGGTTGACCTAAATTGGTATTATCTAACTGTGTAGTTAAATTTAACAGCGGACAGATATTCAACACAATTCATCTGTTAGACTGTTTAACAGAAGGATGGACAAAACCACTGAAATATCAACTGATTTGAACTCTGAGTTCAATGAATCATGAACATGGTGAAATACAAAATTATTTTATTCTTTACTTACACTGTTAAATGTATAAAAGCAGAACAAATGAGCATCCGGCTCAAGGCTGCGCCAGTAGGTGGACATGGTCTTTCAAAACCAGGCAGTCCAACCTGAAACCGGATAGATGGACTAGCTGCCATGTTTTATATTTTAACTTCCATATTTGGGAGGATTAGGGGATACTACATGCTTGTAAAACTGAGAGCTAAATGCGTAAGAGGTTTCCTGGTACAGTTGTTTGAAAGGGCATGTTATATTTTCATTTATACTGTGTACCACAATGCAATTTGGGAGAAAATCTCAGGAATAGCCATTAAAGTTGAAACTCTCCAAGAAAAGCATAAAGAGAACATAATTTCTTCGGTGGTCAAGATACAAATAATTGCGAATGATTGAAATGGCTCTTGTGTTAAGCCTTGGGGTTCACCGGGGGCAGAGATTAATTGGCAATCAGCTGTGAATGTAATTAGGTGTCACATATTAAACATGCTTGCTTTTTGGATAAATTGCTGGTCGTTAGGTCAAAAACACACTGACTGAAAGGCCGGTCCTGTCCCAGACCTCTGTACATCCAGAGACCGCCGCTGCTATCAGTGATAGATGAATGCAGCTTATAGAGAGCGGTGCTAAGCAAAAACCATTACCCTATGAATTCAATGCCGCCTCCCGTGGCTTCTCTTGATCTAATTGTGCCTGCAACAATACCACGGTGCACACTGGTCCAGGAGGCGCTCCATATTCATCTCATCTTTGTCCCTTCAAAGCACTCCGAGTCTAAATCCAGCTCCACGGCTGAGAGAGATTGAGTGATAATGGTGGGCAGGAACAAAAGTGGAGGTTGTTTGAATTTTTAGGGCCGATGAAAGCTTTACCGGGGTGATTGAGGCTAAGATTGGAGATGAATCTTCTTTTGAATATCTGCACTACATGAACATGTTTTGAGTTTTGTATTGTGCTCTGTGTCTATGAATGAATTGCACCATGATACTGTTGTGTATTTGCAAATGATTCACTAAAGGAATTATGCTAATCGGGAATGCAGCAAGCAAGCCCACAAAAAGTGCTACAGTAGCTGCTGCCACAATCACTATAAAATATACAGTACATAAGCTTCCTTCAATATGCCTCCATTTACCACCAACTTTACGGGCAAGTAAAATCACGCTGACCTTTGCAAATGTGGTACATTCAATAATGAGCCTCATTTTCATAGAAAAAAAGGCATGTTTTCCAAGGTAAAAAAAAAAAGAAAATGATGCCATTTGAGCTTTATGTTGGATTGTGAGTGGTATGTATGCATGTATTGCAGGCCAAACTGTGTGCTAAAGTGGAGTAACTATTCAGTGAATGTAAACAAATGTGTTTCTTTGACATCAATGTTTTTCAGTCTTTGGTAAAGTTATATTCACGTTCAGGTCACGTGATGAGTCCGGTGACATCTTCCCCTGGTAGTGCTGGGCCATGTTGAAGTGGGAAGAAAGGAGCTGGATTCTGTATAAACAGCCTTGAACATGGAGTGCAATGAATGCTCAACTCCTGGAGCACAGAGAAGGTCTTTGTCTGGTACAAGCATAGAGAAAAGCCTTGAAGAGAAGGTTTGCATACAGGGGACATACTGTAAGCTTGTGGTCCCTTTTGCTGTTTTCCAACTCCTCGAAATATACTTCTTTTCAGCACTCGGAAAAACTCTTCTCTCTTTGGAGCTTCAGAGACTTAAGAGTTTCTTCTTAAGACTTTGCAACAAGCTATTTCTTGAGAGATTTTTCTTTTTCTTTTAATAGCACCTTTTAATCATTCTAGAACAGGAGGGATTTGCAAATTGGTGCCTTTCTGATTCAGCAATGTGAATTAATTTTGGTTCTAAGCAGTTTCAAAGCATTCTCATCCCAAGGCATCATATACGACACTTTTGCAAAAGCGTAAACATCCAACTCACATGGCACCCTTTAGCGCCAAATGAGACGCTTTGGTTATGGTAGGTTTAGGTATGGGGTAGGGTTAGGGTTAGACCATCAGGAGGTGCATTCTGCCCCAGATATACATATATATATATATATATATATATATATTAGGGGTGTAACGGTACACAAAAATCACGGTTCGGTACGTACCTCGGTTTTAAAGTCACGGTTCGGTACGTTTTCGATACAGCAAAAAGAAAGAAATGCCAGAGAAATTTCCTATTTGTTTAAAGAAAAAATATTTTTAAATAAGTGTGAGTTTTCCTAGATCTTGAAACTTTCAGGTTTATAAATGGGGGTCATCTTTGAAGGATGAACAAATAATGTTTTGGTCATCACATTAAAATATATATTTATTTATATAATATTTGAATTTTGAAGTGCTGGAAAAAGATGTGTGAAGTACTTGAAAGCATTTCACCATTCCAGCCAAACTGGTTCCAGTTAGTGTTACTATATTAAATCCATGGTGAATGTTGCTGGTCTGTGGACGAAAGTATTACTAGTTCATTCACGGCACAATGTTTCTCCTGGTTTCCATGACAGCGCTGTTTGATCTAATAGAGATCTACGGTTAATAACGGAGAAATGTGAATGCATCTCACTAGATTTTCGCAGCGATGTTATTACCTCAGTGGCGAATTCAAATGTTTTCTTTCCCGGATCTCTTAGCGCGGTGTGGTAACAGTGTTGCTTGATCGAGATCGGCTCGCGCTGCACAGATGTTGCTGGTCCGAACTGATAAACGATCCGTGAAGCACATAACGAGTAGCGCAGTTTCGTTCTGCTTTCATTACCCTTGCCATTTGATGTTGCGAAACGTTGTGTTGGCCGCGTCAGCACGAATTTTGCCGGCAGGAAAAATGGTCCAAGCAATCGTTCGGTTTGTATGCGTACCGAACCGGAAGCCTCGAACCGAAACGGTTCAATACGAATACATGTACCGTTACACCCCTAATATATATATATATATATATATATAAGTGGTGGCACGGTTCACGAAACCGACGGTTCGGTTTGTATCACGGTTTTAGTGTCACGGTTTTCGGTTCTGTACGGTTCTTGTTATTTTTTTCTTTTAATCTTTAACACTTCAGAAATGTACTTCAGCATGTGATATATAGCTTAATTATCCACACTTTAGGATACAGTATAAAAAAAATTATATTCATGCAATCATGCACAAACTGAATTTGACTCTTTGACTTTAAGCACATTTTGGGACTATCTCAGAGGAAAGCTAGGTGAGATTTAGATACAGCAAGAGAGAAGAAATTGACATGCTTTTAGTTTATTTGGCAAAAAAAAAAAGGAGAATGTGTATCACTATCTCTACAAGAACTTGTGCATTTTTATCACACAAATCGTATTTACACAAAGAAATTAACTTGCATTTATGAACTGACAACTTTTGTAGCTCTTACAAAAATTCTATCTTTTAAAAGAAAAAAAGAGGAACTACACTGTCTTTTATGAATAAGTCAATATACATGAAACCTTATTGCCTATAATTAGGCTATAGAAACAGCAAAGGCCATAAACATAAAGTGAAAAGTTCAACCTCAACACAAAAAACAGTATCAACAATGCTTCTATTCCCAAAAAGTGAGGGTACCTTTTTTTCAGTTTAAATTAAAGTGCAGAATTTGGAAACATTTGACTGAAGCTCTTATCTAAACATAAAGCGCCACTGTAACGTTATATTAAAATACCATAACATGAAATCAAAAATGTCCCCACACACCGGACTTATAGACTTATAGGACGCTGGCGCATCCTCCAACTCCCTCATCTCTCCCACTTGCCATTTCTCCGCGTGCCGTGACCTGCAGCGCTCCATACTCCACTTTTACTGGCTTGTTTACTAACTTGAACCGGCGCTGCACAGAGCGATCGGTAATGACATCAAATACCGCGAAAGTGAGTGACGGAGCCGTCGTTTCCGCTCTAGTGTGATGTTATTCACCGGTCGCTCTGTGCAGCGCCGGTCCAAGTCGAACAAGCTTATGTCGCGCGAAAAGAAAACACAAGTCACATACGGGCACGAGGTTACATTGCGCATGCGTCGAACCGTGAGACGCACACACGCTCCGAACCGAGACAAGCGAACCGAATGGTTCGGGTGTTTTTTCATGTACCGTGCCACCCCTAATATATATACACTCACCGGCCACTTTATTAGGTACACCTGTCTAACTGCTCGTTAACACTTAATTTCTAAGCAGCCAATCACATGGCGGCAACTCAGTGCATTTAGGCATGTAGACATGGTCAAGAAAATCTCCTGCAGTTCAAACCGAGCATCAGTATGGGGAAGAAAGGTGATTTGAGTGACTTTGAACGTGGCATGATTGTTGGTGCCAGAAGGTCTTGTCTGAGTATTTCAGAAACTGCTAATCTACTGGGATTTTCACGCACAACCATCTCTAGGGTTTACAGAGAATGGTCCGAAAAAGAAAAAACATCCAGTGAGCGGCAGTTCTGTGGGCAGAAATGCCTTGTTGATGTCAGAGGTCAGAGGAGAATGGCCAGACTGGTTCGAGCTGATAGAAGGGCAACAGTGACTCAAATAACCACCCGTTACAACCAAGGTGGGCAGAAGAGCATCTCTGAACGCACAGTACGTCGAACTTTGAGGCAGATGGGCTACAGTAGCAGAAGACCACACCGGGTGCCACTCCTTTCAGCTAAGAACAGGAAACTGAGGCTACAATTTGCACAAGCTCATCGAAATTGGACAATAGAAGATTGGAAAAACGTTGCCTGGTCTGATGAGTCTCGATTTCTGCTGAGACATTCGGATGGTAGGGTCAGAATTTGGCGTCTACAACATGAAAGCATGGATCCATCCTGCCTTGTATCAACGGTTCAGGCTGGTGGTGGTGGTGTCATGGTGTGGGGAATATTTTCTTGGCACTCTTTGGGCCCCTCTGTACCAATTGAGCATCGTTGCAACGCCACAGCCTACCTGAGTATTGTTGCTGACCATGTCCATCCCTTTATGACCACAATGTACCCAACTTCTGATGGCTACTTTCAGCAGGATAATGCGCCATGTCATAAAGCTGGAATCATCTCAGACTGGTTTCTTGAACATGACAATGAGTTCGCTGTACTCAAATGGCCTCCACTGTCACCAGATCTCAATCCAATAGAGCATCTTTGGGATGTGGTGGAACGGGAGATTCGCATCATGGATGTGCAGCCGACAAATCTGCGGCAACTGTGTGATGCCATCATGTCAATATGGACCAAACTCCCTGAGGAATGCTTCCAGCACCTTGTTGAATCTATGCCACGAAGAATTGAGGCAGTTCTGAAGGCAAAAGGGTGTCCAACCCGTTACTAGCATGGGGTACCTAATAAAGTGGCCGGTGAGTGTATATATATATATATATATATATATATATATATATATCTGTGTCTCATTTAAAGCTATAGGGTACAATGTGTGTAGGATGTTTACGCTTTTGCAAAAGTGTCGTATATGACGCCTTGGGATAAGAACGGGCTCGCAATTTACAATTGTTCATTTAATAAAGCTAGACTGAGCACCACACATTGGAACAGAACAATACATAATTCCCAACGTTTAACCGTCTTGAACCTGACAGCACCTTAAAAGTTCATACCATGAGATTCTGAACAGCACAGTGACTAAAGATTTCTGTGTGCATAGATAAACATTTATATATATATATATATATATATTTAAACAATAAGTGCCCATATTATGCTTTTTCATATATTACCTTAGTGTGTAACATAGCTGTTTGTGAATGTAAAATGTCTGCAACGTTTCAAAGATCAGAGTGCAGATATATACAAAGTTCTGTCATGAAACTCTAGGGGCACTATTTTAATGATCCGAGTGCATGGTCTAAAGCGCATGGCGCAAGTGCATTTAGGGCATGTCCAAATACACTTTTGCTAGTTTAACGATGGGAAAAATGGTCGGCGCCATGCAGGCGCATGGTCTAAAAGGGTTGTCCCTATTCTCTTGATGAGGAATGGGTGTGTTTCGGGCTTTATGTGCAATAAACCAATCAGAGTCTCATCTCCTATTCCCTTTAAATGCCAGTTGCACTTGCGGCATATTCACTATTTACATGAGGGAATTCGATGGTGGAAAGACCGAATGCTTCTCGAGAAAACAGATCTGCTTGTGCGTGAGGTTAAAGGAGTAGTTCACTTTTCAAAAAAATTTGCTGATAATTTACTCACCCCCATGTCATCCAAGATGTCCATGTCTTTCTTTCTTCAGTCGAAAAGAAATTAAGGTTTTTGATGAAAACATTCCAGCATTTTTCTCCATATAATGGACTTCAGTGGGAACCAAACGGTTCAAGGTCCAAAAGACAATTTTAGTGCAAACCGCAAACTGTTCAAAAGACTTTAAACGATTACAGATGATGAACAAGGGTCTTATCAAGCGAAACGATCGCTCATTTAATAAATAAGTACCAAAGTTTAAGTTTTATAAGCTCAAATGTTTGCCTTGCTCTGTTCTGTGATGCACGTTTGTAACTCTTGTTCGAACTCATTCATCAAAATGAACAAATCTTTTTCTCAGTCATTTGGTTCATTCAACGAACGAAATGAACAAATTGACTCCGAAAAAGATTTTGAAATCGCTTGATAAGACCCTTATTCGTCGTCTGGAATCGTTTAAAGACCTTTGAACAGTTTGCAGTTTGTACTGAAAGTGTCTTTTGGACCGTGAAACGTTTGGTTGTCCATTATATGGAGAAAAATGCTGGAATGTTTTCATCAAAAACCTTAATTTCTCTTTGACTGAAGAAAGAATGACATGGACATCTTGGATGACATGGGGGTGAGTAAATTATCAGCAAAAGTGTGTTGAAAAGTGAACTACTCCTTTAAAGCACGCAAGCAGACAATAATGTATTACCCAAATAAGCAGAGTGTACGCGTGTTGTGGACCCAACCTTAAGGCGCACTTTACTAATATTCTCTTTAAATAACAAAAAGAATATTGCGCCATTGACTTTAGACCAGGTTTCAGTTTCAGTTGCCTCAAAATAGCAACACGCCATCAATGCCCCTGAACACACCTCAGTTTAAGACCAGAAGCCCATGGGTGAACAGATGGACGTGAATGCATTTGCTATATAAACAATGTGGCACAGGACATGAAAATGATAACTGCGTCGGGCTGACACTAGCGTCGTGCCTGGTGCTACATTCCGCCAGGTCTATGATAGGGCCTTAGATGGTGCAGGCAGATACAGTAGGTCCTGCTTTCAATCACATTATTCTCTATGGCACAACTTATTGGTTCCTGCTACATCAGTAGCCAATGAGCTTGCATGCTCAACCTCCGAATTGGGTAGCATTTGCATAGAAGTTTGCAGCATTGGCTGTAGAAAGCCCCTCTACTTACTGTACAGGCTGTACTTACTCTGCAGCAGCAGAAACATAGCACATCTATTCTGCCGAGACCATATATCAACATTGTCATACCCATGACCATGCCAAACACTCAGAGAGTTATTATGACATAAATTTAGCCACTGGCTCTTAAAAGATAGAAGCGAGTCGCGACTGCCTAAAACGAGTTGTCAGTAATTCCAGTCTGAATTCCTGCATGAATCTGGTAGGTTTCTAACAAATTTGCATAACGCCAGCTTATGGTCTTCATTGGATGCCCGTTAACAACGTCTGCTTTGACCAGCCCTCAAGCACTGTAGTTAAAGCTGAAGCCTGGAAGAGTTTGGTTCGGGTTGTCGACATGACAAACAGATGCTGTTTTCTGCACTGCCAAAGCAAATCCACTTTGCATGCACTTCCAACGGATGATGACCTTTATTTCACCAGGGAAAACCTCTACAGATTTTAGGAATCTCTTTTGCAAGAGTGCCCTAGCCAAGACAGGCAGCAAAAATAAGACTTTACAAAAGACATCAATTTTACATCACAGTCGTCCAATAAATGATCAGTCAAAACAACTCGGATAAACCAAACAACAACTCATTTAAAATTGTCTTAAATTCCTTTAATGAAACAAGTGATGAGGTGAAATTAAGATATGGTAATAGACACGCACTTTAAGCAGTCGAACAATCGCAACAGACAGGGCCATCTGACCAATCAGAGCAGATTAGGCTTTAGAAAGTTGGGTTTATAGAGACTGTAGCCATGTTTCCATCCACTTGTCAATCGAATTATCTGAAATTCGGTTAAAAAAACTCATGCGGATAAAGCTGGTGAAAGTGCGTTTCCATCCAACGGCTTTAAAGCGAATAAAAACCTGTACGTAATGACGTCACATGCTGTTTTGCGATCAATTTGGTATATCGAATTGATTTGAGACATTTTAAGGTGTTTCCATTTATTTTCGCACTAAATCGAACAACATTCAAGCAAACTTTTGCGAACCAAGTTTTGTTAGACAAAACGGATCGCCCCATCTACCAAAAAATGATCAATATTTCACAAGTTGAAGGCTAATAATGCCTATGTGCCAGCTGATAGCGACATATGATAATGTATGCGAGGCGGTTGTTGTATTCGCTATAACAACCGCCTCGCTATATTATCCTGCTTATTATATATAAATCAACCAAATAAATAAATAAATCAATAATTTGACACAAAATATTGACTTAAAAACGAGTTTATTGATTTAAAAACGAGTATTGCTTCTGCTAAAGAAAATAGTCTGTTCCGTCTCTGAACTGCGTCCATGGCAACGGTGTGTTATACTAGCAGCGCCGCAGTCTGTTAACTAGAAATAACGGACCACATTCTACATTACAATTCAACCAAGCCACGTAAAAACAAGCAAAACTAACCTAAGAAAACAACGACGCTATAAACATTGCTATGATGTTGACGATGCACGTATGCCCGACGACAGCGGAGGTGACTGTGGTGTGGGAACGACAGCGCTCCATCAGTTCTGGGAGATCGTGGTTTACGGAAACCCTTTGGTTGAAGCATCTTTTTGCTTTGTCCACTTACATCTGTCTTTGTTGACATCCGCCATGTGTGCGCAAACAGACTGGCCGGAAATGAACTCGTCTTCTGACGTGTTGCAACCATAAAAGGGCATAAAACTTAATAAAACGTTTCCATCAGCTTTTATCGCATTAGCCGTATATCGATCAAGAGAAAATCCGATGAGACCGAACGCATTTCATTTGAGTCGATTTTCATGAAATTTCATCGAATTTTACTGTTTCCATAAGGCTTTTTTCATTCGATATCACTTAATTCGGATAAAAACGTGTCGATGGAAACATGGCTTGTGAGAATAGAGGTAATGCTGCAATGTATGCTGTTATGTTTTAAAATGTAGGTTACTCCCAAACAAAATTAGGAGCCTTTAAAATGTGACAATTGGATATTTTTGAGAATATTGGATCTTACAAAGTTACTCCATGATTTACGCCAAAGACATCCCAAGGCCTAGCAGATATGTTTGCAAATATCTGCAAGAGATTAGCTTCACCAAACAATCCAAATATTGCCATCTGAGTCATCTGAACCATGTGTTTCCCATATCCCCCATGCTAAATGAACACATCACTGACATTTGCTGTCTGCCAGCATTGATACATAGAATTCAATAAGCAATGAATGATTTATTCATTGGATCAAGGATTTTGATCCAATTAGGCATCCTAACAGCTCTCAGAAAATTCGAGCTTTGAGCTCAGCCTTCAGATTCTTAGTGCAGTCTAACTGAGTGTCTTTCTTGCGGCTATAAAGACCTTCTGTCTCAATGTGTCGCCTCTAACTGCATCGCATACAGATTGCATTGAATTTAGTAATGCTGGCCTGATGGCGTTGGTAATGAATTAGTGGTGTGAGGTGCTCGGGGAACCATTTCAGAACACCCACTCCATGGTTTCATTAGCAAGTCGACAGAGTAGCTCCACTGATCGAAGCCTAGAAAATGTATAGCCCGTAATTAATGCTAGGATTTATGCAATATGAGAACATAACGCTGGTCTCTCACTGTGTAATTAATCCAAGTGCTGAAGGCAAACCTCATGTGAACTGCGCTAAAGATGCCACGGCTAAAGGGATCGCCTAAACGGGAGCATCTCTGATAGTATAACTCCATACAGGTATGTCACTTATAAAATTAGTGTGTCTGTGGACGCATCAGGCTGGTATTTTAGCCGAACTCGCGGTTAATTAACCCAAACCTTTCCCAGCACATCGCACCTAGAAAAGGTGGTCTGAGTCGAGTTTATGTGATTTCGGCGTATGGTTTAAAACTAGTATGAAGGCGATCCATCCATCCTAATAATAATAATCACTAATAGTGGTGTAGAATAAATTATAGTCTAGTCTAAATAAGACTAGTCAAGTCAAGTTCTATAGCACATTTAAAAACAACAGAAGTTAAACCAAAGTGCTTTGCAGATCAATTAAAATATAAAACTCAATACCACAAATGAATACATTTAAATTCATCATCATTTATTGTATCCGCTTCAAAACCAATTTCGTAATCTATTCAAAAGCCACAGAATAAAATAAATAAACAAATAAAAATATTTTAAAAATGGCTAGCGATGAAGATGACCTTAAATGGAAAAGGACACCAAAATTTAGGATCTATCACAGAAAAAGACTGCTGCGTTTTGGACAAGCTATAGATGAGATAACGCAGTTTGGGGTAGACCAATGTACAATGAGGACCTTTTAGGGCCAATTAGGGCTTGCTCAGATGAACAATTCCTGTCTATACTCACTGGGAAATAAAATTGTGAATGGTCAGCATGACAATAAGATGCGGGAAACAATAAGGGAAAGCATGTACAGTGAAATTAACAAGGGTCCTGAGACTGACCCTTGAGGGACACCACATTGTAGCTGAACCAACAGGGACAAATATTTCAATAACTCGCTCTGTGAGCTGTTACCCTAAATAGCCACAGCTAGTGGAGTTCATGCGATGGAAATGTGATTGGGAGTGGTGGAGAAGGAGGTTAGCAGTTATTATCACAAGGGCATATGTGTTTACCCTTTATAATGAACTGTTGTTTATCTATGCCAGGGAGACGTGTGGTCCCATGGGATGTAGGTGCTCTGTTCAGTCAAAAATAATCACAGTCTGTTCCAGAAGATATCATGAAAATTGCATATAGTATTGAAGTATTTATCTATATCTGTCAAGTGCAAAGTCATTACCTAAGAACATTTAAATAAAAAACTCATAGTTGACTTTCGAAATAAACAAAAGCAGTTTGTTACTTCACTCCGAATGCTATTTTTAGTTTGGCTCATCACCGTTTGACGTGCATCAGAATTCCTGTGCTCTTGACTTCTTGTTTTGAATTGCTAATACTTCATTTCAAAGCCCTGTGCGACTGGATGGATGAAACATCTGGTGGTGAAGAGGTTGTTTTTGTGCGGCTGAAACTTCAGAGGCAGGTTTAATCTTTCTTCTAACACCTATCAGCCCTAAAAGCTGCTGGTGTCTCCCCCCCGATGTGGACTTCCTTCCCTTGATACGACATTAGTCTGCAAGGCACCAGGTGGTTGCGATGAAATATTGCCAGCGACCAAATGTTCGTCATCAGCAATGAGAAATGGAGAGAAAAGCAACAAATATGTCAAGTCACCTTTATTTATTCAGCGTTTTATACAATACAGATTGTTTCAAAGCTGCTTTACAGTAAAGAAATAGGAAATTACAGTTCTGCTCATACGTTTACATGTCTAATGAAATCTAGATCTATGAGGTGGCAAGATGGGCCATCTAAGTTTGGGGAAAATAATGTCTTGTTAATAATAGGACTTAAAGAATTAGTTCACTTTTGAAAAAACTTTTGCTGATAATTTACTCACCCCCATGTCATCCAAGATGTCCATGTCTTTCTTTCTTCAGTCGAAAAGAAATTAAGGTTTTTGATGAAAACATTCCAGGATTTTTCTCCTTATAATGGACTTCCATGGGAACCAGACGGTCCGAGGTCCAAACGACAGTTAATAACAGTTTCAGATGCAGCTTCACATGTCATTAAACGACACCAGACGATGAATAAGGGTCTTATCGTGCGAAACGATCGGTTATTTCAAAGCTTATTCCAAAAATGTAACTTTTCTAAGGACAAATGCTAGCCTTGCTCTATTCTGTGAGGCGCGTTTGCAACGTCACGTAATACGTAATTACGTTCAAAAGGTCACGGGCGACGTAGCCGGAAGTACAGAATCAAAATCATCCGACATCGTTGTTTTACCTTTTAATTCCTTTTTTTGTAAACGGCGTTTGAGTTAGTTTTCACGTTCAACCTATGCGTTCAACTTGTAAACACCTCGGTTGTTCTCTGACTCTGTACTTCTGGCTACGTCGCCCGTGACCTTTTGAACGTAATTACGTATTACGTGACGTTACAAACGCGCCTCACAGAATAGAGCAAGGCTAGCATTTGTCCTTAGAAAAGTTACATTTTTGGAATAAGTTTTGAAATAACCGATCGTTTCGCATGATAAGACCCTTATTCATCGTCTGGTGTCGTTTAAAGACATTTGAAGCTGCATCTGTAACTGTTATTAACTGTCGTTTGGACCTCGGTTGGACCGTCTGGTTCCCATGGAAGTCCATTATAAGGAGAAAAATCCTGGAATGTTTTCATCAAAAACCTTAATTTCTTTTCGACTGAGGAAAGAAAGACATGGACATCTTGGATGACATGGGGGTGAGTAAATTATCAGCAAACGTTTTTTCAAAAGTGAACTAATCCTTTAATAATGCTCCAATTATTATTGTTGCAAGTGCTTGTTGCAAAAACAAATTAATAATTGTTCAAATCACTTACGAATTATTTTAGTTTTTGTCCAATAAATATACTGTTAATAAAATGTTCATTTTAAAAATATAGAATCAAAATTGCAAAAAAAAAAATTCTGAAACCATTGAAGGAGATCCCATAATATTTTAATATAGTTTTACTATATTTGGTTGTAGTAATACGATGGTTTCATAAATAGTGATTATAATTTACAATTTGAGCCTAACCACATCATGTCAACAAATGAAAAAGTCAGCCAGCTGTTTATTATCATGTTAATTATTGTGCCTTTAGCCCCAAAGACCATACTTATAGATATTCATCCATTATTGAAAACTGTTGCTTTAATTACCTTGAACAAAACTGAAAATAATTACAGTAGCAAGACCTTTGTCTCAAAATACAGTCAATTTTATTGATTCTCATTTGTTAAATAAATCTGAAAACAACTTCTTCTTCTAAACGTGCACGGTCATGTCAATGAGTTCTATGAGCATCATCAAAAGCGGTTGTTGAGAAAAGTGCTGAGCTGAATTTTTGTGGTTTATCGAGTGGTTTAAAAGGGAATAAAGTCAAATGAGCGTTTTACCCCATGCGCCTTTAGCTTTGTCAACTGTCCTGGCCACAGGTGACCTTTCCCCCAACTGAGCCTGCCTTCTCCAAAGTTTTTTTTTTCTCCCTCTGGCTTGCTTATTTGGGGACACTTAATATCCTGCAATATTGTGGATTTTACTGTACTGACACTGTTGCATGAGAACTGGTTGCTAAGGTGTTCTGAGTGGTTAAAAGACTGTTGCTACTTGCTAAGCAGTTGATAAACAGACAGACATTTTCAGATATATGAGCCAGAAATTCGATCAATGTAAAGACAAGGAATTTCTTTGTGTATGGGCTGTGCAGTAAAGCTCACTCTGACTTCAAGAGGTGCACTGGTGACTGACACTACGGGCTGTTGTTGTTAGCATCTTTGTTAGTAACGGGTGATGGCCTCGTCATTTGCCGGCTGTCATCGGTTCGAGTGGATCCAGCTGTACAGTGATATAGGGATAATGTATTTCTGTAGACCAAACCCCAGAAACGAGTTCACATTTAGCACTTCCTGTTCGATTGTGCCCTATTCAATTTAATGGGTTTTTGGTTAAATGCGTGAAATAAAGGCTGTGTTTAACACAAGCTCAAGATATTCACGTTTTATTAAAATGCAACAGTAAAACCCCTTGTGATTTTATGAAACCTTTTACTTGTCTTGTAAAAGTTGCTAACATGTTGCTAACTTGGACTATAGAGGTTGGACTATAGACGGAGACATTAAACATCATAAGACAAAATGCATCTACTCAGTAATCACTTTCGATTATCAGCTTTGTTGTGTTTATACCCTTGCAAACTATTATAACTTGAAGTTTGAGGGAAAATTTAACAAAGAATGAAATATGGATGCTTAGTAATGGTGATGTTGAGGTCATGTGACAGTGGCATAGTTGGTCTATGGCCTATGTTTAGCTTTTGACCTCCGCCGAATAAATGTACTCTTCAAAAGTTGTGTTCAGTTGTGAAGATTATCGTGATGAACAAAACATGTTAGAATCATAAACCTTTGTTGGACACAGAGCTTATTTTCTGCAATAATCCAAAAGCCAATGAAAAAATCCTATTGGGTTTTTGGCGAGGGAACCAGGGTGATGCCAACGTTTGTGTTAGCCAACAAAAATATGCCATCACTTCAACACTCGACATATTTGATTATCTATTAATGACACACCTCTGCATCTTCTCTGTATATGATCGATTTTTGATGAACATAAAATGCAAAAGCATTTTTGGGACTTACATTTATCTATCTGTTTATTACTACATAATTACATAGACTGAACACGTAATACGCATGACGTCACCGTTTTCACAAATTCACAGTTTTGTTGTTTACAATGAGACTATAACGCTATCGTTTTTTTTTTAAGTTTGCACTCTGAATCCCGTTTTCAAATGTTTGCTTTTTCGGGCCCCCAAAAAGCAGTTGTCGTATTTAGTGTTGTCACGGTACCAAAATTTCAGTATTCGGTACCAATACCAGTAAAAATTCACGGTTCTCGGTACCAATTTCGGTACCAAAGCTTAGTTTAAATTGACATATATTTAAGTGTTTATCACGGTTACAAGTATGGAAACTGTACATTTGTATTATAAACACTTTAGAAAAAAATTAGATAAAATGACCTAAAATAAACAATAGTATGCACTAACACATTTTTAAAGTTGTTTGTAAAGTTCTAATCCGTTAACATTTATTTAATGCACAATGAATGAAGTGAACAAACATGAACAATCAAGTGTTTCTATTAAATAACATTTACAAACATGAATTAATGTTGTAAAAATATATTGTTCACTCAATGTGTTGATGTGAAGTAGCTAATGTTGATAAATGGTATCTTACTGTAGCATTACCAAACTATAGGCTACTGGATGTTTTATTTTATAGGCAACATGTTTTATTTGATTTGGCTGTACTTTTATTTAATCTAAAACTGCATTCATATTTAATTTTGAAAAGGCTTTTTAAAACTGCTGAGTTATAAAGGCAAGAATACGCCTAGAACTGGCACTGACATTAAATGACATAAATAGGGATGCATCGATACCAATACACCAGTACTCTGGTGTTGGTTGGATACTACTGTGCTCATGTACTCGTAAAACTACCCCGAAAGCACTTTAGAGGCCGTTCACATATCGCGTGTGTTTTTTTTTATTATATTTTTTATTAATAATATATTTTATTATTATTATATATTTTTTTATATTATATTTTATTTATATATTTTTTTTTTTAGTACCGACTTGGTACCGAAGTACCGAGTTTTTTGACAACACTAACACAGACCAAACTAAACATAACCCATGCGTTTTATACAACTCGATAACCTGATATGTTTGGTTATAATCACTGGCGTACATCATACCATAATGTCAATATCAAAAGAGCTTCCTGAACCCCTCAAGAATTCTGTTATTGATTGTAAGTTTGAAAAGGGATTTGAAGCCATTTTCAAGCTCTTTAAAACCCATCATTTCACTGTACCTTAAATAAACTACAAATGGAAAAAGGTTTTAGGCCACTGCCAAATTGTCCTGAGAATTTATCACAGAAGCAGAGCGCAATGTGCTTCAGGAGGTTGTCAAGGGATCAAAGGACAGGGGGTCAAAGTAATCCAAATGCAGTAGTCAGAAATCCAATCCAAAATCAACAGGCTGGCACAAATGCAAAAGAACAAGCAGTGATTGAAGCAAATGTACCAGGTGTTCAGCGAAACAGAACTGGCAAAGAGAACAGAAAAAGCTCAGAAACATGTAGGTATGATGCAGCAAGCAGAGTAAATATAACAACATCATTAAAGCAGCGGTGTTTGCCATTGTGTGCAAGGACAAAAGTTCACAAAGTTGGGAATTTAAACTAAAGAGCTCATTGTAAAATCGGCCCAAAATTTGGAAACTGTCGCAAAATCATTTTGTAAGACAAAAGACAAATTTTCATTTAGATCAATGAATGAATGGATTTGTGCAAAGGGGGCCCACACTGACTGCTTCAATTACAATAGAGATTTATGTGAAATATTCATTGTTGCTAAAACACTGTACTAGTCGCGGCCAGGTTGCAAAGATTGCACGATGATTCAAGAGACAAACAAAATGGTCTTTAATAATGAATCGAATTAGTAAAGAGAAAAAAGTGAAAGCAAGTAACTTATACTGTCGTCTGCATTTAACCCATCCAATTTAGTGCACCTACATTAAAAGCAGTGAGTAACACACACATACACACACAGCCATAGCCATTTTTTGGTAAGGCGCCCATGGAGAGATTGGGGGTTTGGTGTCTTGCTCAAGGTCACCTCAGTCATTTCCTATTGAGAATCAAACCGACAACCTTCAGTTTACAAGTCTGACTCTCAAACCATTAGGCCACAAATACCCCAAAGACACAGGAAATCACTGGAATGTAAGCAAGATTTAAACATGGACTTGATATGGAAAATAATTATACACCGTACACACACATTTGTGTAATAACAAACTTTTATTTTGGATGCGATTAATCGTTTGACAGCCCTAGTTTTTATTTATTACAGTTGTTCTTGGGCAGAGCATGTGATAATTAATTGTGGCTTATTTGTCAATGAAGAAACGTAGTGTGTGACATTTTCCCCTGCAGGTCTTTACTGTCTTTTTTTAAATTAGTATACATTTTATTATTAATTATTCATTAAAAATGTCCAGCTGTGTGGTTGATAGAGTGATTTTTTTGCTGACTTTGGAGCTTATATTGAATCCACTAGGTCATGTTGACTACAGTCAATATAACCTTTACAGAGTTTACTGCTTCACAGGAGAGGCACAAAATGTGAAGTGTGGCGTTAAAGAGAAATGCTGAGCAGGCAAATAGAGCAGGGGAAAAACCCTCCCTTCCTCTTCACTACAGCTGACCTACAGCCTCCTTTAATTTACAGCTATACAAGTCAAAGAGGACGCCATTTTGCATAGTGTTACTGAGCTTTAATCAAACCGATAGATGGAGATGTGGTGCGTTTTACATTTATGAGTACAGAATGGGAAATGCAGTGTGCTGGCAGTCGTGGACTTTCTTCTCTTTCAATCAGTGCTTTATGAGTCTTACAGTGTGTGCAGTGGAAACATGATGATGATGATTATATTTAAAATCCCTGTGTTTCTAAATGATTCGAACAAGAAATTATTTTAAATATTTCAAGTTTTTTTTCTTGAAACAACATTGAGAGAGACCTACTATGTTCTACTGTAGTCTTGAAATACACTAAACCCCCAAAAAAGTGTTTGAAGTGAACAGTTAAGTCACATTTCTCCGTGTGTGTGTGTGTGTCTCCACGGTTTGCAGTGTGTGTGTGTGTGTGCGGTTACGCTTTATTTTACAGTGTACAGTGTACTTACCTAATAAATTACTGAGTCTGGTAATATAACGTAACTACATGGGTTATGGTTAGGTTTAGGTTCAGGGTTAGTACCACTTTTTAACCCAGTTAGTGTAATTGCTGCAATAAGTACATAGTACACTCACCTAAAGGATTATTAGGAACACCATACTAATACTGTGTTTGATCCCCTTTCGCCTTCAGAACTGCCTTCATTCTACGTGGCTTTGATTCAACAAGGTGCTGAAAGCATTCTTTAGAAACGTTGGCCCATATTGATAGGATAGCATCCTGCAGTTGATGGAGATTTGTGGGATGCACATCCAGGGCACAAAGCTCCCGTTCCACCACATCCCAAAGATGCTCTATTGGGTTGAGATCTGGTGACTGTGGGGGCCATTTTAGTACAGTCAACTCATTGTCATGTTCAAGAAACCAATTTGAAATGATTCGAGCTTTGTGACATGGTGCATTATCCTGCTGGAAGTAGCCATCAGAGGATGGGGACATAGTGGCCATAAAGGGATGGACATGGTCAGAAACAATGCTCAGGTAGGCCGTGGCATTTAAACGATGCCCAATTGGCACTAAGGGGCCTAAAGTGTGCCAATAAAACATTCCCCACACCATTACACCACCACCACCAGCCTGCACAGTGGTAACAAGGCATGATGGATCCATGTTCTCACTCTGTTTACGCCAAATTCTGACTCTACCATCTGAATGTCTCAACAGAAATCGAGACTCATCAGATCAGGCAAAATTTTTCCAGTCTTCAACTGTCCAATTTTGGTGATCTCTTGCAAATTGTAGTTTTTCCTATTAGTAGTGGAGATGAGTGGCACCCGGTGGGGTCTTCTGCTGTTGTAGCCCATCCGCCTCAAGGTTGTGTGTGTTGTGGCTTCACAAATGCTTTGCTGCATACCTCGGTTGTAACGAGTGGTTATTTCAGTCAAAGTTGCTCTTCTATCAGCTTGAATCAGTCGGCCCATTCTCCTCTGACCTCTAGCACCAACAAGGCATTTTCGCCCACAGGACTGCCGCATACTGGATGTTTTTCCCTTTTCACACCATTCTTTGTAAACCCTAGAAATGGTTGTGAGTGAAAATCCCAGTAACTGAGCAGATTGTGAAATACTCAGACCGGCCTGTCTGGCACCAACAACCATGCCACGCTCAAAAATGCTTAAATCACCTTTCTTTCCCATTCTGACGTTCATTTTGGAGTTCAGGAGATTGTCTTGACCAGGACCACACCCCTAAATGCATTGAAACAACTGCCATGTGATTGGTTGATTAGATAACTGCATTAATAAGAATTTGAACAGGTGTTCCTAAAAATCCTTTAGGTGAGTGTATGTACATGGGGAACATGACTGTAAAATAAAGTTCTACAGTGTGAACACGAACTTGGATAGTTACATGTAGAGCACAAATTCAGAGTAGGGGATACCATACTTGAACTTCACGTCACTTCACTTCATTAAAACCTGGACTGAGGGAGGGGGTCCAGTCCGACTGTATGTAGTTTTAAAATATAAAGGGAAAAAAAATGATTTTTTTGGATCAAAATATCCAAAAACCACTAGAAAAATGTTATATATTTTGCTGATTTGTGTAAATACATTATCCCAAATATTTCTAAGAATGTTTAAATCCAGAGGAATAAGTCATTTTAACCAGGACACGGACTATGTCAGTGCGTCGCAATGACATCATTCCCGCGTTACACTTGATTTCCTCGGTTTTATTTTGCAGAAACCATGGAAACACCAAAGACACTTTAATATATTATGTGTTCTATGAGATGGATGAGCAACTGTTTGGATACATTCATCGAAAGAAAACTAATCATTGTTAAAAGGCTCAACACAGTGAGTCTTTGTTTAAATCTTGTTTTCTTGATTTACTGCAAGTACCACAGAGCATTTGCCATGCCTAATATCGATCTAGCTCACTGCAGTGTGCAACAAGTGTCTCATACAGTATCCCCCGAGAGAATGCACAGATAGCACATAGCATTAAAACAACATTCAGCACACTCAAATGTATCTAATATAATAATACAGCGCTGTATTATCCCACATAAGCATGACCGGAAGAAGCAGGAGCGGCGCAATAAATAAAAGCAGCATAATAAAAGCTTTCGTGCTTTTTTCTCATTAGCAAACGCTCCAGCGGCCTCGTTCCACTCCAGCGGCTTTCGTAACGTTAATAAATCTTTAATACATTACCAGTCATCCATGAATATGATTTCTGCCCGAGTCCCGTTGTATTCTCCACCGGCTGTAGAGGTGAAGACAACAACTCCCATGATTCCGCCAAATCAAGATGTCATCAAGCTACGCTTTTGTTTTGAATAAAAGAGCTCTAGTGTCGGAAAATTACCTTTAAAGGGATAGTTCACTTTGAAATTAATTTTTGGTATGTTTTAGCTTACCTCAAGGGCATCCAAGATTTAGGTGACTTTGTTTCCGCAGTAGTTTCAATTTTTATATTTTTAGGTCAAACCATTCTTGTCTTTCAGTCATATAATGCAGGTCTATGGTCACCAAATTAAGTCCAAATTAAACATGATTTAATGACTCGTAAATGTAAGTACACATTGATGGCCTAAGACACGAAACGAGCAGTTTGTGTGAGAAAACAACTTCTCTGTGCATGCTCTTTGAGGTGGTGACCTCCATTATATGACTAACAGACAAGAACGGTTTGACCTAAAAAATATCAAAATTGCAACTATGGAAACAAAGACACCTACATCTTGGAAGCCCTTGAGGTAAGCTAAAACATACCAAAAATTAATCCAAGTGAACTATCCCTTTAAAGCATTATTTGAGATTTTCATAGAATACAAAAGAAGTGCATAAGAGTGAATTTTCAACATGACAAGTCAACATGAAATCAAAATTGACATTCTAGAGAGAAAAGTTCATAACGTTTGAAACGACTTTCCTTTTAACCACTTACTCGCACTTACGCTAGTTTGAGTTTAAGTGCCTTCTCTTTACGTAGCATTTAAAAAGCTATTCAAACAATATTTTTTATTCTGTTTAGCCCTGAGGTTAAAGGCTACGAGGCAGAGAACCTGACTAAAGACCTAGTAGGACATAGAAGTGTGATGGTGATGGAGGTGTTGTTTAATTTATTGATTAGTCTGAATGCTGCAGGGCTGTGCTGTTTCAGTGAGTTTGCATTACATGAAGTGGGCTTTTTGCATCCTGCCACACTTCAGCTAAAATGGCTTTCTAGCTCTGCATTTATGAGTGTGTTTGCACTCTATCTCAGCCTCACATACTTTCTCCGGGAGGAACGGGCTTTTGCAGTTGACTGGCTTGCTGTCAGGAATAGCTGCTGGTTCTGTCAAAGCACTTTAAAAAATGGTTCCTCACCTCAGTAATCGCAGATAACTTGTCAGTTTCAATAAAATGGACAGCCCAAAGCTGCACGGAAAAAATACTCCGGGACACAATAAGATAATAAAATCGGTGGCACAGATAATTAATGTATATCGATAGCTTGCAAAGAAAAATGATTTTTGTCGCATCTTGAAAAATAATACACCTGATTAAATCCATGAAATTGCAATCTGCGATTGAAAAACCAATGCATCTGTAAAAAAATGATTGGCAACGTCTATTAAATTAACAGAGAAGGAAAAAAAACTATTGATGCAGCTTTTAATTATATGCGAGGAGAGATTCTGCGAATGTGTTAAGGGTAAATCGTGCCACTAAATGAGAGCTTCGACCTTCACGGTTTTATTGAGATTTCAGCTGAGTGTTAGAGTTCTCCTCCTCTGCACTGCCTCTGAACACCAACCTCCATTGTTTCAGAGAAAGCAATGTGACCAGCAAAGTGAGCAAATGTTTTACAGCTACATCATTCCATGAATTCCAATCTTTCCCAGGAGACATTCACAACAATATTAACAAAAGTTTCCATCTACTTTTTGCATTTTTTGTTATTGACAAAGTGAATGTTTAAAAAAAAAAAAAAAAAAGATTGTGAATTCATCCAATTAACATTTTAGTGATAAAATGGTGTCCATAATGATGTCATCCCTAAAAAAACTGAATTATCGCAACATTAAAAATAATCTTCAATACTTTCCATAAATTTTACAGATACCACAAATTAAAAAGTATCTTTCACCAGTTTTCTTACTGCTTTTACTCCTTACTATATATATATACAGTAATACTACTATTACTGTATATAGTGTATAATATGCGTTTGGTCTACTCCGCGCCCTCAGATCACTTGGACGTGGCTGTGGTTACACGAGGTAAAAACGATATAAATACTGTTCGTTTTCTCACACAAACCGCTCGTTTCGTGTCTTAGGCCATCAATGTGTATTTACATTTACGAGTCATTAAATCATGTTTAATTTGGAGTTCTCTGTGCATACTCTTTGAGGTGGTGACCGTAGACCTGGATTATATGACTGACAGACAAGAACGGTTTGACCGAAAAATATCAAAATTTAAAATACTATGGAAACAAAGACACCTACATCTTGGATGGCCTTGAGGTAAGATAAAACATACCAAAAATTTATTTCAAGGTGAACTATCCCTTTAATGATGACAGGATTTTCATGTTTAGGAGAACTCTTCTTTTGATAAATGTATGATTTGACATGATGATATTTTGTCATCTTACTAATGGTTACAAAGTGCATTAATAATTAAAGAAAAAATATATACATTTTTTTTTTTTGGTTGTCAAATGAAGTTGAAGCAAAATAATAACTGAAGTCATTGCGATATCGCTTTTCTAATCTAAACTTAGATTGAGCTGTAATAAATTCAGGATGCTGCATTTTTGGAGCACAATCGGAAGTAAATATACAAATAAATAAATGGGGTATCATACTAATGTTGTAATTGTCTAGTGGTTAAGGATATGCGATAATAATTTATGCCCCTTGGCTAATCAAAAGTTTCGAGGCAGGGAGCTTACTCTTGGAGATGAGGATAATGAGCTTAGCATGAAAATATTATTTGATTCTGCTTAAGTGATAGAGCTGAACTGATTGCTGGGTAATTTTAAAATGTTACCTCCCTAATTGTAATTTGTTTTTCCATATCCGAAACTCACTCAATTTATGATTTCCTTTGTATACATATGAAAGAAACATACGTACCGTTTTATCATGGGCCTATTGTAACACTGCTTGAAAAGGTTCAAATCTAATAATATCTGATCATGATAAACTGCCGTGTATTTTCAGGTTTGCCGGATGTATGAGGAAAATACCTGAGGCAAGTTACACAGAACAGTAAATTTTCTGAAAAAAACAAACAAACAAAAAACAAGATACTTGGCGTACACTGTATACAGGAATCCATGACATGACATGGACATATGCAGCTGAAACATTGCTGGCTGCAAGGACTGATGGCTGTCAGGTGTGAAGATCTTTCATATGTGTATGACGGGCAGTTAAGATTCTTGTTGTGTTTTCAGATGGAGGGAGGGGTGTAAGCCACAAAAAAGCCACAAAATATAGTTTTAAAAGGTTAGTTCGCCCCAAAATTGTGTCTACAGTCAACAACTGGCTTCGAGTCGGTCGACGTCTCTACCTTTTTGAACACTATCACTCCGGAATAAGGTCTTTAGTGCTCCACTTAAAGGAGTCATGAACTGGCTTTTTAAATTTTATTATATTGTTGTCTGAGGTCAACTTATGATGTTTGCTTGGTTTTTGCATTCAAAAACGTCAAAATGAAAAAGTAATAGGCTGTTTTGTACCCAAGTTTTGAGCCTACCTGAGAAACGCTCGTTTTTTCTGGGCATCTCGCACTGAAGACTTGGAAGTAAACGCCCACTGCTGTGAGTGGATAACAGTTTTGCATATTATAATGAGTTTCAACTCACCCGTCGATGCACTTGGGGGAAATTGGCTTTATTCACAGCTGCACTACTTCCTGAACTTAAGCCAGCTCCTTGTTTCCTGTCTGCCATTATTGGCCAAATTGATTAATCCAGGTGTGCCTGACCTCAGTAGTCACGGCAACAATAATCAGACACAACTGAATTAATCAAGTTCGGCCAATAATGGCAGACAGGAAACAAGGAGCTGGCTTAAGTTCAGGAAGTAGTGTAGCTGTGCATAAGGTCAATTGTTTTGAAAACATTCAATGTAGTAAAATGGCAACCGGAATGATTCGACCCAGAGTCCGTGTGTTGCACAATTCCTGTCAGATCCCAGACTGATCTCATGAGATAGCGTGTGTATGACACGCCAATTCGTATTTCCATTTTTGGCGTGCCATCAAGACGCATAATCGCCTTTCAGCGTGTTTATGAACGCCGTTGACTTAACGTTATATAAATATATGACTTACCTCAACCCCGTCCCTAAACCTAACTGTCACTGGGGTTAATGGCATTTATGACTGTTCCCTTACCATCCTAGGAAAGAAAAAGATATGACTTACCTCAACCCCGTCCCTAAACTTAACCGTCACTGGGGTTAATGGCATTTCTGACTGGAGATTTGACTGCGTGTACAGACACGCGGAATGACGCGGACGTTAATGGCGTAGACATATACGCATACACGCGGATACACGCGGATAGCTCAAAATGCGTAGAGATAACACGCCACCTGGCGCGAAAGTGGCGTATATGTTTACGCAAAAGTCATGATGTCATGTTGCAGATCCAATAAAGATGGCACAGCACCGTTCTTTACTCTTAATCGGTCTCCAAATCCAGTTTTGTTGACAAAACAATCCTCAGTTAAATGAAGCGAACAGATGGATGATATTTTACCTCATCAGCTGGAACGTCATTAAAAATAAAGTTCCATGTAGTCCTATTGGAATCCAGAGGAAGCTTATGCAGCGACTGTCTTCTTCCACGACCAGGCACTGCACAATATTCTGCATTGCTCGGTAGCTCTATCTAGTTTGTCATCACGAGGTAGGGATCTATGTTATTTAGCTATGCGTGTAATGCGCGAATCGGTAGGCGGGGATAACGGCCGTGTTGAAGTAGGAGTTGATCTTCTTCTGCGGGGGTGGTGTTTTATCCTCTTTGACGTCATAGTTCCCCACTTTGAAAAACGAGTCGTTTGCTGAGCCTGGTGTCAATAAAAGCTTTTATTGGACTAAGAAGGGCGTTTTCAGTTCTGAAACTTACAGGATATTCTTATAATATGATGACCTCAAAAGCTCAAGGAAATTTTGATTTCTCATTTCATCACCCCTTTAAAGCTGCAGTCTAGTGTTTTCCCTATTTGTCGCCATCTCTGTCCGAAATCCACAATTGACCTATTGCTAAGCCACGCCCCCTCCACTCACTCAACAAACACGGCACGTGCGCTATGGCAGCGGTCACAGTAGGAGACATTTCACAGGAGGCAATTGGTGATTTTTGGAGACAGAAAAATTATATATCATCTCGAAGTCACCTAAAGGGCATTAACTATGCATTGGAGGGTTATATTAATAATTTTATTGTTGAGAAGGACGATAAAAAGCTTCATCTCCAGGCAGAGATGTACAGGTCACAGTATAAACATGATAACCCGCTTATCGTTGCCATTACCGTTTGGTGCGACAGTATTTACATGAATCATTCAGCACACCATTGTTAACATTTGTTATCTGGGTTATTAACAGATACGTTAATGAAGCTAAGTGACATGATGTACAATGCAGCTAGAGCGTTAATCTTTTCAAATGTACGTCTAACGTTAGCCTTAACGTTACGTTAGAGATTTTAAAGATAACGTTCAAATACGTTGTTGACTTAACTTAGATCACATGTAGACATCCTTGTTTAATTTATCCACGTTTAGTTGGTGTTGTGGTCTAGCTACCCCATAACTTTATCCAGAGCATACACTTATCTCGGTTGAGATGTGGCTTGGGAAAGGGTAAAAAAATACACACCGTCGCCCAGCCTCTCGGGATACCTAGTGTCGGAGCTGCATGTACACCATGCAAAATGGTTGACCATTTTAAACTTAAAATGACAAGAATAAATGAATGAAAACTGACTAACTCCAATGCATTTCAATGGAAGTGGAAGCAGAGAATGTCCGAGTGTATTGGGTTAGCTGCGCACTGTGATTGGTTCATCCCGTTTGAGGGCGTGGCTTAGCCACGCCCTCAAACAATTGCAGTCATTTGCAGTCATTCGCAGAATGATCAACTTTACACGAGTTGTACTTCAACACCTTCGGCACGGCATGGCGCGGATGAACACATGTTTGAGGAGAGTGTGAGGCTGTGGAGACTGGCATTCAGAATGACAGATTATTCTTTTTGGAAGTATGACCAACATAAGAATTTTCACCGGAAAATGTCTTCTGAACTAGTAAGTAACATCCACTTTTGTTCTGGTTCTGACATTGCAGTCAATCGTGCTGATTATATCTAAGTTATCATATCATGCAAAACCAGGCAAATTATACTTTGTTCTCAAATTGTTAAATGTTAACAACGTCAGCATTGCGTGACTTACTACATGTAATGCCTTTCCCGCACTGTGTGTATCCTTGTTTTCGCATGGGTCCGGTTGCAATCTCTTTTTTTCTGTAGCTACTCCGACTACCCAACTTCCTGATTTTTAAAAGACGATATCTCTGCTTACATTGAATTTTCAGCGCTGCAACTTTGCAGATACTGCAGATGCACCAACATTACACACTATTTAAAATGAAAAAAGTGAAATCGCAATCAACCCCCCCTTGAACACTATCACTTGTGAATAGAAATAAGATCTTTAGTGTTTAACCTGCTGCGAAGCACTAATCTAACAGACTCCAGACAATCCCTTCGAATCACGGCTGAAGGACCAATTTCAGAGAGAATTCCACCATCAAAAGTAGTTCAACAGTTTTTATAGAATAGGACCATGGCAAAGGTGACATGATTCATTACATATTTTTTCTTATAATATAATTGGTTCTTCATACGTATAATCCAGCAAATCCTTCTGTTACTAGGTAGAAGGAAACCCTGATTTGTTAAATACTTCACTGTGTTACTGTAACAGAGACAGATGTGTGCCAACTGCCACAAAAGATGTTTCAAACAGTAACAGCATCGATACCGGCAGATGGTGGCGTGAGAATTATGGGAATTCTCCACACAAAAATGAAAATTCTGTCATCAATTACTCAACCTCAAGTTGTTGCAAATTGGAATGAGTTTCTTTCTTCTGCTCAACACAAAGGAAGATATTTTGAAGAACTTTGGCTTCCATAGTATTTTTCTTTTTCTACTACGGAAGTCAATGATGCCAAACAACTATTTGGTTCCAATCGTTCTTCAAAATATCTTCCTTTGTGGTCAGCAGAAGAAAGAAACTCATACAGGTGTGCAGATAACAACTTGAGGGTGAGTAAATCATGATAGAATTTTCAATTTTGGGTGGAGTATCTCTTTAAGTTATGTTATGATGACGTCAAAAGTTCCGTTTTTTAAAAAATTAAGGTTTTCCAATAGAGTGCAAATAGTATTTACAGTGCAAATCAAAGTCATGAGTTTATATTATGCCTGGTTCAGATTACGCGATTTTAGCCCGATTTTGGCACGATCCGTTTGACGTAGGGTGTCGTGGGAATTCGTTAACGACAACAGGCAGCGGGACGCAAGATTCGTATCACGTATCATCTCATACAGTGTGTCATAGTAGGCGACAACCTACATCGCGTCTGCGATGCTTCACGACATCACGACAAAAAGACTAGCATGTTTAATTTTTTTAACAGTCGTCCACGACGGTTCCGTCACATGTATGAGGTTGACCAATAGGAGCACAAGCTTTTCCGTACACAACTTTCAAAAATGGCGAAACGAAAGAGAGACGATGGTGCTTAAAGTACAAATATATAAGAAAACAATATTTTAGCTCAAGTTCTCTTTGGAGGATTGACAGCCCATACTGTCCTCTTCGAGCAATCCAGGAATGTGTCCATTGTCGGGTTTTCTTTCTTTTTTTTTTTTCTTTTTTTCTGAAAACAGGACAGACAATACAACACTCACCGCTTCATCCATTGTTTGTTTACATTAGTTTCTGGAAGCCTTCTCGATGACATCCCGCGCGCCGTTAAAGACGGCATGCGATGACTGGTCAGGAAGCAACGTGTAGTCTGACATGTTTCTCATCCACGACACAAGATTTTAGGAGTCAAAATCGCGTAATCTGACACAGTGACAATCGTAACAGACAAAAAAAAAAATCGTGTAATCTGAACCAGGCATTAAACATCTGTCTACTTTCATTTCCCCTTTTGTTATATTCGGACATGTTTCAGACACAAACACTGACTGACTTTGACCAAAGTGTTTGGGGACATTTCAGTGCTAATACTGCAAGAAACCGAAATGTTAGTTATGATTTATTAAAAAAAATCCTTCACACCCTCATGTCATTCCAAATCTGTAAGACCTTTGTTCATCTTCGGAACACAAATGGATGTATTTTTGATGAAATCCGAGAGCTTTCTTAAACGGAATCACAGTATTTTAAGTCTTTGGCTAAATTTGAATTGAATTCTAAAGCTTTTAAATGCTAATATTGTGGCGTATCTGTGCGTGTTGTGAATGTTTAAATTAGTAACTGTACAAATTAGTCGAAAGCTGGCAACTTGATTTTGTCTCAACCGAGGGACTAATTGAACTGGGTTGACAGCAAGTATATAGAGCCTAGAGTGTCTTTCACTAAAATGTTTGCAAATGCAAATAATTTGATCTTTTGACTATGGGCCTCAACGATCCATAGTTCAGCTTTGCGCTCTGAGGCGGAAGGCTAGTCGCACGGCTCATTGAACGAAAGCAGACATAGAAGGTCCTTCTGCAACCCAGCAGTTAATTAGCCCTTGGTTATCAGCTATCAGACCAGCTTTCCTGGACGCCAGAGGTGTAAATCCGAAAGAGATTGTGTTAAATTTACCACAAATGATTCACAGCAGAAGCACCCTGGGGACAAGTCATCTGACAGAGTAATTACCTCAATCATTGACATCCTGTACTTGATGATGGTGCAGGTGTGTGAAGGACTGAGATTTGACTTTCCCTTCCAGATGTTCCAAACACGTAATGTGTCACTTAGAGGTATTTGAAGATTTCAACTCTTTGAACCAAAGGCATTTCTAGCCTTTCATCACTACTGATGCACTGAACCCCATCAAAAACTGTTCCATACTTTGATACTAATTTTTGATACTGATATGGATACATTTGCCAGTTTTGTTTCTACAATGTATTTTTAGGTAAATATCCACTTCATCCAGCAATCTTTGGTTTGCTGACTAAATAGCCCTATTCGGACGGTTTCTCAAGGGGTCGTAAGGTATTTTTTATCCATTATGCATTTAGTCAGTGATTTTATTTCCATACAAATCCAGAATGACAGTGTTTTTCTCTCACCTATCTCTCACAGGTGGAGAACTGATTTTATGTCATAGAATCTCTATTGAATAAAGTGCTAGATAAGGTGACTTGACATTAAAATATCTTGACCTTGTGCTCACCACAGACTTTATTTCTGTCAGTTAACTAAAAACCTATTAAAGAAACTTTGGAAGTGTGAACTCTTGTGTGGTTTCCTGCAGAACAGTAGGGAATTATAACGCTATCTGTAGCTGATTCCATGATGTGTGCAGAGTATTTCTTTTATGTCGGTCATTCTTCAGCCCCTGCTTCTCTATATGGGTGAATCTGTTGGTATGAGGAGTTCTATAAGAACAATAATTGTTATTATTCTCCAAGTTCCAAATAGTCTCCAATAATAGTTCTCATGGTAACCACTGATCACCATATCAGAGTAGATCGGTCTTGCTGTACAAAGACCCCTAACAATATGAAGTACATCCATCAAAACATATATCAAAAAGGAATGCCATATGAGCAGTAAGTTCTGTTGTGATTTGCATCTTATTTTGGCACACTCTCTGTTTCCATTTTGTGTTGCAGACTCTCCATTTGAGGTTTCTTCATTTTGAAATGGCTTTGTAACAAGTTAAGATGTTGTGGGAAAGAGGAGGCGGGAACAAGCGAACATTCAACAACTTAAAAAAAATAAAAATAAACAAACAACAAATGAAAGTAAAAGACACATATAATAAAACAAACAAAACACAAGTCCACGCCTGTCCTCTCTTAATCTTCACTGTCGTTGCTCCGAGATAAAAGACCATCGCGCCGCGCAGGTGTCGCACATTATCAATCACTCCACCTGCTCTCTCACGGCTCCTGGGCTCGTTCTGCTCACAGGCTTTTCCAGCAGTCAATCAGGGTTGTGAAACCCATGTCTGTATCTGTATATGTAGTAATGTAGTGAAATTATAGCGCTTTTGCTCCTCCGCCATTGACGCTTGCTGTGAGAAATCCTTAACAAGCGGAGTGTAGCAAATTGTAAAATGTTTTTTTTTTTGATATTTGTACAATATCACAAAGCTCTGAGTCTATCAGATTTAAAGACCAGAACTAACTATATGTAAATGATTTTGTTATTAAATTACATACAGGTCTGTTTTATATTTTCACATGTAGCCTAACCCTTTTATTAACCCTGGGGGTTAACTGTAATGTTTCCCAAATAAAATAAGAACCTGGCAGTAGAATGGTGAATTGGCCGGTATTTCTTCTTTAAATGAAAATTAATGTAAAGTAGCTTTCCTCTATACCAAATTCACAATACTTTTACAAATATAATAAATTAAATAATTCTTATTTATAGTTTCCTAGGAATCTGAACCTTGTAAGATGAATTAACTTGCTAAACTCCAAAGAAATACCAAAATTCAAATTTTAAGGGAAAAAAAATAACAAATGTTTTTATTTTTTACATACAATAATCTTTTGTAAAGGGGGGGAAACACAGAACCGTTTTTTCTATGAGGGAAAAAAACACTTATACCCAATGGTATATAAATTACGTATTCTTACAAATCACCTGTTCTGTCTCAGAACTATTTCTTGTCTCTCTTGTTTGTTCTTATACTTTAATTATTTTTTCTACTTTGAAACACTTTTCTCAATCAAAATACAAGTCAAAACCCTCTTAGGTAACACTTTCCTCCAGAAACATTTAGAGCAACAAGGAAAATCAAACAATATCTTTACAAGGCAATTAACACAAAAAAAACCCCCGATTTACAACATAAGGGTTTTTTCCCTTTCAGTAGGCCTATGCAAATTCGTGAGTCTTTGACCCAGTCAAAAAAAAAAAAAATACGAGTCAGTTTGTTATCGTTGGGGCCCAGTTCGTTGGTGCACATTCACAGTTGACGAATTCAATGTACTCACATTCAACAGTCCCGAAAAAATTGAGTTCACTTACGTCCATCCGACGAAAGAAGCAGTGGTGAATTCACTCACAACTCGACGAGCAGAGTTTCACACGAGCAGTCCAGGACGCGATAGATGAATGCAGCTGATCCACGTCCCACGACGACGAACCATGCAAACGATCCAGTCCCAGATGAGTTCCGAAGTCCACCACGAATGTCCAATAACTTTGACACAGTTATTGAGCATGAATTTGAATGTCACTAACTGAAGCTCTCATCACGCACATTCTGACTAAGCGCCATGACTCAAAAGATCACGAAGAATAAACAGAATTAACTCTTACAGCAATAACACTTCAAATAACAAAAAAAAAAAAAAAAAAACAAATGAAACCAAACTTCGTTTCTCTTCACTTTGGGCCTTATATTACGAAGAATATTTTAAGTCTCCAAAATGACGCACGTCTCACGAGCAGTCAAATTACCGTCTTCTCATGCCATGTGCGATGCTCCTCCCCTTCACGTAATTCACGTTATGACGCAAACTTTTTCATGCTCAACAGTCACTGGTCAGAAATAATACAAACACTATTCTCATTGGATATGAAACAAAAATATGTAATTGCATCACATTGAAATGATATTGAAATGTAAAAAAAACCCCAAAAAATAAAAACATTTCACCTTTTTAAAATACTTTAAAACAAAAAGTATATTTATTTTAAGGGGTCCCTACACACATAATAAAACATGTTAACAGGCTTTAGAAATAATATACAGTATCTCACGAAAGCGAGTACACCCCTCACATTTCAGGAAACATTTTAGTATCTTCTCAAGGGACAATACTATAGTAATTAAACTTGGATAGATTTTAGAGTAGATAATGTTCGGCTTGTATAGCAGTTTATACGGTCATCTGAAAATAACTCGACACACAGCTATTGCTGTCAAAATAGCTGGCAGCAAAAGTGAGTACATCCTAGTAGCCGTACACTGTTTAACCATGCAAAGCCACATGTCCTATTCATCATGTTTATGTTTTTGTCTGCTTGACAGGACCTTACAAATTTGTGTATATTGTATTAGAGCAGTTCAAACAGTACAATTCTCTCATACTTCACTCACTAGATGTTCAACATGGCTCCTCATGGCAAAGATTTGAGAATTAGAATGGTTGCTCTGCACAAAGTTGACCTAGGCTATAAGAATATTGGTAACACCCTGAAACCGAGTTACAGTACAGGCCAGGGTCATACAAAGGTTTTCCAAGACTGGTTCCACTCGTAACAGGCCTCGCGAGGGTCAATCGAAGAAGTTGAGTCCTCGTGCTGTGCGTCAGGTGCAGCTCCTTAATGCATCCACCTCAAAATCTGCCTCATCTTATATTAAGCTCCACCATTTCTGTCTTCCTTAGACCATATCTCCAGCAACTGCAAAATAACAGTAATGTAACCACTGAAAATACTCACTAAAAACTAAAAACAGTATACCTATTTAAAGAGTGTAACATCAAGTGTTTTATTAATTTCTGAACTTATATAAGTATATATTTTTCTGAAATAACTTCCTATGCGATACAATTGGGATTCTGATCATCTCATGAAACAGAAATATATTTACTGTATATGCTATGCTTAAGGCTTCTTATGCTATTATGAAGGCTACTATTGCTATTAAAATAATAATAATAATAATAATAAAACGTTTTAATTACAAAGTATATAAAGAGTTGAGATGCAAAAGCCTCTAAATGCCATTTGAAATGTTCTTCTTTAATGATGATTTTTATCAAACTTGTATATTTAAGTTCAGTAATTTCACTTAAATAACAATTAATAGGTAATTATCATTGCCATTTAAGTGAAATTACTGAACTTAAATATACAAGTTTGACAAAAAATCATCATTAAAGAAGAAAATTTCAAATGGCATTTAGAGGCTTTTGCATCTGAACTCTTCATATATGCCCTGACATTTAAGTGTCATTGCAATACAATGCGATAAGGTAAGTACTAAGCACTACAAGGTACAGTCTAAATTAAAATCATAGCAGAAACTTACTTAGTCTGGCAAAGAGCTCATTCAAGCCCATTTCCAATCCGTTGAAATCGAGACACCAATCAGAAACATTGGGACGGGCTTTACACAATGACGACAGCGCTGGGATTTTTACAACATTTTATACATTACAAATATGGATGCCGATGTCGAACGTCACTCGTTCGAATCAGCTATCGCGTCTGTTTTAAGCGATTTGAACGTTTCCTTTTTGTTAAAAACCGAGCAAAGAACAACACTCCGCTCTGCATACGTCATCTCCTTCATTGCTCTGATTGGTTGGTTTTAGGTCTATCCGCGACGTCCGCTGGTGACGCCCCTGGAAATGATTTGTCTATGACACTTTGCCAGACCATAACTCAGAATGGTCTGGTTTTAACCAGGCTACTTGTTACCCCTTTATTACCCAAAATGTAACATATTGTTCCCTTTTACCTACACGGAAGTACACTATAATTACAGAAATGTAACTCATAATTTCGGTTTGCTTACGCAGTTGTTTGCGGGTCGTTAAACCTGCAAAACCCGAGTTTTCGGTTTTACCGAAAACTCAAACCAAAGGCTGTGGTACAGCCAAAGGATATGAGTAGATTTGGTTTTCTTTAGCATCCTCTGTTCTACATTAAATTTTCATTCTGTTCCTACAAGGTGGCTCTGAAAGCCACAGGCTGGTTATATGGCTCTGCGAATACAGCACAGCAGGAGTTAAGCACTGCCGAGTTCATGTGGAGGAGATCATAGTGGATGTGAGCGCAAAGACAGTGTGCATTTGAAATTCTCTCTGACGCTCTGTTGCAAATGCTTTCGTAGCATGAAACCGAAACAGTTAATCTCAGTGTCTTTATCTCCTTAGAGAACCGTTTTGGAACTCCAAGAGCTCATAGAAAGTGCTCATTAAAATAAGGTCAGCTTACTGTTGCAAAACGTAAGTGTAATAGGCAACCTCAGTGGGTTTCAACTTTGACTCCTCAAGTGTTTATTGGGCATGCTGTTCTCAGAGCTGAAGTGAATTCATTTAAGGGGTCATGACATGAGAATTCAGATTTTCCTGTGACATATATGAGGTCTTTGTACCATTGAAACATCCTGCAAGTTTCAGAACCTAAAATATCTTGCTCATTATAAACAAAGCACACTTGATGACATTGACATTGATGAATAGATATACATCATCGCACCAAAGACCCCGCCCACTGGCGTTTGATTATGTTTGTTCTAAGTATTTTTTCTGAGTATTTTGCTTTGTAAACAAAGTATAGTGTAATTAGGGCTGGGAAATAGGGCTGACAAAATTATCATGATATTAAAAAATTATATCAGTCTATATCAATAATTATCATGATAAATATCAAGTTCAAAGGCAGATTTTTGCTCCTAAAAGAAAGTTGTAGAAACCATACTGTTAATTGTGGTTTTAAACTACTCTTTATTAGGATCACTTGCCATACAGGTGAACTGTTGAAACCAAAAATAATAATTCTTTACACTTTTCCACACAAGGAAAAGTGTACTTTTACACTTTTCTTAACAAAATATATATGTTGTGTTGTGTTAAAATATGTTTAGTTTCTGCATGTTCTAATGGGTGATATTGTTTCATGTCATGAAACAGGTTGCCTGACTTTGGTGACATGTATCTTCAGCACAGTTTGCAATATTAATAATATTAGACTAGGCCTACATGTTTTGTCTCTTAGAAATGCACATTTGACAGTAGCTTAAAGCCTAGTTCACACTACATGATTTTAAAATGTCGGGCTGAACTGTGCAGTTTACACTACATGACTTGCTCTCAGTGAAATCATGAGTGTTCAAGTTGTTTAGCTGTTCACACCACACAACACAACGTGATTGATCCACAACAGGAGGTAACTCACTACACGAGTTAACAACGCACTACATAGAGATACAACCACGATCGGATGATAAGAGCATATCATTTGTGACTCAATTAGAGCTGTTTCAGTACTATAGTACGGTCTAAATCCTGAAAATAATCAAACAAATAACGAGTTGACAACAACACGATTCTATCTGGTCTAGAAACCATGTTTTGCCACGAAAAACCACGCAATAAAACGAACCAGAAATGACGCGAAACTGCAGAGAAGAACACAACACGCGAATATGGACGTCAGACAGAAACTAGTGCTGCACACTGTTTGCTCGACGATCTGCTCTGAGAAAAAAAAAAATGCAAAAAAGAAAAGAAAAAGTAAGATTTACCTGGTGTCCTCAACCCATGCGTTGCTATGATTGGCTGTACTCATGACATCACTGAGATTGAGTCGCGCGACTGCGCGAGATATCTAGCATGCTAGATATTTTTCTGAGCTCGGTGACCTGTCTGCGAGGTGTCTGCGAGCTGTCTTTGGTGCGTTATTGGCTCTTTCACACTAACGGATTGGCGAGCGTTAATCGTCCGCTAATCGCCCGCGATTTGCACGCGATAACACCCTGACTTGTCGGCGACTCAACGATTTGCAAATCGGGCTTAAATCGGGCTTAAAATCACGTAGTGTGAACTAGGCTTAAGTTGACACTAGCAATCGCTTGAGTTGCAGATAGGTCCAGATGTACATTTGTGTTCATTAAAGGGGTCATGAACTGGCTTTTTAAATTGTATTATATTATTTTCTGAGGTGAACTTATGACGTTTGCTTGGTTTTTACATTCAAAAACATCAAAATGAATAACTAATAAGCTATTTTCTATCCTAGCTTTGAGACCAGCACAGAAACACAGTTTTGGGTGTTTCGCACTGAACACTTGGAAGTAAACACCCACTGCTGTGAGTGGATAACAGTTTTGCATATTATAATGATTTTTTCAACTCACCTCGTCGGTGTACGTGGGGAAAACTGTTTTGTTGTCCAATGTTGTAAAACCGGAATAATTCGCCGATACATGTTCGACCCAGAGTGTGCGTTGGATGTATACGCTTTGGCAAAAGTGTCATATATGACACCTTGGGATGAGAACGGGCTGAAATACCACATACATGCACTTACTGTCATGTTCAGTCCTAGTTAGGGCCCAAGCCCTGAAAGGGCGAAGGCCCTATTGTTTTCCTAACGATTATTAGGGCCCAAGCCCTGAAAGGGCGAAGGCCCTATTGTTTTCCTTAGGATTATTATTATTATTATTATTATTATTATTATTTATACGACTATTCGGGCACTTTTGGGGCCCTTAACATGCTCAAAAACTCTTGAAACTTAGCACACGGGTCAGAACCCGCGGCCATCAGGGCCGGGCTGAAGATGGTACCCGGGCGTGGCAGGGGGACTAGACAGCGCCCCCTGGAACGGGGTCCGAAAACTTGGTCCATAAATCAAACACGCTTGCATGTAATAATATGAAACTCGGTGCACATATAGATCTCATCGTACATATATACCTCATACTATTACTTTTAACCCCAGCCCAACAGGAAGTCGGTTATTTAGGGTTGTTCATAAAACACTCGCAATGGAATTTGAAGTACTACTCCTAGAGAATTCAAACACACGGCACGAAACTCGGTCAGCATGAAGTCAAGGCATTGAGGATGAAAGTTTGCGAGGGGATTTTTGATATCTCGAACGGTTTGGCCATGGCGAGGAAACGAAATTATGGCGAGAAACGTGAAACAGGAAGTGTGTTATAACTTCAGCATACATTAACTGATCTTGATGAAACTTCAGCAGTGTGTTCGCTGTAAGAGGACGATCACATGGATGTGACTATTGTGAGTCAAAGTTATAGTGCCACCAACTGGTAGCAGGAAGTGTGTCACTTTCAAAATGCTTTGAACTCACCCTTTTATTTTTACCCGATGTGCTTCAAACTTAATCTGTATAATGTAAATACATAGCAGATGAAGACCTGTGAATGGATTCTTGATATCTTTGATACTGTTGCCGTGGCAACGCATCAAACTTTAAAATTCTTTTTTTTTATGATTTTGAGACTCTTAGCGGCTTTTGGGGCCCTTAACGGGTTTGAAAACTCTTGAAACTTTGCACACAGGTCAGATCCCACAGCCATCAGAGCCGGGCTGAAGATAGTACCTGGGTGTGGCAGGGGGGCTAGACAGCGCCCCCTGGAACGGGGTCCGAACACTTGGTCCATAAATCAAACACGCTTGCATGTAATAATATGAAACTCGGTACACATGTTGATCTCATCGTTTCATCTATACCTCACGCTCTTACTTTTTACCCCAGCCAAACAGGAAGTCGGCTATTGAGGTTTGTTTGTAAAACGCTCGCAATGGAATGTGCAATACTCCTCCTAGAGAATTCAAACACACGGCACGAAACTCGGTCAGCATGAAGTCAAGGCATTGAGGATGAAAGTTTGCGAGGGGATTTTTGATATCTCGAACGGTTTGGCCGTGGCGAGGAAACAAAATTATGGCGAGAAACGTGAAACAGGAAGTGTGTTATAACTTCAGCATACATTAACTGATCTTGATGAAACTTCAGCAGTGTGTTCACTGTAAGAGGCTGATTACATGGATGTGACTATTGTGAGTCAAAGTTATAGCGCCACCAACTGGCAGCAGGAAGTGTGTCACTTTCAAAATGCTTTGATATCACCCTCTTATTTTTAACCGATTTGCTTCAAACTTCATCTGTATAATGTAAAAATACAGCAGATGTAGACCTGTGAATGGATTCTTGATATCTTTGATACTGTTGCTGTGGCAACAAACAAACTTTAACATTCTTTTTTGATACTTTTGGGACTCTTAGCATGCTTGAAATTGCTTGAAACAGATAGATACAGATAGCTCGACAGATACATCACATTTATTAGCCAGTAGGCATGTGCAACTTTGGCAAAAGATTAAAGTAATGTCAAAAAAGTAAACACTAAAAGCCTCATATCTTCTAAAAATGTAATTATACATCATTTGTTTCTAAATTAAATTATACAAATATTATAATTAAAGCAGTTTTTCCCTTTTTTCATTTAAGAATTATGTTTACGTTCAAAAACAGCCAGGTTGTAAAATTTAGAAGAAGAAAAAATAATCTGAGTCATACGTAGTGCTATACTGCCCTCTTGTGTTCAATATCAGTTAGGCCTATTGTGTATATTCCCACCGGTTAATCAACGTGTGACTCCGCTGGGACTCGGGAACTTTTAAATCGCTTACTTAAAACCGAAAGTCAAAATACAGATATCCGCACAAGACATTAATGTTGTGGAGTAGAGCAAGCATTTTAAATAAATTCCTATTAAGTAGGATTGAACTAAACAGAATGAACGTTCACTCTGTTCTGCTGGTTCCTCGCTGTTGGCGCGCACAGTTATGAATGCTTGTACAGCCATGAGTTTTAGTTTAATTTTAAAATTAGCGCAATTTCGGGATTTGTATTATTTGAATTTATTTTAAAAAAACACAATGTTGAGTTTTATTGTAACACTGTTTAATCGCGCCCACGGTTATATTTTGTATATTATATATAATTATAATGTATTTCTGTATAAAATAATACTACAATAAAAAACACATTTGTGACCGACCTGATCCAGCAAAATTAGTCACAGTGACCCAAATTTAAAAATTGAGATTTTGATATTAATGGAAAGAGGACACTGTAAGCTTTCAAATGATACCTTGGTCATACCTTGAATGGTTGTAAAGATATACAGATTTGAATTCTGGTCGTCTGCCCTTTTTTTCCAATTGAAAACCTAAGAAAATCGCTTTTAAAGTTTTTTTGCCCGTTTTTTTTTTTTTTTTTTTTTTTTTTTTTTTATATCTTTCAAAATCCATAGCATTTTAAGGGATAAACTATTTATTTTATATAGCTTAATTTGACCAAATAGATTAACATATATAAATGCAATTTAACGAGGCTGAAACTCAACTTATTTTTAATTTTTTTGAAATAAATAATTAAAAGTCACTTTTTACAAAAATGTTCTAAAATCAGAAAGATTGAAGAGGAGTCAGAGAGAAATTCAGTTTTCATACGGATTAGCCCACATAAGCAGAGAGCAGTCTGTTTTCTTTCATTTTGAATGGTTGTCTTTAAAAGTAGACATTTCAATATATATGTCTGTGAGGATACCTTATACGCTGACTTTCGGTTCATGAGACAAGCTTCAGTTCACGTGCCGCGCGTCTCCGCGTCGTGATTAGGCCTAGCCTATTGTCTGCAATTTATTTCTTATTATTAAATCCTAGTAATTGGTTGATGAAACATTGATTTAAATTAAGATAATTATTTTAAAACGAAATTTACTTTAAAGAAAGGCTTTGTGCTTGCATGTTTAAGCTATGTGAAAGTTTTAGTGCTGCTTCCAGAGAACGGTCACGTTCGGATTGTTTTTCCTCATAAATGCGAACACGGAAAATAAAATAAAGATTTTATGTTCTGGAGAGAGTCAACCCTTCTTCATCCGGTGAGTATTACTTTTGGTTTGTGCAGTGTGGTTCACATAGGCCAATTTATTAAAATATTTAATTATCTGGGAATTGGATCTCCTCCATAATGCTGAAATTGCCCAATTTTAAAAAAAAATAGTAATAATTTAAGTTTTGTGGTGTAAGTCTACGTATTTTATAATGTTAACTTCAAATAATACTAATAGTAATTTAAAGATGTTGTAGCATTGGGTCTGGACGTGAAGGATAACTTCGGGAGTTGAAGGGACGTGTCGGTGTCGTGATTCTGTCTTCTCACACCGCGACACAGGTTCGTGGATCTGAGTGTCGCGATCGTTACAGCCTTACATAGGCTATATTCTTCTTGCAGATAAATATACTCACGCAGTTTAGGTTAGAAGCCTCCAGTGAGTTCAACGTTTCAGGGGATACCCGGGAAATGCTCAGAGGTGACGAGGGGAGTTGAGAAGAGCAATGTTTATTTCAGCGAATTTAAAGCTTTGACAACTTTAATCGTTATTTAAATACCTTTACTCAATTATCTCGACTACGAAACCCTGTGAGATTATTTTTGAATGTCTGTTCTTTGAAATTAGCAAAAATATATATATATATATTTTTTTTGTTATTTCATGGTTTTTCCACATAATCGGCCCATATCTTAAAATGGAAGGTTGCAACTTCCGACACATTTGATTTTTATTTTTTAAACAATGTAATGTGTAACCTAAAAATAAACAGATTATTTGATAAATGGTATATTTAAATCTGCATATTGTAGCCTAATATCTGCAGGGCAGCCTAGTCTTAATAAATGTATGCTTCATTTTTCATTAGTAAATTTGATCAATAAATTCAATAATTTAGAATAATAAGACACTATAGGGCTGTTACCCTAGGTAAGGCTGATCAAATTAAATCGGTTACACAATAATGTTACGAGATTGGTTTAACAGGAGTCAATTAAAAATCGCTGTAAAGAACGATACTTTTAAACATAACCCTAAATCACCATAAGGTGTCACCAGATGACCGTCTTAATGAATGAGTCATGGATTCAAAATGCTGAATCATTCAGTAATGAGAAAACACATTGCTTTGAGATGCGCGATGGGTCGCTGTGATCTTTGTTTAACTATTTTCTCTGCTGAAACAGAAAAAAGTCAATATTGCATCTAGAAAGTCAATATTGCATCTAAAATGTAAGTGACTTGACTTGTGTGTGTGACTATGTTTGTTGTAGTGATAAGAGTTGCACCCTTGTTAAAGTTAAAGGCCTTGTGTTTTTGGATATATATCTTTCTTTCTTTTTTTTTCTTTTTTTACAAAATATGCATATAACCCATATATTTTAGATTTATTATTTGCTTTAAATTAAATTAAGATTGTATTTTTGGTAATTGAACCTGAATGAATTTAAAAATGAATGTGCTATATTTCAGATCATATATTTGTTTTTCTTAAAATTTGAACTAACTTTATTCTCAGCTGAATTATAAATATTTTATATCTGTATGAATTAAAAACACATTTGATTTTTCTTTTTTAATCAATGTAGAATGTGTAACTGAAATATAAACAGATTAGGGCTCTGTTCGAGGACAAGTAACTAAAACCAATGCGACATGATGAATGTTTGTTTCCCAAACCATCTCAGAGTAACAGCTTACTTTTCTTTCTTACTATATTCTTTCTTACTATAAACTGTGCTGTAGAGCTTGCATCAGTCAAAGCAGGGTTACATTTTGCATGTCGTGCACAATAAACCTAAAGGCACCAGGGTGGCGGTGCCACCGGCTTCATATATATATGTATATATACAGTATATATATGTATATATAGCTGTGATCCGCGATGAAGGGCCAAAGCCAGTGGCATGGCCACCCTGGTGCTTTTAGGTAACTAAGGAACCGGGGTTGCGGTGCCACCGGCTTGGGCCCTTCATCGCTGCTCGCAGCTATATTTATTATTATTATTATTATTATTTATACGACTATTTGGGCACTTTTGGGGCCCTTAACATGCTCAAAAACTCTTGAAACTTTGCACACGGGTCAGAATCCGCGGCCATCAGGGCCGGGCTGAAGATGGTACCCGGGCGTGGCAGGGGGGCTAGACAGCGCCCCCTGGAACGGGGTCCGAAAACTTGGTCCATAACTCAAACACGCTTGCATGTAATAATATGAAACTCGGTACACATGTTGATCTCATCGTTCATATATACCTCAAACTATTACTTTTTACCCCAGCCCAACAGGAAGTCGGTTATTTAGGGTTGTTCATAAAACACTCGCAATGGAATTTGAAGTACTCCTCCTAGAGAATTCAAACACACGGCACGAAACTCGGTCAGCATGAAGTCAAGGCATTGAGGATGAAAGTTTGCGAGGGGATTTTTGATATCTCGAACGGTTTGGCCGTGGCGAGGAAACGAACTTATGGCGATAATCGTGAAACAGGAAGTGTGTCAGAACTTCAGCATACATTAACTGATCTTGATGAAACTTCAGCAGTTTGTTTGCTGTAAGAGGACGATCACATGGATGTGAATATTGTGAGTCAAAGTTATAGCGCCACCAACTGGCAGCAGGAAGTGTGTCACTTTCAAAATGCTTTGAAATCACCCTCTTATTTTTACCCGATTTGCTTCAAACTTAATCTGTATAATGTAAATACATAGCAGATGAAGACCTGTGAATGGATTCTTGATATCTTTGATACTGTTGCCGTGGCAACGCATCAAACTTTAAAATTCTTTTTTTTTGATGATTTTGAGACTCTTAGCGGCTTTTGGGGCCCTTAACGGGTTTGAAAATTCTTGAAACTTTGCACACAGGTCAGATCCCACAGCCATCAGAGCCGGGCTGAAGATGGTACCTGGGTGTGGCAGGGGGGCTAGACAGCGCCCCCTGGAACGGGGTCCGAACACTTGGTCCATAACTCAAACACGCTTGCATGTAATAATATGAAACTCGGTACACATGTTGATCTCATCGTTCATATATACCTCAAACTATTACTTTTTACCCCAGCCCAACAGGAAGTCGGCTATTGAGGTTTGTTTGTAAAACGCTCGCAATGGAATGTGCAATACTCCTCCTAGAGAATTCAAACACACGGCACGAAACTCGGTCAGCATGAAGTCAAGGCATTGAGGATGAAAGTTTGCGAGGGGATTTTTGATATCTCGAACGGTTTGGCCGTGGCGAGGAAACGAAATGATGGCGAGAAACGTGAAACAGGAAGTGTGTTATAACTTCAGCATACATTAACTGATCTTGATGAAACTTCAGCAGTGTGTTCGCTGTAAGAGGACGATCACATGGATGTGACTATTGTGAGTCAAAGTTATAGCGCCACCAACTGGCAGCAGGAAGTGTGTCACTTTCAAAATGCTTTGAAATCACCCTTTTATTTTTACCCGATTTGCTTCAAACTTAATCTGTATAATGTAAATATACGGCAGATGTAGACCTGTGAATGGATTCTTGATATCTTTTAAACTGTTGCCGTGGCAACGCATCAAACTTTACCATTCTTTTAGGATGCTTTTGAGACCCTTAGCATGCTTCAAATCGCATGAAACTCGACAGACACATCACATTTATTAGCCAGTAGACATGTGCAAAGTTTCAGAAACGGGCGTGGTGAGGGCTCAGTAGCACCACCTTTTGACAAAAGTGGGGTTGTTAGTTTTAACTAGAGTTACAAAAATCGGTATGTATATTGTACTCCTCGAGCCGGACAACTTTCTAATTGACACTCATTAGCTAGGACCCACAGAAAGTCAGATATCTTTGTTTGAATGTAGAGAAAATCTTAGAATTTTGCCAGTCTCTCAGTGTCTCTCTGTGTGAGTGAGAGGAGGGGCGCCTGTCAGGTTAATTTTAACCCTTTATTTGCTGTGTGCGACTTCTCTGGCATTTTCGGGGGCCTTAACATCCTCTAAAACTCTTGAAACTTTGCACACGGGTCAGAACCCATGGCCATCAGGGCCGGGCTGAAGCTGGTCATCGGGCGTGGCAGGGCGGCTCGACAGCGCCCCCTGGACTGGGATTCGAACATTTGTCCATAAATCAAACACACTTGCGTGAATTAATATGAAACTCGGTACAATTATAGATCACATCAGGCCAAACAACTTTCGTGCTCTAAGTTTTACGACAATTAAAATGGAAGTTGAGAATTATGGGTTGTTTGAATAGTTGTCCTAGGAGAAATACATCAAATTACAACGCATGTGTTTACCAATCACAACCAAACTCGGTGTGCAAGAAGTCAAGACATTGAGGATGAAAGTTTGTGAGGGGATTTTTGATATCTCAAACGGTTTGGCCGTGGCGAGGAAACAAAATTATGGCGAGAAACGTGAAACAGGAAGTGTGTTATAACTTCAGCATACATTAACATATCTTGATGAAACTTCATCAGTGTGTTCGCTGTAAGAGGACGATCACATGGATGTGACTATTTCGAGTCAAAGTTATAGCGCCACCAACTGGCAGCAGGAAGTGTGTCACTTTCAAAATGCTTTGAAATCAACCTCTTATTTTTACCCGATTTGCTTCAAACTTCATCTGTATAATGTAAATACATGGCAGATGAAGACCTGTGAATGGATTCTTGATATCTTTGATACTGTTGCCGTGGCAACGCATCAAACTTTAAAATTCTTTTTTTTGATGATTTTGAGACTCTTAATGGCTTTTGAGGCCCTTAACGGGTTTGAAAACTCTTGAAACTTTGCACACAGGTCATATCCCACAGCCATCAGGCCCGGGCTGAAGATGGTACCTAGGCGTGGCAGGGGGGCTAGACAGCGCCCCCTGGAACGGGGTCCGAAAACTTGGTCCATAAATCAAACACGCTTGCATGTAATAATATGAATGAAAAACTTCATCTGTATAATGTAAACAGATGAAAAACTTCATCTGTATAATGATGAAAAACAGATGAAAAACTTCATCTGTATAATGTAAACATACGGTAGATGTAGACCTGTGAATGGATTCTTGATATCTTTTAAACTGTTGCCGTGGCAAAGCTTCAAACTTTGAAATTATTTTAGGATGCTTTTGAGACTCTTAGCATGCTTGAAATTGCATGAAACTCAACAGACACATCACATTTATTAGCCAGTAGACATGTGCAAAGTTTCAGAAACGGGCATGGTGCAGGGACTAAATAGCGCCACCTTTTGACAAAAGTGGGGTTGTTATTTTTATCTACAGTTACAAAAATCGTTATATACATTGTACTCCTCAAGCCAGACAACTTTCTAATTCATAGTCATTAGCTCAGACCAAGAGGAAGTCAGATATTTTGGTTTGAATATGGTGAGACTCTCTCTGAGCCTACGTCCGTGTATGGCAAGCCCTTTTAACATTTAAAAGCTAAGTTTGCCTATCCGTAAATTAACATTGTAGATATCAACAATGTCTTTCTGTCTAGTCGTAATTACATTTTGGATAGTTTGTATTATCATTTAAGATATCTGTAACATAATTGTGACTAGTCAAAATGACAGACTATGGCAAGCCGTTTTAACATTTAATCATGAAAGGGCCAAAGCCTTCGGCACCGCCACCCCGGTGCCTTTAGGTAACTAAAGGAGCCAGGGGTTGCGGTGCCACCGGCTTGGGCCCGCCATCGCTGCTCGCAGCTATATTTTCTGATTGTCTTCATCAAGCGTCTTTGGATAGCTAATACACATTTTACAAAAGCAACATCCATTTATGATTTTAATAAATACAATTAACACTGAATATGATGCTATTATTGCATAATAATTTATAATATACTACAATACACTGATGTTCAAATAGTATCTGTTACTTGCACTGTATAATAGATATAGTGTATATAGTAAATAGTGCAAAGAAAGAACTGTTTCATGTTGAGTTTAATAAAAAAAACCTACTGTACCAATAAAAAGAATAAAAACTGTAGCACTAAAAACTCAAAGTACCTCAATAAAATACCATAAACCATCTATTTTCGAAAAAAAAAAAAACATCCCCAAAAAAAACATTTACTTTAACACCGAATGTAACACTGAGATTTAATGAAAATGTAATATATGTAGTAAATAGTCATTTAAAAAAAATGACACAGTGGCGTTCTATCTCATAAATCACTTGAACTTCTTGTCTATGAAATTATTTCTGTTTCTTCTCAGAAACAATATCTCTAATCCTGTATATCTCTATTTTCAGGGTTTGCAGAGATGCAATTCACTATATTAATGGACATGATAACCTAAAGTTTTATAGTACAATTGCTTATGGAATGAATGTCAACCATATTGACAATCAAATCACGTTTGTCCAATGTCTCTTTTCATTGATAGTTATAATGACTATAGGTCAAAGACTCTGTGGAAGTGACTGATGAGCAAAGGATTTGTACCATATTCCTGAAGTGGCAGTGACCCAAAATGTTGTTCATTTTCTAACGGTCTTTGATGTGTTAACGGGATGTGGCTAACTCATTCTGGTCTCTTTGGGTGGTGGGTCAAGGGGAAATTCTTCATTACAAATCACTGTGGTGGAGTGGATTTTATTTTCATTTTGGGAAACTTAACCCCACCACATTCCAGAAATGCAGAAATCCACTGGTAACCAATTATTCTTTGAGACACTGAAAAGAAAAAAAGAAAACCACCTTCGAAAAAATTCTTTGAGCTCGCTGCCTTCCAGAAAAAGGATCCGACACATTTTGCAGGATTGCTGGTGTGAAGCCTTCGCCTGGACAGTCGGGAACCGTGGCTCACCCTGTTTGACAGGCCAGATCTGCAGAGCTCTGACAGAATCTCTTGTTCAGATTTTATGTGTGCGACAGCTCTTCTCTGAAGGAGAAATGCACAGACCTGTGGCTTTATCAGCAATGCGTCATCTGACCAATGCATCTTTACACAGACACATCCAAAAGAACAGACAAAGCCTACAGGACTCACAGCCTTCTGGTTTAATCAGCTCAGTCACCACTCAACAACAGAACAATACATGAGCACATGGCCTGACTTTATGATAGAAACAAAGTAAATGTTGTGTCCCAAAGTTTTGTAAAGATTGTGCAGGAATTTGGGTAAAATGTGGTTAGTCAACCCGGTCTCATCCCAAGACGTCATATTGGGACGTCTTTTGACCATACGTCAATATTCGCCTTTTTAGGGCCCCCTTAAACGTCGGTAGATGAGGTTATGGGATCCTAACTCTACCCCAGACCTAAACTTAACCCTAAACCTAACCCGTCACCTAACTGACGTTAAAGGTAAAGCGTCAGTTGTATGACGGCCCGGGATCGCCATCTACCGACGTTTAAGGGGGCCCTAAAAAGGCGGATATTGACGTACGGTCAAAAAACGTCCCAAGATGTCAGTTATATGACTTTTTGGGATGAGACTGTGTTAGGTTAGTAAGTGACACCTCTGCTTGAAGTCTCAAGAAATTGAACTTATTCAGTTCATCTATTTAAAATATATATTAATGCTGTCAAATGATTGAAATATTGATTAATATATGATTAATCACAGTAATGTCATAGTTAACTCGTGATTAATCATTTTTATCCATTTGAAATGTCTCTTGATTTCTTTTTTTCCCATTATTTTTTTCTCCCTCATGTGGGTCGATACTTCACCCCCGCCCACATCTATGGAGGTTGTGGACTTGGCCTCTGAGGGAGCCCAGCTCATAGAATCAGGTCTCTCGACTGAGGTCGTGGAGACCATCCTCCAATCCAGAGCTCCGTCCACGAGGAAATTATATGCCCTGAGGTGGAAAATGTTCACCTCTTGGTGTGGAGAACACCAGTTGGACCCAGTTAACTGCCGGTGTCGGCAGTGCTGGAATTCCTTCAGGAGTGTTTCTCCACAGGGTTATCCCACTCCACACTGAAGGTGTACGTGGCGGCCTTATCTGCTTACCACGTTCCTTTGAGTGGAGCCTCTCTCGGGAGACACCCACTTGTAATTCGTTTCCTTCGTGGTATCCGGAGGCTGAGGCCAGCACGAGGGTGCCGACTTGGGACCTAGTGGTTGTTCTAGAAGGGCTCTGTCTAGCACCGTTTGAGCCTATTGAGGAAGTTCCTGAGAAGTTTCTCACTCTAAAGACTATCTTTCTTCTAGCAATATCTTCCTTAGAGAGAATAGGAGATATTCAAGCTTTGTCGGTTTCTCCCTCGTGTCTGGAGTTTGCTCCCGGTATGGCGAAGGCTTTCCTCCTCCCTAGACTGGGATATGTCAGGCCTATTGTGCTGCAGGCTTTCTGTCCTCCTCCATTTCTCACGTCAGACCAAGAGAAACTAAATCTGCTTTGCCCTGTGAGGGCTTTAGACGCTTACGACCACAGAGCTGCCCTGTGGAGGAAATCTGAACAGTTATTTGTATGTTTTGGACCTCCTAGGAAAGGTTGTCCCGCGTCTAAGAGGTTGAGTAAGTGAGTGGTCGAGGCCATCTCACTTGCATACGAGGCTTCCGGTCAGCCGTCTCCCTTGGCTGTCTGGGCTCATTCAACCAGGGGTATGGCCGCCTCTAAGGCGTTTTTGTCTGGAGTTCCTATTAATGACATTTGTGATGCGGCAGGATGGTCATCACCGCACACATTTGTAAAATTTTATCATCTTGACTTTAGCTCCACTCCAGGGGCGCAGGTGCTTTCGTCGGAATGTGCGCTCTGACTTCATACAATGCTGCTCGCATGGCGGCGTTGGTAATAGCGTTCCTATAGTGGTTACACGCAGCTCAAAGTTCCCTGAATGGGAACTTCTCTGGTTACGCATGTAATCTTGGTTCCCTGAAGGGAACGAGACGCTGCGTGTCCATGCCATAGTCCCAGCATGCTCGTGAGCACTTATCAGAAGCCGTCACGCTTGTGTTTTGGGGTGCCCAAAACTGACAGCCCTAATATAAACTCACCCAAAGGATTATTAGGAACACCATACTAATACTGTGTTTGACCCCCTTTCGCCTTCAGAACTGCCTTAATTCTACCATTTTAGTACAGTGAAGTCATTGTCATGTTCAAGAAACCTATTTGAAATTATTCGAGCTTTTTGACATGGTGCATTATCCTGCTGGAAGTAGCCATCAGAGGATGGGTCCATGGTGGCCATAAAGTCAAGTCAAATCACATTTATTTATATAGCGCTTTTTACAATACAGATTGTATCAAAGCAGCTTCACAGTGATAACATGAAAGTAGTACAACACAGATCAATAATATTGTTAAATATTAAATATCCCCGACTGAGCAAGCCAAAGCAAGGCAACAGTGGCAAGGAACCAAAACTCCATCAGATTGGATGGAGAAAAAAACCTTGGGTGAACCCAGGCTCAGTCGGGGGCCAGTTCTCCTCTGGCTAACATTCATATTGTTTATATATAAATATTAAATATAAATATTGTTTATATATAAAACGGCGCCATAACATATCGCAGGCGTTGAGTCGTTTCTTCACAGGCGTTGGTCTTCTCATCACAGGCGTTGGGGCATCCGAAATCCCTGTGAGAGGCTGGATACAAAACTGGACCTGACGAACGCCATTTTTCTCGGGACAAGCGTCCAGAGATAACGGCAGAAAGGCAGAAAGGGATGGACATGGTCAGAAACAATGCTCAGGTAGGCCGTGGCATTTAAACGATGCCCAATTGGCACTAAGGGGCCTAAAGTGTGCCAAAAGAACATCCCCCACACCATTACACCACCACCACCAGCCTGAACAGTGGTAATAAGGCATGATGGATCCAAGTTCCCATTCTGTTTACGCCAAATTCTGACTCTACCATCTGAAAGTTTCAACAGAAATTGAGACTCATCAGACCAGGCAACATTTTTCCAGTCTTCAACTGTCCAATTTTGGTGAGCTCTTGCAAATTGTAGCCTTTTTTTCCTATTAGTAGTGGAGATGAGTGGTACCCGGTGGGGTCTTCTGCTGTTGTAGCCCATCCGCCTCAAGGTTGTGTATGTTGTGGCTTCACAAATCCTTTGCTGCATACCTTGGTTATTAGGAGTGGTTATTTCAGTCAAAGTTGCTCTTCTATCAGCTTGAATCAGTCGGCCCATTCTCCTCTGACCTCTAGCACCAACAAGGCATTTTCGCCCACAGGACTGCCGCATACTGGATGTTTTTCCCTTTTCACACCATTTTTTGTAAACCCTAGAAATGGTTGTGCGTGAAAATCCCAGTAACTGAGCAGATTGTGAAATACTCAGACCGGACCGTCTGGCACCAACAACAATGCCACTCTCAAAATTGCTTAAATCACCTTTCTTTCCCATTCTGACATTCAGTTTGGAGTTCAGGAGATTGTCTTGACCAGGACCACTACACCCCTAAATGCATTGAAGCAACTGCCATGTGATTGGTTGATTAGATAATTGCATTGATGAGAAATTGAACAGCTGTTCCTAATCAGTGTTGGGTGTAACTAATTACTAAGTAATTAGTTGCTGTAATTTAATTACTTTTCCCATGAAAATGTAACGTAAGGGATTACTCTTCATTTATCTGTAATTTAATTACAGTTACTTCTGATGTAATTGAGGTAAATACTGTGTATAGATCAATCCGATCTCACAGCGATTCGTATGCATTTTATGAGGTGTCTAAACCGTAGGGCCGCACTTGTGCAAAGTCGTTTGAAGTATTGTAAAATATGTATGAAATGTCATGAGATCAGATATTAAACAATAGTGGGTTTAACATCAAAATGTATTGTCTGATGCTAAAATGTATGTTTTTATAATGTAACCTTCTCCGCCTTGATCAGTTAAAGGATAAATCATGCAATTTTATTGTATTTATTTGAAAGAATTAAAACAGATTAATGTCTATCCTTGTATTATTCAGCTGGTTGAGATTGATATGGGATTTTGAAAGTAATTAGTAAATAAAAGTAATTAAATACTTTTTAAAGAGAGTAATTAGTACAGTAATCTAATTACACTGTTGAAGAGGTAATTAGTAACTAGTAATTAATTACTTTTTTGAGTAACTTACCCAACACTGTTCCTAATAATCCTTTATGATTGTATATAAATATAAACATGTATAAATATAAATTTAACACCAAGAAGACAAAAGAGATTGTGGTGAATTTTAGGAAAATAAGGAAAATAGATCTGAGTCCTGTGTTCATAAATGGACAGGCTGTGGAGAGAGTACCCTGTTTTAAATTTTGGGGGTTGAACATTACAGAAGATTTTTCTTGGACTACACACACCTACACTGTCATTAAAAAAAGCACAACAATGTATTTGTTTTCTGAGCAGATTATAAAAAAGCAAGATTGCCTTGCTTTTATCGATGTGCAGTGGAGAGTACACTGACATATTGCATGATATCTTGGTACGGTAGTTGTACAAGAGAGGAACAGAGGTCTCTGCAACGAGTTAACAAAATGACACAAAATATAATCGCCACACAGTACTATGATTAGTTGAGGACATCATCCAGATGTCCGTCCCTCAGATGAGACGTTAAACTGAGGTCTTGACTCTCTGTGGTCACAAAAAAATCCCAGGATGTCTTCTGAAAGAGTAGGGGTGTAGCTGTTTTATTAAGTATGACGTCTTGTTGCAATTTTGTAACTTTGGTGCTTAAAGGGAAAATAAGACTGTAACACTGGCTTTTCTACATTACACAAAGTGTCAGTGTTTATAACAGTTAGCTATACTTTTAGGCCCAAAACATACTGTAGCTACACAAGCTAATGTTTAGATGTTGTTGTGTCCTGAACAGTGTTGTGCAAGTTACTTTCAAACTGTAATACATTAGGTATTACTTGTTACTGTTATTTAAAAGTAATTCATTACCTTACAATATTACTGTCCCAGAATTGTAATGCGTTACACTACTCATGTATTACTTTTGAGTTACTTTCACCAAAATAACTAAGTAGAACTTAACTTTTGGGCTGTAACGATATGCAATATGAAACCGAAATCGCGATTCGCCACACGACTCAGATCAACGACCCTACAGAATCGCGACAAACCTCTTCCAACTCCAGCGTTATTCTCCTTACCGTCCATATCCAATGCTGCCTTATCTTTAAATTAGGCTATTAGTATTATTTGAAGTCAACTTTATAAAATACGTAGACCTACACCACAAAACTAGTTGATGATAAATTATTTAAAATTGAAGTCCATCATTATGGACATGACATTTGCAGTCAAAACTTGAAATAAAAATTCTCAGAAAATACATGTATTGAAACGTATTTAGGCTACTTCCTTAAAGGACTCCAGACATTAGACAGATATCAGTCTATGTTTTATTTTTAATATTAGGGAAAAGACACACATTCATGCGTGACAAAAAAATAGGAGGCAAAATATATTTTTTGTAATTCTGTTAATTACACTGCGCAAATCGGATGAGGAAGGGTTGGCTCTCCAGTCTCCATAGAACTTAAAATATTCATTTTATTTTAGTTTTCGTGTTCGTGTTCGCATTTATGAGGAAAAAACAATGTTACAGACGCGACCGCTCTGAACTGGCACTAAAAGACTGCTTTAAAACTTTCACATAGTCTGTTGCCTTTAAGAAGTAAAAACAGACAATACACTGTAATACAACTGTAATACAAGCCTCACTGAACATGTAACGAGTAAAATATTACTGAAAATTGATTAGAAATGCCTTACACTACTGCGTTACAGCAAAAAGTAATATGTTACTGTAATGTATTACTTTTGTAATGCGTTACTCCCAACACTGGTCCTGAAATGTTGCAGAGTCCAATTCAGCATTGCACCCTCAGTGTTAATGGCATAGAGGTGTTGTTATAGATATTAGGGTCTTCTTCCTTTTGTCAGTCAGGTCAACTACAGTCATGGCACGGCAACAGTTTGAAGAGAATCTTGCTGAGCAAATTATGTATATCCCTAATTAAACACCCCCAATGTCAGCTAATCAAGATCTTCCTAGGCATACTTGAAACTTCAGGCACGTCTATTGAGGCATTTGGTTGTGAACTCTCCAGGACAGCGGCTCTGTACACCCTGGTTTGTACACCCTGGTTTATACAGTAGGCCGACATCTGAAGAATAACACATTTGGTTTAATAGTGCAGACGCTGCAGAACTACAGTACCAGCAAACCCTGAACCAGTCTTACTAGCTGAAAAATATCCAGAGGTCAATCAGCTCGTGCTATGTATAAATGATGTGTTACCAATCAGATTGCAGGTAAAGGACCCATCAGCCTGCGTTATCCAGAGTTTCAGAACTGAACTATTTCATGGTTTGATTTTAAACATGTTGTGACTGGTTGCAACAATACCCCAAGGAGTGGAAAGGGGAAAGAAAGAGGACTTTTTTCCATTTGCAGGAGGAGATTGTTTCTTTGACATTTCACTGGTTCGGAGATCAGACTGTTCATGGATAGTAAACATGACCTCTTCTTCCTGTTATTGTTCAGGTTTCAGATTTCATTGCACATGAACACAACAGTAAGTTCTAAGTTCTGGGTCCACCATTGCCTTGGGAGCACACTAAACATGTCAAAACACTTAACATGACCACACTGTTACCAGAGGGCCCTCCAAAACAACACACTATTCAAATATCTGCTTCATATTTGTGAGCAGCAGGCCTGTTGTTGTGCTTGTATTAATTTATACGTCTGGCAGTGCTGCGCTTCATCTCAATTTGATTTTAAGCAGGAAGAAGGCAGCTTTGAAGTTTCCAATGTCACATTAGAGAAAGATGTGAAAGAAGCGGCCCTCATTAGAGTGTGAGTGCCTGACATGTTATGTCACTCCTCTCAGTAAAAAATGTCTTAATGAATAAATTTGCTAGTTCTAAAAATTCTATACCATTCTATACTTTGATGATGAATAAATTCAAAAGTATTGCCGAAATGACTGATGTAGTGATGTAGAACTAGTACAGAAAGGAAAAAAAAGTAGGGAATTGCAAAGATGAAACAAAACGCCTCGGTTATGTACTGTATATAACCCTCGTTCCATGAAGGAGGGAACGGAGACGTAGTCGACGTGTTGACTGATTGAGATCACGCTCAGGGAGCCTGTCATCTTCGAGTATTGTTAAAACAAGCAAATGAGCGTGCGAGAATTGCATCACATACTCTGCCCCAGAGCGCAGGTATAAACGCAAAAGTGGATGCACACAACAGGTGTTTCTTGCGGAGGAGCCGAGCGGAGCCTGGAGGATAGCAATAGTGGCAACAGGACTACGTCTCCGTTCCCTCCTTCAGGGAACGAGGGTTACATACGTGACCGAGGCGTTCCCTTTCAGTCGCTCACGTTTGACGTAGTCCCAACAATTAAAATGCCACTAGTGCTGACACCTTCGAGTACCTGGACAAAAGCCTTCTGATCCCCCTGCATTATTGATGTGGAGACGGGATAGGGCTTAGGCCAGGGAAGTCACTGCTGTTCCACAAGACCACAGGGAAAGCATTCCCCTTTTTTTGGAAAGGAATACACTGCGGAAGCCACATCATGCCCGTAGGTAGGTAACATGTGGAGGATATGGACTGGGCGATACTAGGCAGTACAACAAATCGAATGTCCCTGAGGTGGGTCCAACAGGGGGGAGACTCACCGGTCAGTGAAGGTAGAGCGGACTCCCCCAAGGGTAGACGTCGGCTCGCCACAGTGAGCCCCCAACAAAAACAAAGAACTCCACCTGGCCCTCCAATGGGGCGAGGGAGTGGATCGGTGACCATCTCCAAGAACTCCTTCCTCCATCCCTAAGTGGTACACACAGGAACGCTTACAGTGACACTTGCCATGAGCTCATAGTGTGGGATACCCTTGATGGTTCATGAGTGCCTGGTTGACCTTAGTCAACGCCATGCAGAGAGGAAACGGCTTGCCCACAGGCTTTGTAAGTTGTACTTGCCAGTAAGGACGGATGAGAACTTAGCGGTCGTTACATGAGGTAGCGGTGGTCAGACACAGCAGCATAGCGACAGACCACCCCACTGGAGGGATAGCCTCATAACCCTTTGCCACCTTCATGGTGGAATGGCCATCCCTGGTACAGACGGAAATATGGCTCAAACACGTATGGATTGTTGTGGATACAGCAAATGACATGCATTGCTTTGGATTATATCTTCCATGTATTTTATCGAATTGCATGGAAAGGTAGGATGCCTGCTTAATAATTGGTTTTCGGCGTCTAATGTGAGGGTTCGCCAAGTGAGGCGAGTGTCAGTGTAACCCCTCACACCCGGGTCCTACTCGCCTTGCTCCGAGCGGGCCTTGAACCCGGGTCTCCGGCGTGAGAGTCAGGCGCTCTAGCAAGGAGGCTAAAGACTGAAGCCTCTAGCGTCTGTCGCTAGAGCGCCTATTGAGATCGGGGAGTGAGGTTTACTCACACAGCCACTACTAGCTGGCCTCCGTTACACTCACCCCCCTAAACCTCAAATCTCATCCGGGTCACGGCACCAATGTAACCCCTCACACCCAGGTCCTACTCGCCCCGCTCCGAGCGGGCCTCGAACCCGGGTCTCCGGCGTGAGAGTCAGGCGCTCTAGCAAGGAGGCTATAGACTGCAGCCTCTAGTGTCTGTCGCTAGAGCTCCTATTGAGATCGGGGAGTGAGGTTTACTCACACAGCAACTACTAGCTGGCCTCCGTTACATCAGCATCAACGTTAGTGCTACGTGACACAGATTAAACTTAGCTAGTCTGATTTGCTGAAGCAATTGGGAACGCCTCAGTGTGATTGTGTCTGAAGCTTGTTATTGTTTAGAAAGTATAGATTTCATGGTTTGTCATGTTACACTGCACAGCCTGATTACTTTACCAATATGGACAGTACAGTACTCAAGAGTTTTGGAGATGTTGCACACTGTTCTTCTGGATTTAGTCTGCCTCAGTTTTTTTCTGTTTCTTCATGTAAATCACAGACAGACTTGATGATGGTGAGATCAGATCATACCGGCAGTTGTCAGACTCCTTCTGCATAGAAAAATCTCACTGGATTATACCAATTCACCGTAATGATTCTAGCGTATCAATAACCCATATGAGACCCGAAATCATAACCTAAAACATTATAAAACAGTCTAACTAGTATAACTTCACACTCACAGTAAGGTTAGAAGCAAAAAAGATATGCTTGTTGATCTTTGCGGGGTTTAGCTGACTGAGGACGTCCACACAGTTTAATCCAAAGACGACACTTGTCAGGATTTGACTTCGGTTTTGGGAAGGGAAAAAACGGTCCCCCCTCCAACCTCTCTAGGAAACGCGTATCTGTGTTACAAATGCCCGAGGCACAACGTTTAACCATATTTTTGATAAAACTACGACGGTAATAGCCTGCCGAGACCAAAAACATGAGACGCGTGTGTTGAAAGTCAATGGAGTGCAGTAAAAAAAGAGTCAAATCTCTGTGGGAGCTCGTTCTTGGCTGCGCTGTGATTGGTCAATCTAGATTCTAGGGCGTGGCTTAGCCAAAGGCAAATTACACAAATTACAAATTACACATACACTACAGCAAAAGCTATAAATAACTGGCTTAAAACTTTTTTTGGTGAAAATAATAGCATGCCTAAGACTTTTGCACTGTACTGTATCTTGTTTGTGTGGCTTCTGTTTCTATCACACCTCCTTCATCACTAATGCTTCGCTTTATAAGCTGTGCACATCTCTTTTTTAACTTCTAATTTTGATGCTCCACCAACAGACATTCTGCTGTGTAAAAGTAACTTTGCAAACATGTCAACTTATTCTACTAACCCAAACCTAACCTAACTGCCTACTGACACTCCAATAAGAGAGTTAGTTCACATGTAGTTGCAAAGTTACTTAGAGTTAGAAGAATGTCTAAAGTGGACCATCCAAATGAAGTTTTACCCCAAAAATAAGTTTTCAGTATTTCTGCTTCAAAAAATCCACATTTTATTCAGTGTTACTTACTGTTTTTTGCGATTGTTTGTGACAATTTACTAACAATTTCTGAGTAAAAATTGTTTCACACCAATTTATTTTTCCACTGTATTCCTGTTGTGTGCATTCACTCTCAAATAGCCAAGATATTGGGACAGGCTGTCAGTCAACATCACTTTAACACTCCTCTCAGCTGCTTGCTTTTACTTCAGCCCATCCATAGTTTCATTTAAGAAAACTTCAGACTGTTTCACACCCTTCCCTCACCTCATCGGTTCTCATCACACTTCCGATCAACTATTTTCCTGTCATGTTATCTGAAATACAAATTATCATAAAAGGTTTTTTATTTTATTATTTATTTTTTCCCCTGTGTTCTGTAGTCTCAAAACAGATCCAAAGATCAGCCCGTGGATCCCAGAGACTCACAGTAACAGGACAGAAAACCTTATTCAGATATACAAACAAAAAAAGGTTGTCATTCTTCCATTCTTGAATCAACACTATGATCATCAACAGCCCACATGAGCCTTTTCATCTTTCTCATGCCTCCTCCACGTACTCTGCGAATTACTTCAAAAGCAAAGTGGTCATCATTCTCTAAAAGCTGAGAGTACAATATACTCCAGTTGTCAAGAAATGTGAAACAAGCCCTTATGATCCCATTGAAGGGGTGGTCAAAATCCCTTGCCTCTTCAGCATATATATATCATAATATCCTCTTGAATGATTATGTATTTCTTTTATAAAATCAATAATTAAGTATATTCATTGTTACTTAATCATTTATTGACATAAATGTATTCTTTGTGCTTTTGCTTGTGAAATAATATTCTTAAATGCATGCTGATGTACATGCACAAGTCACCAGCTTCTTTTAGGTGCACAAGGCCATTTGTCTCTTTCTCTGGTCTCAGGAGAAAGGTTTATGGATCATAAAGGCGTCGTGAACACATATGTCCAACACATATGATACTTCTCTGTACCGATGGTCAAGCTATATTGAGCATTGCTATATTGAACTTTAATTGTTATATTAAAATGTATTCTTTCTATTATATTTGCTTTCTGAGGAGCAAATGTTATCTGTTTTTCTCCCAAACGAGTGAATGTTTTACCATTGTGTTTTGGTACACTTAACTGATAATAAGCCGCTCAGACTCTCTTCAGCCTTGATAGGAGCTCTTATTTGCTAGTGTCCTAGGTGAATGCAGTAACAGTGAAAATAATAGGGAAATAGGGATTTGGTTTATGTTTGAGTGTTAAAACATAAAGGGGTCATTGAATCCAACAGTTTAAGGCACTATTTCTTTGTTGAAGTCTTACTCCAGTTAGACTAAAGTTTAGTGCTAGTCTTCTTGGTTGCAGGTTAAGGAACCACTGCCATTATTGGAGATTGAATGAGTTGTTGTTCTGGACACACTGGCGCCAGCAACCCAAATCTATGACCTGGAAGGTCATGACGTGCCTCATCGATGGAGATATGTTTCGTCTATCTGTATATGTGTGGAAAATTACTGTGTTTATCTACTATATCGTAGCCAATGAGAATCATTCAACGTGTAAGCAATGACGTAGCTTAGACCTTGGAAACAGTATAACTGCTGTGATCTTTGTAACTGTAAGGGGGCGGCCTACGAACTCCTGAGGGAGTCTTGAAGCTGACTTCTGCTGATGAAATGGCAAACTATGTTCAGTAAAACTTTCTTTAATTTTGATAATTCCGGGTCTTCATTCTTCATGTCTGGTTCTGTTAACCCCTAACACCATTAATTGGCATGTTGGCAAGTTGGTACAGTATGTAGGCTTGGTGTGTCTGAGCTGTTTAGAAAACAACATGTTACCAATAACCATCAGAAGTCTAAGGCAACAAACATATTGCTGATAACATTGAGATCAGCATGAAATCCAGTTTTACCCTGTTTGTTTGTTAGCGCAAATCGCTAATCTTGTGATAATCCTTTCACCAGCAGAAGTTTTCTTTTTGTAATCTTAATCAAAATATGAAGATTCCTTCCCTTCTGGAATGGCTTTCCTTCTCTGATGCATCAGTTGACTACTTGGGTAAAATATCTTTAACAGCTCCCCCACAGCGGACAGACTGCTGTGATAGAGATGAGAGATGGAGATTTTCCAACATCCTCTTCACTTGGAAATATGTCACAATAATGTCGACTAATAACGCAGGCTTGTCGCCAATAACAACTGGATGGCTTAATGCCACAAGCATGATGCTGATACACAGACAGCTTTGGCTCTTCTAGATTTAAAGGCTCAATATGTAAGAATTAACATATCCTAAAATCACTAGAACAATGTTATAAATCTTGCATATCCCAAATGTTACCAGCAATGTTTAAATCGAGAGAAATCTACAATAAAGTTCCATTAGTTAAAGTTATGCATTAGTTAACATGAGCTAACCATGAACAACACCTCTGTTCAGCATTAGTTAATATTTGTTAACATGAACTCACACATGTACTAATGCATCAATTCACATTAACAGCACGGTTAGTTAACATTAGTTAATGCATTAGTCAACATGAACTAACAATGAATAGTACCTGTAAATAGCTTTACTGTTTTGTAAGGTTAACTTACTGTACATATTTACATTAGTTTACGTAGTAGTTAGAAACACACTAAGTATGAACTTTTCTAACTCACTAAATGTAAAAATGCTGTTGTGTACCTTATCAACACTCTTTTATATATATAAGGCATTGATTTGTTGGAACATAATTCTACAGCAGAAAACATGTTAGTAACACATCAGTTAATGTTGAATTGTGTACACTTCTCACTCAATCCATTAATAAATACATATTTGAATGCAAGTAATGATAGTAAAGTGCGTATAAACACAAACAACACATTTTTCCGCTTTAGAATTATGTTTTCCATCAAATCAATGCCTTATATAAAAGAGTGTTGATAAGGTACACTACAGCATTTTTACATTTAGGGTAACATGTTGAGTTGTGTTCATACTTAGTGTGTGTCAACTGCTACATAAATGTAAATGTGTACAGTAAGTTAACCTTACAAAATAGTAAAGCTGCACTGTTCATGGTTAGTTCATGTTACAGTAACAAATGCATTAACTGATGTTTACTAACTAATGTGAATTGATGTATTAGTACTTGTGAGTTAATGTTAACAAATACTAATGCTGAACAGAGATGTTGTTCATGGTTAATTCATGTTAACTAATGCATTCACTAAGGTTAACTAATGGAACCTTTTTGTAAAGTGTTGCCAATTCAATCAGTGAAGTGGTCCATGTCATTACATGTCCTTGTTGTCCTCAGATGTTGGTTTTACTCCTGTAGAAACAGCATGTTTCCAATTATACCCAGATAATCCTTAAAGAGATACTTCACCTCTGGAAAGATGAATGTGTATTTAAAATGGGTCATTTATGTAGAAGAAATGTGAAATTGTTTTTGAATTTGGAGCTTTCTAGACTGAGAAAAGCCAGAAAATGTATGTGAGGGCCGCGGGAGAACGGCGCGAGTCATGTTTACTGTGGCGAGCGGGACGAGTGAGGGCCGCGGGAGAACGGCGCGAGTCATGTTTACTGTGGCGAGCGGGACGAGTGAGGGCCGCGGGAGAACGGCGCGAGTCATGTTTACTGTGGCGAGCGGGACGAGTGAGGGCCGCGGGAGAACAGCGCGAGTCATGTTTACTGTGGCGAGCGGAACGAGTGAGGGCCGCGGGAGAACAGCGCGAGTCATGTTTACTGTGGCGAGCGGAACGAGTGAGGGCCGCGGGAGAACGGCGCGAGTCATGTTTACTGTGGCGAGCGGGACGAGTGAGGGCCGCGGGAGAACGGCGCGAGTCATGTTTAATGTGGCGAGCGGGGCGAGTGAGGGCCGCGGGAGAACGGCGCGAGTCATGTTTACTGTGGCGAGCGGGACGAGTGAGGGCCGCGGGAGAACGGCGCGAGTCATGTTTACTGTGGCGAGCGGGACGAGTGAGGGCCGCGGGAGAACAGCGCGAGTCATGTTTACTGTGGCGAGCGGAACGAGTGAGGGCCGCGGGAGAACGGCGCGAGTCATGTTTACTGTGGCGAGCGGAACGAGTGAGGGCCGCGGGAGAACGGCGCGAGTCATGTTTACTGTGGCGAGCGGGACGAGTGAGGGCCGCGGGAGAACGGCGCGAGTCATGTTTACTGTGGCGAGCGGGACGAGTGAGGGCCGCGGGAGAACGGCGCGAGTCATGTTTACTGTGGCGAGCGGGACGAGTGAGGGCCGCGGGAGAACGGCGCGAGTCATGTTTACTGTGGCGAACGGGACGAGTGAGGGCCGCGGGAGAACGGCGCGAGTCATGTTTACTGTGGCGAGCGGGACGAGTGAGGGCCGCGGGAGAACGGCGCGAGTCATGTTTACTGTGGCGAGCGGGACGAGTGAGGGCCGCGGGAGAACGGCGCGAGTCATGTTTACTGTGGCGAGCGGGACGAGTGAGGGCCGCGGGAGAACGGCGCGAGTCATGTTTACTGTGGCGAGCGGGACGAGTGAGGGCCGCGGGAGAACGGCGCGAGTCATGTTTACTTTGTGAGACACACCGGTCTCGTATCTTTCACAGAGGAGCAGGAATTTTCTTAGCAATGTTAAAATGCACATCAACCGATCACTTGTTTAGCGTTCATGTAAACACTACATTCAGATTCACCAATTGGAATGAATTCAGTTAGATTGAAACAAAAGCTGTGCATGTAAACAATGAATGGCGACTACAGAAAGCAAAAGCTGAATCCCGTACATCGACGGCTGGACATGTCTGGGAAAAAGAGGATGGTAACCCCGACTACTCAGCTTTCTCTACAGAACAAGAGCCTGCTAGCTTAGCTTCCAAAAAAACATGGCTGACACTATGTGTTCATTCTGTGAGTGAAATCGCCCCTCTATGGGCGACTTGAGGACATGCGGGACAGACCTTACTACTGACATGTCTTGTAGACGTGCAGAAAAGACCATTGGCCAAGGTCAGAATTTTGTTAAATAATACATTAAATTTGGGTTTGTTTTTCACTAAACCCTATCATTGTCATAGGGGTGGTTGTATAAACACAAAGATGAAGGCGAAGGCAAATAAGTCATATTTAATAAATCCAACACAAACAGAGCAGCATTCAACACATCCTAGATAGACGACATTGGACCCTAAACTGAAACAGAACTGAACATATATGATAATGATGGTGATTGATGAGTGCACAGCTGAACAAAGTTTATGTCTGTGACCACAAATGAATGATTAAGGCAGACGACGAAGAGACACAAATAGTCCAAACAAAAAAGAAAGAAGGGCTTATGGCATTAGAACAACACCAGTGTGAGTAAATGATCTAACAGATTCCCCTTTTCGATTAAATATGAAACTGTTACTGAAGCAAAACAGTGATCATCATCATGTTGTGGATGTGCAGTTTGAAAAGTGTGTCATTTACTGTATGTTGCTACATGGCACTGGTGTCCCAGACAGCAAACGGACATTGAATCAACGTGGAAACGACGTCTCTCATGACATTGAAACAACGTTGATTTTGCTCATCGAATTAACGTTGAACCAACGTCAGACGCGGCATTCTTCAAAGCTAAATGAAAATCGAAAATTGGTTTGCTTTCATAACGTTGAAACAACGCGTTGATTTCAAGTTGATTTTCCGTTAGTTTGGAAAGAATGACGCGTCTGACGTTGGTTCAACGTTAATTCGATGAGCAAAACAATGTCAGATCAACGTTGTTTCGATGTCATGTTTCCACGTTGATTCAATGTCAGTTTGCTATCTGGGGTGTTATCTCTTTCACACATCAGAACTGTTTCTAATGCTGTTTCTCCACATAATCTCCTCCATATCGCTAAAATACAACATTCTGGGTAGAATTCACATGGGTCGGAAATGAATTTTGATGTTTTGATGTCTGCGACTCGCACATATGACACAGTGTGTTATCCTGTCACTGGACTCAAGCACAGTGTGTGTGCTATCGTGTCACTGGACTGAAGCACTGTGTGTGTGCTATTGTATCACTGGACTGAAGCACTGTGTGTGCGATGTGGAGGAAAGCATGACAATGAAACCAGACTTCATTCGCCCCAATGGAAAGCATATTTACACTGACCGAATCATTCCATATCTCCTAGTGCAATATGTGCCATTCACCATATATAAAAATAGTAAATGAGTGAACAAGTGTCCAATCTCAGATATAGGGTGAATGAGGCTTTAGATTCTAGAGAGCATATGATTGGACAGAAAATCTGATGAGAAGCTGAAATGCAGATGTCTTCCGAAGCATTGATACATATTGGTGGAAGTGAGAGACTGTACATTTTGAATGCACAATCTTCTCAATGTGAATTGTGTCATTGCTTTGGAGCATAGCTTAAACATAGATAAACTCAAGGCTAACATATTAATACCAAGTCAAAAACTTCATGGGAACTTTAAACTGATTTGAACATAGCAGGCCTATTTTATAGTAGGCTAGTCTCTTTACATTTACTGCTCTCATAAAAATGCAATTACTTGTGTGTTACACATACACATTTTAAACTTACATGTAACAGTGTGGCAAAGTGGAGGACATTTACAAATAAATATACTACACCCGCAAGGGGACCAAAAATCATTGACTAAGCCACCTGGAATACACCAGGAAAATAACAGGGTTGAGCAAGGATGTGGACTAAAATACATAAACAATAATCACTTTATTAAAATACAACAAAAAAAAAACACACAATACCTAATAACAGTACCAAATAACATTTACTAAAGACACAAAGAGGAAGATGGCCAGCAGAGACACTTTGGATTTCCACCCGACACTCAATATCCAACACACACACACACACAGTGATGAAGTGAACACACTACGTGCAAATACACAAAATCAAATTATAACCACGGCCAACACCTCCCATTCAGCAATTCAATGAAACAATGGAAAGAAAATGCAAACTACTGACATACAAAAGATTCTACACTTGTAAAAACAAAAGTACACATTTATAAACCAAAATAAATACATTTACTGAGAGAAAGCAGAAGTGCAGTCACATTAGTAGGTTTGAAGGATTATTCACTTTAAAAAAAACAAAAAAACTTTTGCTGATAATTTACTCACCCCCATGTCATCCAAGATGTCCATGTCTTTCTTTCTTCAGTCGAAAAGAAATTAAGGTTTTTGATGAAAACATTCCAAGATTTTTCTCCATATAATGGACTTCTGTGGGAACCAAACGGTTCAAGGTCCAAAAGACAGTTTCAGTGCAAACTGCAAACTGTTCAAAGGTCTTTAAACGATTCCAGAGGATGAATAAGGGTCTTATCAAGTGAAACGATTGATCATTTAATAAAAACAATAACAACGTTTAAGTTTTATAAGCTCAAATGGTCGCCTTGCTCTGTTCTGTGATGCGACTTCGCGACTCTCCTGTTCGAACTCGTTCATCAAAATGAACTAATCTTTGAAATGAACTGAACTAATTCATTGAATCAACCAAATGACAAGAAAAAAAGATTCGTTCGTTTTGAGTTCGACGAGTTCGAACAGGCGAGTCACGAACGCGCATCACAGAACAGAGCAAGGCGACCATTTGAGCTAATAAAACTTAAACTTTGGTTGTTGTTTTTTTTTTTTTTTAATTGAGTGATAGTTTCAATTGATAAGACCCTTATCCACCATCTGGAATCGTTTAAAGCCCTTTGAACAGTTTGCACTGAAACTGTCTTTTGGACCTTGAACTGTTTGGTTCCCACTGAAGTCCATTATATGGAGAAAAATCCTGGAATGTTTTCATCAAAACCCTTAATTTCTTTTCGACTGAAGAAAGAAAGACATGGACATCTTGGATGACATGGGGGTGAGTAAATTATCAGCAAAAGTTTTTTTTAAAAGTGAACTAATCCTTTAAATCCCACCCTCAAATAAATCACAGGAACCCTTGGACATTGTCACACCTGCCAAAGATTAAAAAACAATTACTTAGAATTAAAAACAAACTAAATTAACTTTAGGTTTGCAGCACTGCACTACACATAATCACTTGCCTTATGAGAATGTCACCGCTTACGAGACAACACACTAAAAACATGCAAGCAATTCAGTCTCCCATTAACAAAGAACACTTTTTAACATACATAAACTTACCTAGCATTCATTGCAAGAGCCAGTGCACACCAGAGAGAAAACCAGAGGATGCATCAAACTCTCCTGGCAACCACAAATATACTAATGCAAACATCTCAATCAAGTTCAAAGTTTGAGATTCAAACCCAATGCTCCTACACCTACCATTACTCACAACATGAAGTTTACAATGGGCAGGACCCATAGTGACGCATTCCTGGCCAACAAACCATTCATCTTTTTATATACCCCAAACTGGGCACTGATAGGCTCACAGAGTTGGCATGACACCAACCAATCACAGCAAGGGTTATACATACCCTGCTACAATAGCAAAAAGTGTATTTTAGTCAGAATTATTGCTCTCCCTTTCTAATAAGTTCTGTCAAGCTTGACGTGTGTTGTGCAGATTAATGCGTTTCAGCACATATATTTTTACGGTTGTAATCTGTAGCTGTTATAAAATTCTGTGAGTATCTCCATTTTGCATAAAGCGAGTCTTCGTTGAACTTCACAAACTGCATTGAACGAGTCAAGCAGAAAATTTCATCAATAGCGAGAAAGCGTTGTTTCATAGATGAAGGAAATTTCTGTCAATGGAGGGGAAAACTTTTGTGTTTATGTGTGTGCACATGTGTATGGAAGCTGATTGTTGCCGAACTGCATATTATTTAAAAGATTGTGTTTCAGGTATGGTCTCGTATGTTTATTGAGTTAATGATGCTTCTAAGGAAGACTCATGCTGTGCCTCAAATCTCTCTGGTTTAAACTAGTTTAGAAACTAGTAGAAAGTTTTCTCATGCTGAGACATGCAGATGTTTGTGTGTGATGAAATATATATTTCTACTTCACGCCTTTGAGCAGGGACTGTATTCACAACACAGCACTAATTCTCAGACATTATTTCTGTTTACATAACCAAATGTTCATCAAAGGTCACTTTCCATCAATGTCAATAAGTGCCTTCAGCAAGTTTAATTGGAAAAAAAATGTCTGTGGTTTGATTGATGTGACTTGCTAAGTTGAGTCGATATTTACATCCATCAGATTCACATTAACATCTCTTAAAACATTATAGAAACGACTTTTGCTACTAGTAAGACTCACTTATTTTCTCTTATTTTTGCAGTGGCTCTCTCTACCTATGCAGAGGTATTGAGGATCTCGGACCCTGAAAAACAAACCATCTATCCACGGCCCCTTGTCCAGAAACATCGTAAGTCATCGACATTTCACATCATATTCAAAAAGGCTTAAAAGATAAAAGATAAACTGGTGCTATTCAGTCAGATATTATTTACTAGAGTGAAAGAGACAGTTAGCTGGCACTTCCAGTTGGTTCATGAACTCTAAAGAGACTAATAATATCACAGCCAGGGTTACTTTTGGGAAACTATGGCGTGATGCCATGAGAACAACAGCATTATTAGAGCAAACGATTGGCGATACAGTATTAACTAGCATCACAACTGTTTTAAGCATTTCAGACAACAAAGCATATTGCCCAGTCCACCAGTGGTGGAGGAAGTACTGAATCTCAGTAGGCTACTTAAGTAAAAGTACAAATATCCAGATAAATATTTACTTTAGTAAAAGTAGAAGTTACACAATGACACCCATACTTAAGTAAAAAGTAAAAAGTACCTGATTTTAAATGTACTTTAAGTATTAAAAGTAAAAGTACTTGCATAACAATTTATTCTCTTAATGTCTATTTTCTAATGTTTAATAAAACATTTAATTCTAACTCATTCAACTTAATACTCCTATAATGATGTTGCAATAATAATTGTTGTCACCATTTCTGAAACAAGCTTGCAATTAGGCAATACCCAGACAGCAAACTGACATTGAATCAACGTGGAAACGACGTCTCTCATGACATTGAAACAACGTTGATTTGCTCATCGAATTAACGTTGAACCAACGTCAGACGCGGCATTCTTCAAAGCTAAATGAAATCGAAAATTGGTTTGCTTTCATAACGTTGAAACAACGCGTTGATTTCAAGTTGATTTTCCGTTAGTTTTGAAAGAATGACGCGTCTGACGTTGGTTCAACGTTAATTCGATGAGCAAAACAATGTCAGATCAACGTTGTTTCGATGTCATATTTCCACGCTGATTCAATGTCAGTTTGCTATCTGGGTATAGCTACACATCATGCTTATCCTTACTATATGTTAATAACTATGTTTGGCAGTAAACACGATTAATTTATGGTGTAATTCTGAACCTCTTGGCTTGCCATAATCCTAACCAAACGTACATTACACAAAGTGCGTTTCCTATGCATGTAAAAACTAATTTTCGCGTATAAATTGCACGATAAACACACTGCGTGCGAGACGCATTTAGTGTGACCGGGTTGATATAACTATGGCAACCAAACGTCGCTGGTGAGACAAACGTGCAACGAACGGACGGTCAAATTACGTTTTGGCAGGGGAAAAACTGATCAGAAAATGTAATGGAAATGTAACAGAAGTTGTAGAAATGTAGTGGAGTAGAAAGTAGAATAATTGCTGCAAAATGTAACGAAGTAAAAGTAAAAAGTATGCACTATTTATTTTACTTAAGTAATGTAAAGATACTGTACGTGAAAAATTTACTTAAGTAAAGTAACAAAGTATTTGTACTTCGTTACATTCCACCACTGCAGTCCACATGTACACTATCAGCAAACACAGTATAGTACAATACTCAAATAAATTAATTGGAATGCCATAGTACCACTTTGTTTCTGTTTCTCTCAAGAAGAGACTGCCATTTCATTTAAAAGTCTGTACCTTCATATCTTCACTCCTCTTCCATCCTGCTATCCCCTTTCTTTTTGTTCAAGTATTCTGACAATTTATCCTCTTATTCTTTCCACTACACCAATTACCCATCTACTCTCCATCTCTTTTTCCCATTTCTACTCTTCCTACCCATTTCATTTTCTTAAACTCTTTCCTCCTCTCACCTAATCTCTTTCTACCTGTTCCACTCTTCCTCTTATTACACCCATTTCTCAACTCTCAACCTCCTTCCACTCTTCAATTTTGTATAGTTTACGCAATTGTGAAATGCAATTTCCTGACACAACAGAGTTTCGGTTTTTGTGTGTGTGTTTAGAAAAGACAATCAAAGGAGCTACAAATGTTTTTATTTCGGATATATTACAATTTTGGTTGGCTGTGTGAACACATTTTGTACAAAATGTTTTGATAAAATGTGTCATTTCAATTGTCTCAGTTTGGAGAGATTGGTCAAATCGATTGAGAAATCCTGTATTAGACATGAAATCTACTTTCTGAATGGTTCCTGAAACGCAGCAATTCCAGAAGGGTAATTTCTGTCATGTTTTATAGGGCCATGTTATTGTATTAACTGCCCATCAGGCCCAACAATCAGGCGTAACTTCAACAAGAGGAGGAGGCATTGTACTTTTGATGCACATCAGAACTATATTGGACTTCAAGAGCTGAAGACATCCAAAATGTGCAGTGCGGTGTTACACCATTATGAACTAAATGTTTTCTCCCAAACATGTTGGCCACAATTACTGGCACCCCTAGAACTTGTTTACGAGTAAAAAACTCTGAAGTATATTCCCTTTAATATTTACCTTTTTTTGCACACCAAGGTTAGCCTGGTTCAACCAGACTCTCATACATTTCATTTTCTACATAGATGCTGCGTCCCAATTCGCTTGCTTATACTACGCCCTAAAAGTATGTACTCTTTTTGTGACTATCACGTCATCTTTAACGGACGGGTCTGTCGCGTGCTGCGTGCATCCTGTCACCGTAAACTGCCCTGTCAATCATCTTGTCACAGTTAAAATCCTCCATTCTATCTAATTTTATTTCCTACCGTTTCGGAGAGCTCGTTCATCTGCCAGTTGTGGGTCTTTCATGCTCTCCTCGTGTTTGCAATTTGAATATAATGATGCATTTAAAACGTAAAAACGTGTCTTTACAAAAGCTCACAATGCTGCTGCAAATGCAATATAATGTGGACAACATTGAATAAATTAATTTTCGTCAGGTTAGATACTGATAATTAATCACTGAAATCTCTTTATCTAAACCTCTCTACACAACCGCGGGGACTCGCGCGTCCTCCGTATCGACTACGTGTCTGTAGTCAAACACTTTTTACTCGTGTTTGTAGTTCTAACCAAATCCTCGTCCAACGCGCAATGGTTTGTGGGCAATATCAGCCGTTAGAGTGTGCAGCGATCTACACTTAGAAAAAGTAGACCATCCGGGTATCTTTGAAACACTAATTTCAACATACTACGATTTGGGACGCACTAATTCTATTTTTGAATACTATTTAGGACGGATAGTATGCGAATTTGGAAGCTGCAAGAGTCTGGCCTCTCTCCATTGAGAAACGTTTACTTCCTTGTAGGCGGGTCTTCTGTTAAAGTTCAAAACTATTGGATATGCCCAGAGTCACTCAGGATCTGCCATAGCCAATCGCTAACGTGTGGTCGTGACGTATGTCATGCGCCCAAACCGGCTGGAAACGAGAATTTCAGTGTCTGATAAGGCAGAGAAATTCCTCATGAGCACATTTAAAAACAAAAAGATGAGGGGAATGTTTCCAGGATGTGTAAAACTAGAGCTTTGTGAAGCAGATTTGCACAATTTTTGACAATAGACTCAATTTTGCCAACATCCTGCTCTGCTGCCTCTAGATCTCCCCGTGCTTTATAATCAATTCTTCAGCGAAATCATTAAGTCTACTAAAAAAGTCCACAGATCTGAGCTGTTCCACTCCACATCCTCCTCTCTACTCTCATTCTCTGAGTGCATCAGAAATGAGTCACGTATGTGATTGAACGCAGTACATTAGAGCTCATGAATTTAGCATGCTTTGCTAGGCAGAAGCAAGGCTGTTTAATCTGAACTTCACTGAGTGATACTCATGATCTCGTGTTATATATAGCTCAGGTCAAACCACCACATTGAATGTCGATGATGTCATGGGGCATTACATCACTGTTGGGTTTTCATTTCGCTCAGAATTAAGAACTGACAGAGTATAGGCTTACGCTTGTGGTACAATAACTTTATCTATTTCACTTGCACAACGCAAGCTTCTGGAGGGCACACAAGTCTGAAGTTTTTAAATTCCAACCAAATTGTTTATCATCGACATGAGGAGCAAGCTGTTTGGTACAAATATCACCATGTAATTTTCATGCCCTGAAGAGCTTTACCTTTTCAAAGAGGTTTTAGATGAGTGGCATAACACTCAGAGACTGTAGTTCTTAGGTACCGTGTTTTCTCACACAGACACTGTTCCTCCAGAGACTGTAGAAGGAAATGAAAATCATAATGTTCAATAATGTTGCTGAAGAATTGATTTGATTAAGGCTATTGTTTTACTCTGTAATCTCCATGGTTATTGCCTGGAGCCTTACAAATAGATTTTAATGGGATTTTACCTTAAAAAGCCAAATTCATGAGACAACTGGTGGTCATTTTTTTGGCTCATTTAACACTTTTCTTAAATGCCATCATGGCAAACTGTTTTGTCACCATTCAATACTCAAAAAACAGTGCCTACATATATATACTGTCAGAAAAGTGGTAGACAATACTAGATTTTGCTGGAGACGCTGGCGAGGAACTTGTAGTAGGAGGCAAAGACTGTGATTTTGCCAAGTAGGATGGGTTCCTGGATCAACAATCTTTTTTTTCTCTCCTGGAACTGTGAGAAATTGTGTGCACGCCCCTTTACTCTTCCACATTTAACCTCACGTACCTCAAAGACTCTTAATTCTTACTGTCCAGTAGCATTGCTAACTAACCTTGACATGTACAAAAAATGTTCCCCCATTGTAGCCTGCATGGTTTTCATTCCTTGCCACGATTGGGACAGAAGAATTGGTTCCACTTTATATTAAGTGGCTTTAAGTACTATATACTTACATTGAAATTAATAATTTGATACAATGGACTTATTGTGTACATACATGTTTTTACGTTGTACTTATATTTTAAAAACACCAGCATGTAATTACGGCTATAATTACTTTATGTAATTACATTTGTAACTACACAGTTGACCCTCCCCTCACACCTTAACCTACCGTTAAACCGACCCATAACACCACACCTGTCCCTAACCTTACCCATATCACACCTTAATAACAGCAAAAGTGTTTTACAATACAACAGGAACACAATAATACATTGTGCTTATTGTTCAATGTAAGTACATAGTACATAAAGCCACTTAATTTAAAGTGGGACCGAAGAATTTTCTAGCAGAAAGGTGGGCGATAACACACAAAAAATAATGTACCTTGAGATGGGTAATTTTTCTATTATAAAGGATACATCATTTATATGTAAAGCTGCTTTGAAATAATGAAAATTACCGTATAAACCTAAAACATCCAACTTGGTGAAATCACAGTAAGCCATGCAGACAGAGACTGTCTACGTGTCTCATTTCGAAAGCTAAGACAGCCTGTGTCTGCCATGTAACCTAGTGATGGTCCATTGAGAGTTTACTACATAGACACTACTGTACATTTAGAGACGTTGAAGCATCACTCCACTTACTCCATCAAAGTCTGTTGTTGCCCAGAGAGAGAGAGATAGAGTTCAAATGATCTAGTGGTTTATTCCCCAAAGACATTTCTTCCAAGAGAGAGAGTGCGAGCGATGATAGTTGAGGTGAGGCACATGTTCTCCCCTGGGTTTCGCTTGCGGATCCATAGAACACACTGCTGGTTCATTCGGAAGAGCTACTGTATCAAGATTTATATTGTTTAAAACAATATGCAGACATTAGACTCAAGGTGAATGAATACCGACATCCAATTTATTTTGGCAAGATACAAGAACTTGTATGGAGGGATTATGGTGAAATATTCTGTCGTACAGAATATATTCAATATATTCTAATCTGTTTTGTTGTTGTTTTTTTAATGCAAAGCAGAGCCAGTTTCAGACTCTAAAGATCTGTTCACACGAAGAACGATAACTGTAAAGATAACTTGAATGATTAAGCTTGTGCAAGACTTACCGACTAGTCGATTAAACGATAGTGCTACTGCTAGTTGACTTGGAAAATAAGCATACTATACATTTATTTAACCAAGGAAACATTAAAAAGAACTTGGGAATAAACCTAACTCATTCTTGACAGAAGTGCATCCTTTATTTGGACTGTCTCTGACTGTCTTTGGACTGTCTCTGCTTGTCAATCAGTCTGTTGAACCGCTCTACGACGAGTTCAACAGACTGATCTCATGAAATGGCGTATGTATGACACGCCAATTCGTATTTCCATTTTTGCCGCACTATCAACACACATAATCGCTTTTCAGCGTGTTTATGAACGCCGTTGACTTGACGTTACATTACTATATAAACATATGACCTACCCCAACCCTGTCCCTAAACCTACCCGTCACTGGGGTTAATAGTATTTATGAGTCTTCCCAACCCGATCTCACGACCAAGTCGTACGAATTCGACGAATGATTAAAAAGTGGCTAATTCGTAACAATTCATACGACCTCACACGTACGAATTAGTACGATTTTGCTAAATCGTACATATTTTACGAATTGGCCAATTCGTATGAATTCGTACGAATTACCTACCCCTGACCCCGCCCCTAAACCTAACCATCACGTGGGTTTAGACAAATCGTAGGAATTAGTACGAGTGAGGTTTTTAATCATGCGTCACTTTTTAATCATGCGTCAAATTCGTACGAATTGGTCGTGAGATAGTGTTGGTCTTCCCCTACCATCCTACGAAGAAAAATATCGTTCCCCAGATTTAGATCTACATTTTGATTCGTTTCGCTCGGACATTTAACGCCGTGTACATACACGCAGAATCAGTCGGACATTTAACGTTACAGACATACACGCATACACGCGGATAGCTCAAAATGCGAATAGATAACACACCACTTGACTTGAAAGTGGCGTGTATGTTTACGCAAAAGTCATGATGTCATGTTGGGTTCAAGATGGCGGCTGGATTTCTCAGTGCCCAGCAGCCAATAGGGCATCTAGTCGCTATATGATCTCTATGGAGTGGTGCAGGTAAGATGTCACTCTATGAGGCCAATCAGCAGTTGATAATCATGATGCTCAGTCAACATCATGCTGGTTCCCTCGATAAAAAACCAATAGGATTTTCCCATAGTCATTTTGGATTATCGCTAAAAACAAGCTCTTTTCCCAGAACGTTTTTTCCTTGGAAAAAAAATTATTCATGCTTTAAAATAGCTAGAATATAACTCTTGCCTCATTTACAGTAGTATGAGCATTGCTATGAATTTGCAAATGAGCCCCGCCTCCACTCACTCTCACTCAGCTAAGAGATCCACTGGTTGACGATCACACGTTGATCTGATTGGATACAAGGTAGTTTGTGACTTCAGAAACCAGCGATTTCAAACCGTGTTTTTGAGACTGTCTTTGGTTCACTGCAGTTTTAAGTTGTAATGAATTTGCACATAGATTGTCTTAAAGCATATTAAAAACACCACATAGGCATATAGACAACATTAAAAGCTGGATTTAAACCACAGGGGGACTTTAAGGTTCTGTGTATTTGAGAAGCGAAGAGTTTGCGGATCTCTCAGATTTCATTAAAAAGATCTTTGTGTTCACAAGATGAATGAAGGGCTTGCGGGTTTTGAGCGACATGAGGGTGAGAAATCAACGACAGAATTTAAATTTTCAGGTGAACTATCCCTTTAAGTCACCCTTGACAGTTAATCACAGGCTGGCAAGAGCTCATTTGGATTTCTTCAAATGTCTGTCTTCAGAAACATTGTCTGAGGTGTCATCGGCTGAGAGAGTACGCTAACGCCCCAGAAGCTAATGAGATGTATCTGTCACAGTGGATGATTCGCCTAACTAGACTAATTACTGTGTTTCACCCATACATGATAATAAATTCATTATTTATGTTGTGGCTATTTATGTGTCAATCATCCAATCCAATCTAGAGACTTAGAAGGCTTATTATGAGCATGATGTACAACAACATAAGTGTGAGTGAATGGTTTAAAGAACACAGTCTTAAAGAGGCAGCAAAGCGGTGTGGTAAGACGTGATTTCGGCCTTCTCTCGCTCTCTCTCTCTCTGTAGATCTCTTGCCCAGGGACTGTCTGCTGTGATTCTGACCTGTTTCGTTGTCTGGCTGACATCTCATTGAGATACAAAAACATGCTTTGCTTCCTAGAGTCTGTTCCTATGGCCTCACACTGACAGGCTGGGGTAGATGTTATTCATATAATGACATTCACAGACAGACAATAGAAGTGAAATTATTTTTCAGATAGAGGGAAATGCATTGAGGTATGCATCTTGAGGATCTAAATTTGGAATAATGTCGCACCAAACAATTTTATTAAACTGAATGGTTTGTCATGTGGCGGCGGTCATGAAAAGAGTCATACAGAGAGATGAAAACAGAGATCATTTTATATAAGTCCCCTTGAATATATTTATAACTGTTGGCTTTTCACTCAGTTAGTTAATTATAATGTCATTAACATATTATAAAATATTATAAAAGTTTAAAATAACATAACATGACTTTTGGTGCCAAATCATTGCTTAATTGTGAGGAAATTCAAGCTAGTTTTCAACAATCTTCAACATATTCAGTAGTGACTGTTGCCATCAAATGTTTCAAGATAAAAAAAATGCGGCCGTACTTCGACGGGTTTTAGATCAACACAACAATTGCGAGTACTGTATGTAATTGAATGAGATTTTTGCACCTTCATGGATTGGATTAGAATAAGATTTACAGCCATTAATAACTTACTCTGTGCCTCACAGCCGTCTACAGTCCATACTTAATAATCTTTAGCTCTGTGTCTACAGTCGACAACTGGCTTTGAGTTAGGACAATATCTCATCCCTTTTCCTATAACACTATCAAAGTGTCTAGTAAGCTTCACTAACTAACATGCATGTGCAGCATTAACTAGACAGACTCCAGACAATGCCTCCGAATATGCTTTAATCAGGGGGATCTCTGACAAATTTCAGAGAGAATCCCACCAGCAAAAAATAATACAAGAGTTTTTATAGAATAAGAGCATGGCAAAAATGACATAATTTCCCTACAATTTGATTGGTTCCTCATATGCAAACCCTTCTGTTACTAGGTAGGAGCAAACTTAGATCTCAAATCATTAAAAGCTTACAAGTTCAGTTGATTACTCTATGTCATGAGACTATTCTAGACTGTTATAGTTTTGATATTGTCTAGCCAGCATCTCAGGATTTTTCCCCTGGTTTCAACTCAAAGATTTAGGATTAGTTTGATATACAGTTTACTATTTTATTTTATTACAAAATCCATCACAACACTCTGGTTGGTTTATTGCACGTAAAGCCCAAAACGCACCCATTACTCATTAAGAGAAAAAGGGCAACCCTTTTAGACCATGCGTCAAACCATTTTTCACGTCGAAAATCTTTAACCCGAAAGAGGTTACGTTTAGGTTTGGAGAATCGAAAAGATTGCAATGAAATGGTTAAAAGGTAACCATACAAATATATTTTTTGATACTAAGGATTTGTAAATATTTCATGTTTCCATAGCAGTGAATATGTGATAATGTTTTGGTCTTTTCATATGATGGTCAGTACGTTCATATTGTACATTTCAGCATCTATCCAAACATACAGAAAATGCAAATGTTACGTATGAATCCCTACATAAAAAACGAGACCAGGCTGCACAGGCTACAATACTGTGTATTAACTTTAATAAATTCAAATTGCATGTCAGTCCAGATACTGTTTGTCAGGAGATGTATATCAGTAACAGTGGCATGTTGTGGTTTGGCGATGAAAAGTGAGATTTGGGATGAGAAATCGAGACACGGAGTTTGGAGGTCAGTGAGTTTTTGACAACTGGTAAAGGGTGGATTTAGCGTGAAATAACCTCAGATATCAGGGACAAGATAAGACAGGAGTCAAATTGAATATGGTGGGGCAGAGAAAGGTACACTGTAGGAAATGACAGAATCATTTCCCCCCATTTAACTAGATCTACTTCCACACAACGTCATTTTCTGAACATTAAGACATGCCAGCAATTAAATCAATGCGTCACAGGACCTTGATCATATTCCACATGTTAATTATAATCTCAGTGTCCCCTATCTCCTTGCAATACTCTCCTTTCAGTTTGTAAACTAAATCTACGAACCACTTGCTGTAGTTTGATAAAGATGGCAGCATGCAGGCCGCAGACTTCCGGAAGATCCTTTGCCTGCTGACCACTTTTCACAATTGCCTGACTGATAAAATCAAGCTATGCTCTACCTCTGCATTTAATATCCTGTTTCGTTTGGAGGCGCATCTCATTACGGAGGTAAAATAGGTTCAGAATAGCGCGTTTCATTACATGAGAGAAAAACGTGGGGAAAAAACTGCCATTGTATGTAAAATGCCGTGAATATTCTCTTTGGAAAGCTTTTTTCCTTTTGTATTTCGCCGAAAAATAACAGTTTGGAACAATGCGAGTAAATAATGATTTATAGGTGTAACTATTCTTTTAATATTGGTAGCCCTTGAAATGAAACGTTCCATTCTAAATGTATTATGAGCTCACAATAGCCTCAACGTTTCGAACTAGCCCCAGACAGCAAACTGACATTGAATCAACGTGGAAACGACGTCTCTCATGACATTGAAACAACGTTGATTTTGCTCATCGAATTACCGTTGAACCAACGTCAGACGCGGCATTTTTCAAAGCTAAGTGAAAATCGAAAATTGGTTTGCTTTCATAACGTTGAAACCACGCGTTGATTTCAAGTTGATTTTCCGTTAGTTTTGAAAGAATGACGCGTCTGACGTTGGTTCAACGTTAATTCGATGAGTCAGATCAACGTTGTTTCGATGTCATATTTCCACGTTGATTCAATGTCAGTTTGCTATCTGGGGCACGATTAAGACCTTCTCTGCATCATCAACAGGTAGGAGTTCACAAAACAAAATAATCCAGGGGCACGTATGTCAAAGCGAGGTCATTAAAATTCTTCCGAATTACCATTTTAATGTCAAAGTCTTCCAGAGAAAGCAGTGCATAAACAGAAATGCCAAATGCATTTGTGCGTGTGTACTTGTAATGTTCACCGTCTATGAGAACGAGTGACATTGAGATGGAGGTATTCACTGAAGCATGAAATAAGCTTTTCTGGAGAACAGTGCAGGGTTGAGAGGGTGGGGGTGGGAGTGTGGGGTGATCGCTCATGTTATTTCTTAATTAACAACTAGCTGTTCTTAAGCCAAGCTCATAAAATGTGTTCTGTTCATCCTTTCCGGCCAGTCTGCTGCTAATTTCTGCGGATATTAATTTCGATCAGAAATGCTGAGCATCTGGAAAAGAAGCTTTTAAAATGGCTGTACACTCAACATTGTGTATGCAGTTAAAATTGATTTAAATACAGGCTTTCTATATCCGTAGTCTTTCAAATTAAGGATGGATTTACCAATGTGCCACTACAATGATGCCAGGGGGAATAATTTGTTTTGTCTTTATACAATCAAACCCAGACAATCCTGTTGGCTATTAAGGCCCAAGCGCTGAAAGTGTGCTCTGCGGCGCCCCTTTGAAGGCAGCAAATAAACTTGGTACATATAGCTTACATACTTGCACAAACATGTGTAAAACACATAGTTAAAATCGGTACACATAGTTCTCATTGACTCATATCCCAACAGGAAGTCTGCATGGATTTTGTGAAAATGCCAAGACATTGAAGATGCTAAATTGCAAACAGATTTTTGATATCTCGAAAGGTTTGAGTCAAACTGTTGGTGTTTGTCTGGTCATGTGGGTTGATCTCATGGATGTCGCCAATGTGCTTCATTGTCATAGCGCCACCAGCTGGCAGGTCGGCTTTTTCAGCGTGCGTAGCCTATAAATGTAGCTATTTTGTCAATCTGAGAAGCCTATAAAATGTTTAAAGGAGTCAAAACAACGGCAGGAGATCTCACAACCAAAGATCTCATGTCCCGTTTTTGGTTCGTTTACAGGTCTTTGGTCCCTGTTGTGTTCATATTTCATTCGAAGCATACCGGAGATCGTTTTAGCGGTTTCAGTCCACTAGTTTGGATGGTAGCATTTACACTTATTTAAATGTACCGCACCAATAGAGCAATCACACCAGTTCGTTTTATTCCAACCAAACATGCCAAGTGTGAACACACCCTTAAATGCATATTTCCCACCGTGCGTTTGCCTAAAGCCGGTGGCACTGGTTGGGCCTATCATCGCTGCTTGCAGCTATATTTTGGTTCACCTCTAGAGGTGAGGATACGTGCTCATGCGTTCAAATGGCTGCTTGGCCAATCAGAATTGAGCATTTCTGACCTTTGTTTTACATTTTTAAATTTGCATACACCTCGGCCATAGCTCATTGCATAGAAAATTGTCAGAAAATCACAGAACCAAATGAAACCATTTTAAAATCAAATTGCTTTAACTGTTGTGTATGTGTATGCATCAACTGTCTTTCCAAACTTATGACAGCATATGTGAGCTAGTCCCTGCAAATATAAAATACATATTGATCATGCAAACATAATGTTATCGCAAATCTGATCTTAATAAACTGCAAATTTGTGCAAATTTTGAGAAAAAGACTGAAGCATATGGCTGAATGGAAGTTTGAAAACTTCCTCTGAGAATTCCCATAATGCTCACTTAACCTATCTTCTGTCTGACTGTTGCAGTTTGTGTCTTTGAGCTCCAGCAGAGTGTTGAGTTCTAATGAGGCGGGGCGGACAAATGAATGGGAGGTGAAGTCAAGAGTAACAGGCGCTTCGCTGATAAACATCATTTACACTCTCCACAACCAAAGACGTTAATTATCTTCACAGTCACTGACTAATGAACAACTCATGGAGACAGAGATAGGAGAGTTGAGACAACAGAATCAAAGACAGTAATATAACCTTCCTAAACAATATCATATCCATATCCTTTTATATCCAATATCATATCCACATCCAGTTCAAACAAAAATGAAAATTATGGGTAACACTTTATTTTACGACCACAGGCAATCAACTGTGCAAGTACACTGAAATTACGGTTTACGTTTCTGTAATTATAGTGTACTTCCGTGTAAGTATAAGGGAACAATATGTTAAGTTTGGGGTAATAAAGGGGTAACAAACAGATATATACAACCTGCAAATAACTGTGTACTGAAATTACGGTGTACGTTTCTGTAATTATAGCGTACTTCCGTGTAGTTATAAGGGAACAATATGTTAAGTTTGGGGTAATAAAGAGGTAACAAGGAGATATACAAGCAAATTATTTAATTAGTCCAAAAATAACAGGTACCTATTCTGTTAATATATTCCAGACAAAAATTGTACGTCTGTTGTTTATAAAACATATCACATTTCTGGCAAAATATGTTCTTGTGCAATGTTACAGGGTAATTTTGACATCTGTGGGTTAAAAATTACACACACACACACACACATATATATATATATATATATATATATATATATATATACTATGATAAAAATTAAATTTATTGGCATTTCTTACTAGATTACTTAATGTTAAGTCAAAATAATTTCTTTTTGCTATGATTTTAATTTAGACCGTACCATGTGGTAATTAGAACTTACCTTATCCCATTGAATTGCAATAACACTTAAATGTCAGGGCAAATATATTGTGTAATTAAAACGTTTTTTTTTTTTGTTTGTTTTTTGATAACAGTACCTTTCTCTGTAATTATTACAGTGCAAATAGTGTTGTTTCGTATTGCTACATAGTAAGTAGCGTTTGTTACCCCTTGTTCTGCGTAGTTACTGAATAAGTGTAACTCCTGCGGGCTGTAAATTAAAGTGGTGCTTGTTACCCCTTTATTACCCAAAACTTAACATATTGTTAACTTAACATATCCCTTATACTTACACGGAACTACACTATAATTACAGAAACGTACACCGTAATTTCAATGTACTTACACAGTTGTTTGCGGGTCGTAAAATAAAGTGTTACCACATTATGTCATCCTTTACTCACCCTCAAGTAATAACAGACCTGCTCTTTATTCATCTGCCTCCTCATCTGTCTGCTTCATATGTCCATAACATTATTGAAGCATTTCTCAAAATATATTGTTCCACAGAAGAAAGTCATAGAGGTTTGGAACAATATGAGGGTGAGTACATCTCAGTCATTTTGCAACATGACATCATGACTTTTGCGTAAACATACACTTGACTTGAAAGTGGTGTGTTATCTATACGCATTTTGAGCTATCCGCGTGTATGCGTGTATGTCTACGCCGTTAAATGTCCGAGTGATTCCGCGTGTATGTACACGCTGTTAAATGTCCTGAGAGAAACGAAGCAAAATGTAGATCTACATCTGGGGAGTGATATTTTTTTTCCTAGGATGGTAGGGGAAGACTCATAAATGCTATTAACCCCAGTGACGGGTAAGTTTAGGGACAGGGTTGGGGTAGGTCAAAGATTTATATATACAGTAATGTAACGTGAACGCCGACTTCACACTGGCAGCTGAAATTCAGCTCTGTAATACGCAATACGTTCCCAACGGACGTTGTACTACACAATGAAAAGCGCTGGACGCGGGTAGAACAAAAATTGTGGAGAGATTAGAAAGGTTGATTCTGTCAGGTCTGTATGACGTTGAAGGTCGACTAAAAAATGGTGGTCATAGTTCAATGTCTGCCTACAATTTAGTTTTATTAACTGCCCTAATAACGTTCGAAATTCATGACAATAAAAAAGTATCATGACAACTTATCGTTATAAAATCATTATTTATTTTTTTAAACGTTAAGAATTCAGGTTTGTTTATCAGTAACATAGCAACGCTCACCTTGGCTTAACTTGGCTCAATGCAACGTCCGCTAGAATTCTCGGATAGGAACCGTCCTTTGCTTTTCGCAAGAGTTAAATTTTTTGAACACATCCGGATGACACATGGACACGATTTTCTTCGCACCGCACTCGGTCGGACCCATTTCGGACCCATTCGAATGCGGTCTGCGAATCTCCATAGGAAATGAATGACTTCCGGTCATTTTGGAGTCGTAACGCAGAGGATTTCAACTGCCAGTGTGAAGGCGGCGCAAGTCAACGGCGTTCATAAACACGCTGAAAAGCGATTAAGTGTGTTGATAGCATGCCAAAAATGGAAATACGAATTGCCGTGTCATACATACGCCATTTCATGAGATCAGTCTGTTGATTTTGTAAATTTGCCCACTTACAAAGAAATGAAGGGTCAAAATATTTTTATGGTAGGTTTATTTTAACGGATAGAGACAGAATATCAACCAAAATATCCAGAAAGAAACACATTATATATAGGTAATAGGTTATGCATTGATTTGCATTTCAGTGAGTGAAAAAGGTATTTGATCCCGAAGCAAAACCTCATTAGGTAGTACTTAGTGGAGAAACCCTTGTTGGCAAGCACAGAGGTAAGAAGTTTCTTGTAGTTTGTCACCAGGTTTGCACACATCTCAGGAGGGATTTTGGTCCACTCCTCTTTACAGATCCTCTCTAAATCCGTAAGGTTTCTTGGCTGTTGCTTTGGCTGAGCTCCCTCCACACATTTTCTATAGGATAGTCGTCCTGTACCCTTAGCAAAGAAACAGCCCCAGAGCATAATGTTTCCACCTCCGTGTTTGACTGAAGGGATGGTGTTCTTGGAGTCATAGTCAGCATTTCTCTCCCTCCAAACACAACGAGTTGAGTTGATGCCAAAGAGTTCAATTTTGGTCTCATCTGACTTCAGCACTTTCTCCCAAGTCTTCTCTGAATCATTAGATGTTCATTGGCAAACTTCAGAAGGGCCTGCACATGTGCCTTCTTGAGCAGGGTAGGGCCGGGGTGGGTAATCGGGAGAATTCCCGGTGGGCCGCTTCGCTTTTGGGACGGTTGAGAATTATTATTATTATTTTTTTACATTTGTGACGTTGTCTATCTTCTCTTAAAGGCACACGTTCCGCAACGCGCAGCCTCTGCATGGGTTGTCCCATGTAAGGGAGTTCTCCCCTCCTCTAAATAGAGTTGGTTGGGTCCATAGCCCGTCTTTTTCAACATGTTTCTCAGGTAGGAGGCTACCGATAGCTGTACCGTTACTGTACGCATCAGGGAGGATGGATGGGAGGAAGGAAGAGGCCAGGATGGGATGAAAAAGCCATGCTGAAAAAAGAAAGGCATTGGAGGAGGATGCTAAGGGCTCCAGACTAAGTTTTTTTACTAGGAGCGGTGTTGCCCCTGACTGAAAATTTTAGGAGCGCAAGCAGAAAATTTAGGGGCACACCTTAAATCAGCTTGCAATGCAATTATTAAAATTTCCCCCAAAATAACTGTAATACTGACAAATTCTTTAATAATAAATATACTTAACATTATGATATGCTGTTTTATTTTAAGTTCACAGGACAAAAAAAAAAAAAAAAAAAAATTCTGGTAGCACTGGGGCTGACAATAAATCACTAAGCTTAATTTAGGGTGTAGATGAAATTAACTTTAGTTATTATCATTTATAATGTCTTAATATCAATTAATAAAAGTAGGATTTAAGTGTTTAAAGAAGAGTTTTCCAACATCTTAAAAATTTTTCGTTTTAGGACAATCTTTAAAGGATGAACAAAAAATGTGTTGGTAATCACATAAAAAATACAAAAAAATAAAACATTTATATGATATTATTGAAGTGCTGGGAAAAGATGTGTAGGCGGCTACTTGTAAGCATTTGACAATTTCTTACACATTATCATATTTATGGTTAGAGTTAACTTACTACATTAGCCTAAATCCATGGTTCCGTTTGGCTGATTTGTGGACTGAAAGCCTTCTATAAGTGTTTCTCCTGGTTTCCGTCAGCGCTGTTTGATCTGATAGTTTATAACAGAACTCTGCGCCGAATCGGAGTGTTTCTCACTGGATCTCGTGGTGTTGATGTTATTAATTCTGAGGCGAAGTCAATGGATTTCTTCAATGGATCGCCTAGTGAGCGAGATCGGCCCGCGACTGGCAAGTTCGGGGCTTTATTTTACTGTCAGAGGTTCGGATCGCTGCTGCAGCTGCACGGTCCTAATGATATATGAGTGGCGTATTTTCGTTCCCCTTTCATTTTGTTTGTATTCGCTGCTAGGTAACGTGTCGATAGATCGCCGATTGCTCACACGCACATCAGGTTGTGATATTTGCCTCCGTCTCCTTCCCACAGACGTTTAATCGCGCTATTCTTGTCACAGATTCATTGACGCGCCCCTTCCACGCTTACCATGCGTTTAACGTGTGGCAAATTTACTGGTCGCACATGTGCGACTGGATGTAAAATTCAGTCGCACACTCTCAAATTTTGGTCGCAAAATGCGACCATTTGGTCGCAGTCTGGAGCCCTGATGCTGTCAAATGTGCCAAATCTGACAAACACAACACTAGTGGCAACAGGTAAAGAGAGATAGGCCTAGTAATGATTAGCATTAGCAACGCTGCAACGTAATTATTCGCAAATACCATTGTAATACCAACTGCCTTGAGATCATTAACAAGCTCCTCCCGTGTATCTCCTTTCTCTGTATCATGCGTACCCCATTGTCAAGTTCTGTTTGTTTTTTAATTGATTACAGCTCAGCCCAAACTTGAAAACTGCTTTTCTCACTCAAGAACGCAAAGGACAACTCAATCTGTTCACTTCTTGATTCTTTATTTTCTTTGAGATGGTTTGATAGACCAGTGATGGGATAATATGGTATAGTTTGTTGAAGGTGATTTGATAGATCAGTGATGGAACAGATGTAGATATAGGTTGAAAACCTTTCAAATACACAAACCAAACATGAATTAGTTACAGATACATCATGAATCAGTCACACATAAATCACAATACCACTCTCTCACAGAAATAATAAATGAATGCTATTGAATCTTCAAACCAAACTAAACATGATCATTAAGTTTAACCTAGGATTTTAACAAGAAAATACCAATCCCATAATTAAACTCATGCACATGTTACTTCTGTCAAGTTCAACATTCACATAACAAATTCCTAGGGATGGCGGACGCGAAACAGACGTTCCAAAGCTTTGCGAGATCCCGAAGCAAAAATGATTCGAAACACTGATCCGAAGCGTGATTCAAAACACCCACAGTCACGTGACAAAGGCTAAATGAAGCTTCTAAGTGTTTCATCAGGTGGAGTGCTCCGCCGAATCAGGGTTTGATTGATAGGTCGGTCGGGAAGGATCGCGTGAGCAAAGTGCACACAGAATGCCTATTCTTAAAGTCTTGTGCTGTTTTGTGAAGGCAAAAACCCATATAATGGTTTCGATTTAAGTTAATTGGCAAAATATAACGCTAGAGACAATGTTAGTTTATACTTTTTACATCTCATGTTCAGCAAAAGCCAGACTCGAACTCGAGCACGAGCACATTAATCGCTCTTTTAAGAACTATGCGCTCTACGATCTACGCCACTGTAGCTATTCGTGATAGGCCTGTTTTTCCTTAAAACACCCCCCCCCCATACACACACACACACACAGACACACACACACACACACATATATATATATATTATCTCTAGCGTTATATTTTGCCAATGAACTAAAATCGAAACCATTGCATGGCTTTTTGCCTTCATAAAACAGCAAAAGACTTTAAGAATAGGCATTCTGTGTGCACAATATCTCAGATTAATAGAAACAACAGAAGAGAAATTAATATTTTTAAATAAAAATCTATAAGAAAGTGAGACATTGTGGCTTGATTTGTTTTATTAATATTAATTTTTCATGACCAAAATAACATTATTCAATGTGAAGAGACTACAGGTTACAAGCATCATATATTTAAAAAATACAATAATAAAAAAAACACATTGTTGTAAAGGTTGTTTCAGATCAACACCTGCAATTGACCACTAGGTGTCACCATGGAGACGGGTGTCGGATTGATTCGAAGCCTCGAATCAATATAGCACATTTGCTTCATCTGTTTCATTGCTTCACAAAGCCTCGATCTGCCCATCACTACAAATTCCTCATAACCTTTAAATTGCACATTACAAACCAAGCAGTACCTGAACATTTAAAACTCAACATATTCAAACACAGTTAATCATAAATTGTCCTACCAGTTGCGTCTTTGAATGATCAGGAGCTGTATTCAAGTATCCTTTTCCAGGAATAAATGAGAGAACAAACTGAACTCTCTACAAACATTTCAATGCCATGCTCTCTCTGTGGGTGCGCAGGCAAATATAGTCCCAAAAGCTACTTCCCCAAAAGTTGGTTCCACCAACTTTTGTTGCATGGATGCCCCCTGCAGTTTGGGAGTGCTCTGAGTGTCCTGGGTGAATCTTGGCTTGGAATGCTCAATATAACTAAAGCAAAGTAACCATGAATTGACACAACACCCATGAAGCCAGATCTTGCATGGAGCTCAGACCGAGGACGATTAATGGTTATTTTGTATTTCTTCCATTTCCGAAAATGACATCAACAGTTGTCTCCTTCTCATCAAGCTTCTTGCTGATGGTCTTGTAGCCCATTCCAGCCTTGTGCAGGTCTACAATCTGGTCCCTGGCGTTCTGTGGAGAGGTGTCTTTTATACACATTACGAGCTGACATTAAGAGTACTTTCTTAAAGTGACAGCACTAATCTGTGTTTCATATGCATGAGCACATAACCAATCTGTGAGAGGCAGAATTCTTGGCTGGTAGGGGATCAAATACTTTCTTCACTTGATCAAATGCCAATTTATAACCTTTATATGATCAGTTTTTTTCTGGATTTTTTTGGTTGATATTCTGTCTTTATCTGTTAAAACAAATGAAGGGTCTATAATTGTTATGTTGGGTTTCTTTGTAAGTGGGGACATTTACAAAATCATCCGAGGATCAAATAATTATTTTCTCCACTGTATGTGTCATAAATGCTGTCGTTTTTCTATCACACCATTCCCGTGTAAGCTCAAAACACATTGCACCATATTCTCTTATAGACATTTTCTAAGCATCATTTCAAGCATGTTGAATAGACTAATTGATTTTGTGCTACTTGTGTTGAACTCTGACAATCAATGCTATAACATGCAGTGTACCTTTTAAGATTAAGAATGGGTCATTCACAAAGCAGCATTTGCATAACACGTCAATGGAAATGACCCGGAGGTAATATAGCCTCGGTCAGTGACGTCATCGGCAGGTGCATCATCAGGTCTTTTATTTTCAGACCATCACTGTGCACGTGTGAACGTCAGAACTTTCTCTCTACCTTTTCATCTGATACAGATCTTTGCTAGGAGCTGGTTTATTCAGGCAGTGTGCAGAAATTTCTAATTTCTTATCTTTTACTTTCTCGTACATTCTAAGAGTTTAAGAAGTGAAATGATTCTTCTGTAAAAGCGGTCTTTCGCTGCCCTGTGACGTCATAAGTCTCTACTTTTGAGATCCTGTCGTTTTCTATCTTTGGTTTCAATAAAAACAGTTTTTGGTATAACAAAGAAGTTGTGGGTTTTTTTATAGTGTAAAAAAACTCTTAATTGTCAAAAGATCAAGGAACATTTCAATTCTCAGTTCACGACCCCTTTAATGCCACTGAAAATTAGAAAGTGTTTGTGTGATATTAGTTTAGTCAAATTGTGTTTGTTTATAATTGTGACTTAGTTGAAGATCAGAATGCATTGTCATTAATTAATGTTACTGATAACTCAGACCTAGGGCCAGTTGTTCAAAACATTTAATCTGGATCAAAATGATCCGGATTTGGAAATCCCATTTTTTACTATCCCGGTAATCCGTCTTACTTTTATGCCAGTTTTTCAAAGCAACATTGGACTGGATCACCCTGATCCAGGTACACAGTTTTCAAGATTACCAAATCTCTAAATGGGACAACATATCACAATTTGGGCTATCAGCTATGTAAAGAACAGGTAGAAGAGCCAACATGGGGTCACTGTAAGTGTTTCTTATTTTGAGACAAAACACAAATGGGGACAAGATAAATTTTAGTTTATTTTTACTTTACTATACTGAAGGGCCAGTTGTTCAAAGGTAAGCTGATCGGATTTTGGATTTCGGATTGGATCAAATCCCAAAAATGGGTTGTTCAAAGGGGAAAGAAGGAATCTGAAATCAGATTAGATCAGGGAATCCAATCCTAGTTTTAATCTGGATCAAACCTTCAGTTCGTGTTGTTGAAAACTTGTCAATGGGATTTGGATAACTTTGATCCAAAAAAACAGGATTATCCTGATCCCAACAGGGGGTAGGATTTCAAGGTGGAATTCAGGAAGAAAATGTAGTAAAACTTTAAAATTGGTCAAATAATACATTTGTATCATTTAGTGTATATACTTGTATTTATATTTGCACTTGACTTGTGTAACCGTTGTAATAGTGATAGAGTAGACATAGGCTAACAATTAAGCTATTCAGTATAGTAAAGTAAAAATAAATTAAAAATGATCTTGTCCCCATTTGTGTTTTGTCTCAAAATAAGAAACACTTACAGTGACCCCATGTTGGCTCTTCTACCTGTTCTTTCCATAGCTGGTAGCCCACATTGTGATATGTTGTCCCATTTAGAGCACTGGTAATCCGGATTTGGTAATCTTGAAAACTGTGTATCTGGATCAGGGTGATCCAGTCCAATATTGCTTTGAAAAACCGGCATAAAAGTAAGACGGATTACTTGATCCTGGATAGGAAAAAATGGGATTTCCAAATCCAGATCATTTTGATCCAGATTAAATGTTTTGAACAACTAGTCCGAATAGCTTAATTGTTAGCCTATGTCTACTTTATCACTGTTACAACAGTTACACAAGTCAAGTGCAAAATATAAATACACTAATGATACAAATGTATTATTTGACCAATTTTAAAGTTTTACTACATTTTCTTCCTGAATTCCACCTTGAAATCCTACCCCCTGTTGGGATCAGGATAATCCTGTTTTTTTGGATCAAAGTTATCCAAATCCCACTGACAAGTTGTGAACAACACAAAATGAAGGTTTGATCCAGATTAAAACTAGGATTGGATTCCCTGATCTAATCTGATTTCAGATTCCTTCTTTCCCTTTTGAACAACCCATTTTCAAGATTTGATCCAAACCGATAACCAAAATCCGATCAGCTTACCTTTGAACAACCGGCCCCTAGTGATCATCATAAAAGTGTGAAAAGTGTCACTCTAGAAATAGTAGTAGCAGAAGCTTGGACAAGCGAAATGTTCTTTATCTGGTAGCAGGTTACAGTTGAAAACAGGACCTGTCTTACAGATTTTAACAAGTTGAAAGACCTACGGTATGCTATAGTAGGGTACAACATGGCTAAAAGCACCCTGGGTGTATGTTAAATTCCTTGTGTTCGAGTGTGACTTTAGCCCTGTTGTACCCTACCCCTTTTCCTTTTCAATGCAGTTGAAATGTCTGTTCTGCACCACCAACACTATACTTCAACACTGTAACTGGTTTCAAAAGTTCCCTGTCACAGCTTCCTGTGCTCTCTACCCTGTTTATAACGCACAAGTTTTCTTACATCTGCAGGTGGTTTGAGCTAGTCCTATAGAGGGAGGAAAAATAGAAAGCACAACAGTTACCTGAGATACTCAAATGAAGATAACAACAAGGTTTGACACATTGTCCGGTGGCCTCACAAACTTCGACTTGGCAGTAATGTAGTCAGTAGTACGGGAAACTGTCAAAGTCCATCACCCAAAGCCTGTTAAGTAAGGCAGTAGAAAAGTAATGGTATCGCGACTGTGGAGCAAGGCTTTGTCAGTTGGTAGGTGGCTTTGTGGTAGCCTGGGTTTCCCATTAACCAAATTTTCCCCTGAGATAGGTAACCAATCACAGAACAGGGAGGGAGCACAGACGCATTTGATAGACGTACAGGCGCATTTGATAGACATTCGTAGCACCCAATAATATGGCTCTAGGAATTCGTAAACCACACCTCAAATACGAAAAAATGAACATGTTGTTTCCAGAGCACATCTCATTCTAAATGATACATGGTCTGGCGTTAGCCAGGCTAGCTTTGTGGGGCATGTACATCAACATCCAAACATATAACTGCCTATCAGCAGACCAGACAAGTGTATCGGAGCATGGTTGGAACTAAAATCTGCAAGGTTGACCCCTTTTATAAAGGATTCTGTTTTTAAAAGGAGACATGTTCTGGAACTTGAGGAAACAATGGTTCACAAGAGTTTTCCCACAGGACCGAAGGTGCCTGTGATAATGGTTGGTCAGGTTCTGTTCTCTTCTAGGTCTGACATTTGAATCTTTCCTGGACTGGAATATAAACTGGGGACCTTGATTTGACAGTTCAGAGTCAAACAGATCACATTCAGCAGCAGTGGTTCAGCTATGTCTTGTGTTGACAGGATTTTGTCACTCAAGAGACATGAACTTGAAATAAAAAAGGCAGTTTGGAGCCTGGAGTTTCAGAACTGGAGTTCATATGAAATGTGATTCACCTAGGAAGTCTTGGGCATCCAGCTGAACTGCAGAGAGGTTTATTTTAAGAAACACGGGGAAAGGAATGGTGGTGGTGATACTGATATTGAAATCGGAAATAGAGGCTAGTCTCTGATCGTTTGATATTAATTGCAATTAATGTATCTTTATTATTTGAAATTCTTCTACTTCTTTTTGACTCTTAAAATGATAATAGAGGTAGACAAATCTCAACACACATGACTGATGAAAGCTTAGAATAGGGGTCCACTGACCAAAATGCATCACAGTGCCACTTCTTTAAATTGTATGTGTGCAAGATCTACAGTACATGGACATGGGCCACATTGTCTCTGCTCTCAAATGCTGGGGGCGTGTCCGCTGGCTGCGCTGAAACCACGCCCACTCGTGGGAAACCTGCCAACGGTGATATTAGGGGATACTGCTTTCGGGACGGGAGGATGAATGCTGAGGCGGGAGACGCTGAGGTCGTTTCAGCCCTATTCACCAGTAACAGCGGATTATCAGTGAATCCCAGTTGTCTCTGAGGAAAGTTTATAAAACAATCCCTTGTAAAATGGTCACTACAGAGGCGGGTGTTGGCAGTGATCCTCAGCTCTTCATCAAGGTTGGCTCTACACAAAATGAATCCACCTCTTCTTGATGTGATCGTTTTTAGGAACTTTAAATAAAGACAACGATCAGGTGCGGTTTTTGAAGTTATGAACAGTCTTAAGACAGCTAAAGCAAAACTTTAATAACTGTACAAGTTTTCTTACACTTTCCATAATCTTGCAACACAAAAAGAGTGTGGCCATACATCTTAAAAAAGACACACATAATGCTAGTCCTTTCACTGGAACTAGTGGTAAATGTGTTGGCACTTAAGTTGCCCTTCCGTTGAAACTTCAAGTTTCAAGTTGATCAAGTTGATCTTGATCAGTTTGCTTGAATCTTTCTTGCTCTGCTGGCTGTATTGCTTGCAGTGAGGTGATATGATTGCATGCGCGAGAAATACGTACATTTCAAGTATTTAAAATCAGGGAATCTTTTGCATTCATCTTGGAACTTGGTCATTCAATTCATACGTGATCTCAACCACTGGCAATTTAGCTGATACACCGTGTCCTAACTACACGCGACGCCGCGACACGCGATAAAAGGTATCTTTTCCATGTTAATCAGAGATTTTGTCCTAACCAGACGCGACGGCGACACGCAAAGTTTCTAATTTAGAAACGGTTCCTATTTTCTCCGACGTCGCGGCTGACAGAATGAAGAAATTACACTAGTTATGAGTACTTATTTTTAGTTAAAAATAGGTCACTGTGCCACAAGTGATAACTGATAATTTACCTCAGATTTTGAAAGCATGTAATATAGCGTTCAAAATGAATTCTATGCAAACATACAACTGTACTTCATAACAAAATTAGTCAAAGAGTATATTTTGTTAATGTTTAGATTTTTAATAATGTTATTTCTTGGTTTGATTATGTCCTTGGTCCACCCATTTCAAATGCAAGTGCGGGCCAACAGTGCGCTTTCACGGAGAGACTCGCACGCTGTTCTGAATGTGTGGCGTCTCACAGTCGCGTCGCGTCTAGTGTGGACAGACACACTTGCTGTCGCTGGAATTTAATCGCGTCGCGTGTTGTTAGGACACGGTGATATCCTTTGATTTTCAACACACACATTCAGAACTTGTAAGCCTTGAACAGAAGGCATGGTTGATTTAACATTGCTCAGGATATCTACAAATTGCCATCTTATCTTAGCCACATTGTGCCATGGCTATATTTTGTTAGGATATGACTTGCCAACTATGAACGGATTGCCAAATCTTTCATCAAGTATGTTCCAGGCAGCCATGTAAGCCTTTTCTTACCAGGAAATGTCCTTAAATAGCTCTTTTGGCCAGACCACTTACATATTTGTGTAGAAAGAATAGTTTTTATTGGGCGGGCTAGTTATTTTGATCAATTAACATCTGGAATGACAGCTTCCAGTCATTATACTTCAGAGGATCTTCAGAGAAAACAGCAGGTTCTGGAATTGGAATCCTATAGGCTGTAATCGCTTCAGCGAGTGCCTTCACAAGTTAATTAGAAGCTTCATTGGAAGTAGCAAACGTAGCTGATTGAGAGATATGAGCTTGGGTGATTGGAAACTTTTGAGGAGAACAAGAGCGTTGGTTTAAAGGAGCAGTGGCTTTAGTGAGCATAATGGGAGAAATAGGAACGTTTGGTTGAGGGACAAAACATTCTTGCTTTTGTTGAAGGGAAGGGCAGAATGCTGTTTTCCCTCATCACCTTTGATCCTTTGTGCCTTTTTAGTTCCACCAGTCGTTCCACTTCCTATTTCTTTAACAGCTTTATTTTCCTCAGTACTTTCTGAGAAAAACTGAGCCATTTTTCTTGCATTCTCAGATACCATCTCCTTTTCTTGAGCTTCTCTTTAGGCTGTTAACCTTTCATCCTCTTCCTTCTTGTTTCCTAATGTCCTCTCATATTGATGTTGTGTCTTTTTTCTTTTGAGTAACTCTTGTGTAGCCGGTACTTCAGGTGCTACTTGTCTTTTCTGCAAAGAATCATGGGAAGATTGACTGGACGTCTTAGAAGTTGACCTTGACTTACTGTTGCTGAGATGATGCTGGACACTCTGGCTCCAAACACTGATTCTGTCCTCATGATCTCCATTTAAGAAGCTTTGAGCCTTTTTTATTGGCAGTGCTAGTAAAAGCATGGCAAGTGTCATTTTTCCTTCGGATTTTAGGTTCAAGGCTTGTGCTGCTTCTGTTTTAACCATAAATTGGTTGACCTCGGGCTGAGTGGCATTAATGGTGCTCACGTCCCAGAAAATCAATTCTGCATCATTGTTTTTAATGGCTCTTTTTAAACCATTGATGTGATATTTTAACCACTGCTCAACACTTTTTTTTCAGATTATTTTTTCTAACATCTTGCAATATTTAACTTTTTTTAGGGAGCTGTGTATCATCTGCGCCCACTTGAGGTTGTTGAGCCACTTCATTTTGCTCAGCTATATCAGCCTACTGTGGTGGAATGACCAGTTCTGCATTGTTAAAGGGATACTCCACTTTTTTTGGAAATAGGCTCATTTTACCACTCCCCCAGAGTTAAACGTTTGAGTTTTACCGTTTTCGAATCCATTCAGCCGATTTTCTGATATTTAGAAGAATATCAGTAACCAGACCGTTTCTGGTCCCATTGACATCCATAGTAGGAAAAAAATATACTATGGAAGTAAATGAGACCAGAAACTGTCTGGTTAATGATATTCTTCTAAATATCAGAAAATCGGCTGAAAACATCTGAAAACGGTAAAAGTCAAATGTTTAACTCTGGGGGAGTGGTAAAATGAGCCTATTTACAAAAAAAGTGGAGTATCCCTTTAACTTCTTGTGCGGTAAGGTCTGCTTTGTTATCTTCTTTAGTAGACAGTACTGTATTTTCACTTGTGCCTGACATGTTAATTCTGTGTTACACTATAATTTGATATTCAGAAGGGCAAATCTAAAGTTCTAGAGTAAGTAACAAGGCGCTAACCCAGATAGCAAACTGACATTGAATCAACGTGGAAACGACGTCTCTCATGACATTGAAACAACGTTGATTTTGCTCATCGAATTAACGTTGAACCAACGTCAGACGCGGCATTCTTCAAAGCTAAATGAAAATCGAAAATTGGTTTGCTTTCATAACGTTGAAACAACGCGTTGATTTCAAGTTGATTTTCCGTTAGTTTTGAAAGAATGACGCGTCTGACGTTGGTTCAACGTTAATTCGATGAGCAAAACAATGTCAGATCAACGTTGTTTCGATGTCATATTTCCGCATTGATTCAATGTCAGTTTGCTATCTGGGAAGTGTCTATTTCATATTGAAGCACTGAGCAGTCTGCGTTTTATAATGGTAGTTGAAGAATGTCAACTTTGGGTAAAATGCAGGGCTCATCATTGTCACTTTTTACCCAGATTCCAACCGACTAACTTTAACCCACTAACCACTAACTTTAAAAGTGCTTGGTTGTTCAGCCTTTACTTCCCCACTGTCTATATCAGTCATTCAATTGCGGTCTTTTCAAACTTTGTTCTTCCCTTATTCAATATGTTCCCTTATTCAACTTCTGACGCTTTACCATCTGATTCTTCACCAATGCAGTGAAGTGTTCTCTGCCGTCCTTATTCACAATGTGAAGGTTGAGTTTTTCACAGATGTTTATTGCACTCATTGACATACACACCACCACTGTAGAACTGAATTTAAAAGGAAGAATGTCAAACAAATGTGTGAAAAGGGAAAACTGATTTAAGCTGAAGAAGACCAACCTACAACAGCAGAAGACCCCACTGGGTACCACTCATCTCCACTACAAATAGGAAAAAGAGGCTAGAATTTGCAAGAGCTCACCAAAATTAGACAGTTGAAGACTGGAAAAATATTGCCTGGTCTGATGAGTCTCGATTTCTGTTGAGACATTCAGATGGTAGAGTCAGAATTTGGCGTAAACAGAGTGAGAACATGGATCCATCATGCCTTGTTACCACTGTGCAGGCTGGTGGTGGTGGTGTAATGGTGTGGGGGATGTTTTCTTGGCACACTTTAGGCCTCTTAGTGCCAATTGGGCTTCGTTTAAATGCCACGGCCTACCTGAGCATTGTTTCTGACCATGTCCATCCCTTTATGGCCACCATGTACCCATCCTCTGATGGCTACTTCCAGCAGGATAATGCACCATGTCACAAAGCTGGAATCATTTCAAATTGGTTTCTTGAACATGACAATGAGTTGACTGTACTAAAATGGCCCCCACAGTCACCAGATCTCAACCCAATAGAGCATCTTTGGGATGTGGTGGAACGGGAGCTTCGTGCCCTGGATGTGCATCCCACAAATCTCCATCAACTGCAAGATGCTATCCTATCAATATAGGCCAACGTTTCTAAAGAATGCTTTCAGCACCCACGTAGAATTAAGGCAGTTCTGAAGGCGAAAGGGGGTCAAACACAGTATTAGTATGATGTTCCTAATATTCTTTTAGATGAGTGTATATTTAGACTAATCAAAAGTTGCTCAAATAAACAAGTTTTTTTAATACAAGCACTATCTAGTGGAAATAAACATCATAGATGCAGAACTTTTTAACAGCAAAAACAGTATGTGTGTTTTTATAAAGTTTTGTTCAATTTATATCAGTTTGGTGTAGTGACAAAGCTAAGCACTATTAGCTGATGTGTATCACTCACAACCTCAGTTAAATGACACTTCAGGGTTTAAGGACATATCAGCCACACTTTGAGAGTTTAACTGAAAAAAATCATTGATAGTACCATAATACTTATACATAATACAAAATACATAACATTTTAGTCCCCTAGTGAGCAATTCAACTGCAACAATGGCAAGGAACAAAACACTCCATCTGATACTGCATAATAGAAAGAAAGGGGGGGGGGGAACTTCAGAGAAACCAGGCTACACCAGGGGACCAGTTTTCCTCTGGCTATACATATTAATGTTGAATTAGGTTGAATTTTAAGATTAAGGTGTGTGTCTTTGTGGTCCATTCATGGTTGAATAAAGTTCTTCCCAACAGTTCATCCTAACAAACTATTATAGATTTTTTCTTCAAAATCTGACCTTAACAATAACCTGTCAGAGGAAATCAGTCACCAAGTGCCTGCTGCTTAACAAGGTGCATTTCTACTCGACTGAAGACAATAAGATCAAATCTTAGCAATGAAATGAATGCTTTGTTCAGAATTACAATATGCATTATTTTGGCAAGTCAGGTAAACCACAAGTGCAACCATAAGCCATAATAATCCTTACTTTTTATATTGTTCCACAGTGTAACACCTAAATAGTTAACAGAACACTTGTTTGATTTGATAATTTTCGTATTGCCTGCTGTACTGAACCTCTACATGCAGAAGTTCCAACATCATATTGAAAATCACATGCAATAATTTTCTCAGGACTGGCTTGTAAGTTGTAAACAATCATTAGTTGATGCCTTGTAACTAGGGACAGCTAATTATTTTTTATTTATTTTTTTAATTGTCACTACATGCTTGAAAATGCTATGCTTATATTCAAAAAGTATGGTCCGCAGTCTAACAACTGGACCTCTATCAATGCTCCAAGATGAAGTGTTCTGAGAGAAGTTTTTCTTTGCATGAAAAGGCCAAGAAATCTATGCCGATGCTCTGAAATCTCCGGGTCAAGAGAACCAATACTTTCTTTAGTGTGACAGGTAAAATGGCCAGTTCAACCATATATTTTAAAGTCAAGAAAAATGTAACAAGCAGTTTCATTTAAGGGTATCTTTCTCTCCATCAAGAATGGCAGAAGTCTGATAAAGGCCCAGTTCTCATGCATATTACACCCTACATTTCGATGTTTGGCAACATTTGGGGGTATTGCCTGGAGGCTGTTCATTTGTCCAGTTGCAGACAATGAGAAATTGTAGGTCAATGTGCAATTGACTCCTTGAGTTCACTTAAAGTGAAATACTACTTCACATGAACAGAGAGGCACAGTGCTGGTGGGAATGACACCTTCAAATAAGTCATTGGCTATGTCCGTGGGATAACCAGTTGTAAAGTGAAAATGTTTTCCTTCACCCTCTGAACATAATCTTCCTTTGTTCTTGGTGGCATCTTAAAAGCAGTCTTATCTCACTTTGTTGTACTGGAGTTTTAGCATGGTGGCCAAGGCACAACTGACAAACATAATCCGCATTAAGCTTTCAACTAAACCACCAACTGCATGGGCTGCAAGGCTATCTGCTGAAAAACTGAAACCCCTTCCTGCTCCAAGATGTAAAAATCTTTCTAAAAAGGATCTAAATCAGGTTTCCAATCCTGCTCCAGGGCCAATGTTCAGAGTTTAGCTCCGACAGACTTCCCGGGAAAAGTCCTTGATTAGCTGGTTCAGTATGGTTGGAGCTAAACTCTGCAGGTCAGTGGCCCTCCAGAAGCAGGTTTGGACACAACCTTAAAAATGACATCATATGCAAATCTTCCTACGTCACCAGTTGTACATCATCAGAACAGCCAGATGTACTGATGGCAAAGCACACTGCAATTCAGTCAGTTCAGTTCAGGTATTTTCCAGAACTTTAAAATCAATATCACATCTAAAAATCACCAACATATCTGATCAGAGAGATTCGTTTTTTCAGATTCATTCATTACAAAGAACTTGGTAATGGCCAGGGTTGCCAAGTCTGTGGATTTCCACGGGAAAGTTGCCAGAGGTTTATTTTCCCTGGAAGTTAAAGGTTAGGCATATTTTTTATAAATTGTATTGGACTTAAAGGGTTAGTTCACCCAAAAATGAAAATTAAGTCATTAATTACTCACCCCCATGCTGTACCAACCCCGTAAGACCTTCGTTCGTCTTCGGAACACAAATGAAGATATTTTTGATTAAATTTGAGAGCTGTATAACTACCACATTGGCTCCTAAGGGACTGGCTCTTGACGGCCCAGAAAGTCAATGAAGAAAATGTTTAAATATCCCAAGTGACTACCGTGGCTCAACTATATGTTTATCAAGCGACGCGAATACTTTTTGTGCGAAAAAACAAACAAAAATAACGAGTTTATTCGACTATTTCTTTTCTTCCTTGTAGGCCAGAACGAGACTTCCTTAGATTTCCACGACGCATGCGCGAGATTTGCGATCTGAAGTAGTGTAAGCTGGTGTGAGCAGATCGCAATTCTCGCGCATGCGTCGTGGAAATCTATAAGGAAGTCTCGTTCTGGCCTACAAGGAAGAAAAGAAATAGTCGAATAAACTCGTTATTTTTGTTTGTTTTTTCGCACAAATAGTATTCGCGTCGCTTGATAAACATATAGTTGAGCCACGGTAGTCACTTGGGATATTTAAACATTTTCTTCATTGACTTTCTGGGCCGTCAATAGGCAGTCCCTTAGGAGCCAATGTGGTAGTTATACAGCTCTCAAATTTAATCAAAAATATCTTCATTTGTGTTCCGAAGACGAACGAAGGTCTTACGGGGTTGGTACAGCATGGGGGTGAGTAATTAATGACTTAATTTTCATTTTTGGGTGAACTAACCCTTTAAATGCATTATTTAAATATTTTAACATTTTTTTTATATTGTCCTACTGATAAAACTGTGCTAGATTGTGAATTTTGCATGGGAGTGCACTAGCTTGTTGTTAGTTCATTTAAATCAAACTATATAGTGGTTTTCAAGTTGAAATTGTGTGTAAAGCAAAAAGTGTCTGTGAAATATGTATTTTAGATATAGGAGTGACTTTGAGTTTTGTTATTTGGAATAGGGTTTGGGGGCTAATTTTGATGGGCTATTGGGCTAGTTGTGTTAAGCAGACCTGGCATTGGCTGCAGATGCCACAGAGACCAATCAGCTTGTGCCATGTACTGAATGAGGTGATTGCATGCATTTAGGACCTATCGGTCCGCACCGTCTGCTGTAGAGTTTGGATGACAAAACTAGATATTTATCATATGTCAATTTTAAAAATTGTTTTGTCTTTCGTTGCATTCAAAATAACTTTTGCTCAAAAATCTGAATGGGCGTGTGCCTGGGCATGACGTACAATATAACCACTAATAGCCAGGGCACTTGTCACACGCTTCTCAGTGGGAGTGTCAATGAGCAGGGAGAACTTTAACTTTTAACTTTTAAGTTTTAAATGCTTAGCAGGAACGGGCGAGTAATGTTACCAAATACCAAATAATAGTGCACATCTATCTAGATTAACAATAGAGCGAGTGGCCATGTAAAGAGGCTGACATTAGACTACTACTTACATGTTTTCAAATCAGCCATTTTTTGAGATTGGTGAATAATAGAAAAACATGTGGATTTTGGACCACCGACACATGGACCAGCCATGTCTAAGATCTGTCCGTCAAGGACAGCGTGACTTCTCCACATTCTGTGGAGTTCCTTTTCTGTGACTAACCAACCATTTGGTCGACTAAGCCTCTTCTAGTCAACTATTAGAGGCAGCCCTGAATTTAGGCAAGGCAAGACAAGGCAAGTTTATTTATAAAGCACATTTCATACACGATGGTGATTTAAAGTGCTTTACATAGGAAAAAAAATAATAATCAAAAGAAATCAGAATTATTAAAACAGTTTAGAATAAACAATACAATACAGTAAATAATTAAAACAGTTTAGAATAATAAATAAATAACGGACGAACAGTGGCACAGTGCTCATTCAGTAAATGCACAGCTAAACAGATGTGTTTTGAGTCTGGATTTGAATGTGACTACTGTAGGAGCACACCCGATCTCCTCTGGAAGCTGGTTTCAGCTGCGGCTGGCATAATAGCTAAAAGCAGACTCTCCATGCTTAGAGTGAACCCTTGGTATTTCTAGCTGATGTGATCCTAATGATCTAATTGATATATTCAGTGAGCATCTCTGCAATGTATTGAAGTCCTAGTAGGGGTGGGCGATATGGAAAAAATATCATATCCCGATTTTTTTAAGGAAAATCACGATCACGATTTTTTATCACGATTCTTTTTCAAGTTGGATTTAATATTTTGCAAGTGGCTGTTCATTACAGCCAAACTAATCTCCTTATGTTAAAAACAAAGACTTAGGTAACAAAAGAAAAAACAAAGGCATACATTTAGGCCAGTGGCGAAGATAAAAATCTTTGTCATCATTTTCTTTGTTATTAAAAAAATAAGACAAGATAAACATTACACAAATTAATATTCAAATTAAATAAATTGTGCTTTATTTTTCAGATGCAGTAGGTGTATTTAGCAGTAAGATTTTGAAGAAAGTATTCATTGAAGAAAGTAATTAAATTAAACAAATATGAAATTAAAACACTACATAGACTTCACTGAATGAATTGATTCTTATTAAAGCTATATTAAAGTTCTCAGTCAGTGAGTGATTTTCTCCTTGTGTTTTTTTTTTTCTTTTACTAAAGGGATTGTTCCCTCAAAAATGAAAATGGTCATAATTTACTCTCTCAAGATGTTTTAAACCCGAATAAGTTTCTTTCTTCTGTTGAAAATAAAAGTTTATTCCTGTTGCTTTTAGACCAGCACGCGACGCGTTTAATATAGACGCATATTACACCAGATATTCTCTCAAATGTTTGCTTTCACTTTAGACATAGCCTGTTTATGTAAACATTGTGTGTATTTAACAGTATTAGCATAATAAGACTCGAGAGATAACTTAGTCCAGTATTCAGGCGCTGTTTGACAGACTTCTAGTGCCTGTGATTGTCGTGGGTATGCGGTCAGGAAAGCGCACATTAGAACAGCACATCAGCGCGTGAATTAAATGTTTAACCGGCAAGGCTTATGCAAAAATGAACTTTTGTGAATTGCAGTGTCCCATACCTATTCATTAACGTGTGATGTGTAGGCTACGTCGCGTTGTACAGTTGAGACGGGGCGCCAGAACTGAACTGATAGAATGCACTGTAACACGATACTACGATATTTCTTCAAAAGCAGATTGTGGAGACATTTTAATCGTCCACGATTAAAAATCGTCATATCGCACACCCCTAGGTCCTAGCCCATTGAATGATTTATATACCAGTAATAATACTTTAAAATCAATCCTAAATGTAACTGGGAGCCAGTGTAAAGACCTGAGAACTGGTGTGATATGTTCATATTTTCTGGTCCTGCTCAGAATCCTGGCAGCAGCGTTCTGTATGAGCTGCAACTGTCTTATGGTCTTTTTAGGAAGGCCAGTGAGGAGGCCATTACAGTAATGGTGATGAAAGCATGCACAAGTTTCTCTAAGTCTTGACTGGAAACAAAGCATCTAATTCTTGCAATATTTTTCAGGTGATAGTATGCTGATTTAGTTATTGCTTTGACATGACTACTGAAACTAAGGTCTGACTCTAGAGACACACCAAGATTCCTGATTTGGTTTTTTAGTTGTTTGACCCCTAGACTGAAGGTGTGTATTCACCTTGAGAACTTCATCTTTGCAAAGACTTCAGTTTTGTCTTTGTTTAACTTCATAAAGTTTTGGCACATCCAACTGTTTAATTCATCAATGCATTGGCACAATGAGTCAATGGGGCTGTAGTCGTTAGGCGATAGGGCTAAGAAGAGCAATGTGTCGTCTGCATAGCTGTGGTAAGCGATTTGGTTCTCATTATTTGGCTCATTGGGAGCATGTACAGTTTGAATAGGAGTGGTGCAAGAATTGAGCCTCGAGGGACTCCGCAAGTCATGGATGTCCACTCAGACTTACGGTCCCCTGTACTCACATAATAACCTCTCCCTACCAAGTATGACCTGACCCATTTTAGAAAGCCCCACCCAGTTTTCCAGCCTGTCAAGAAGTATGTCGTGATCGACAGTGTCAAGTGCAGCACTGAGGTCGAGTAGTACCAGTACTGATAATTTGCCTGTATAAGTATTTAAGCGAATATCGTTTATTATCTTTATGAGCGCTGTCTCCGTGCTGTGATGCAATCAGAAACCAGATCGAAAATTGTCAAAGTATCCATTTGAGCTTAAGAATTTGTTCAGCTGACTGAAGGCAACTTTTTCAATGATCCTGCCTATGAAAGTAAGATTTGAGATCGGTCTATAGTTGCTAAAGATGGTCTTATCCAGACTGCTCTTTATCTGGAGGGGCTTGACAACTGCAGATTTCAGGGAGATCGGAAAACTCCCAGAGCAAAGTGAGACATTTACCACGTCTAGGAGATCTGCTTCTAAGCTGTGTAACATTTTTTTGAAAAAAGATGTGGGATGTGCGTCAAGAGTGCAGGTTGATGTTTTAAGGTGCTGTACGGTTTCTACCAAAATTTTGCCATCAATTTCTTCGAAAACAGACATAGTAACTACTTTCTCAGGTTGTGGTCTGATCTGCCTGACCCCAGAGTAACTCAAAGATGTGCTGACCACCTTTCTGATATTATTGATTTTCTCAGAGAAGAAAGAAGCAAACTCACTGCATTTCCTTTCTGAGAGCATTTCTATGGGAATCTGGCTTGGGGGGGTTTGTCAGTCTCTCTACAGTAGCAAAAAGAGTGTGTGTGTTGTTTATATTGCTGTTTATAATATTTGAGAAGAAAATCTGTCTAGCTTTGCCTAGCTCCTTATTGATAGCATGGATGCTGTCTTTGTAGATGTTATAATGGACTACAAGTTTTGTCTTCCGCCACATGTGCTCTGCTCTTCTGCATTGTCTTTTCATATTTTTCACTGCTGTTGAGTTTCTCCAAGGTGCTTTTTGTCTACCACTGTTCTTCATGACTTTCACAGGAGCAATATAATCAATTACACTCTTAACTTTTGAGTTAAAAGAATCAAGGAGAAATTCAACAGAGTCGGAAGATATACTTGGTTTTAAAGATATAGAATTCATAAATAGCACACGAGTGTTTTCATTTAAGCATCTATTCTTGACAGACACAGATATAGCTTCAATGGCAGGAGAGATCAGTATATCAAAGAAAATACAGAAATGTTCAGACAGTGCTACATCTTTAATAACAATCGATGAAATGTTTAGACCCTTACTGATAAGTAAATCTAGAGAGTGTCCACGATTGTGTGTAGGACCATACATGCTGAGTCAGATCAAAAGTTTTCAAAATAGTTTTGATTTCTTTTGCCATATTGTTTTCTGCATTATCTATGTGAATGTTAAAATCTCCAGCAATGGCAAAACAGTCAAATTCAGAGGCAATTGTTGATAACAGTTCTGTAAAGTCCTCAGCAAAGGCTGGAGAGCGTTTTGGAGGCCTGTAAACAATGCTAAGTACACAATACCCAGATATTCAAAAGACGGGTAATTCCCAAATGATATTTGCTTACATTGATACACATCTTTAAAAAGAGCAGCTAAACCCCCGCCTCTCTTACCCGCTCTGCAGACACTCATAAATGTAAAATTAGGAGGGGAGGTTTCGTTAAGGACTATTGCGCTACAGCTGTCTTCTAGCCAAGTTTCATTTAGGAACATGAAATCCAGGTTATATGTGGTTATTAAGTCGTTGACTGGAAGTGATTTATTTTTAAGTGAGCGGATGTTTAAAAGAGCTAACTTAATAGTCTTACTTTTTGTCCCCACAGCAATCTTAGTTTGGCGTGTAATAGGCACCAGATTTGATGGGTTTGCTGTACGGTTTTTGAAGGCCTTAGACTTTCTATCATGTATTTGAACAGCAATAGAGAGAGATACGGGCGCACTGGGTTCCTGCTTAATCTGTAAACATTTTAGAAAGTTACTGTTTTCATAGCGGGGACCCGACACAAATCACTGTGAGTTGGTATCAGTTGTTTTTGGTTCACCTCGAGCCGATGGAGGAGGGTGTGAGCCCTGGCGCTGTAGAAGGGGCCGAAGAGCTCTCACAGGAGGAGGAGGAGGGCGAGCTGGGCTTTGGTGGTATTTGGTTGGTATCTGGGGGCTTTCAGTAAAAGAGTGTGATAGTTTGGTTCCAGCAGACACCAGTTGTTCCATTTTCTCTGAGAAGCACAGAAGTGGAGATGCTGGAGAGAGGGATAACGTGTCAGGTGAGAGGGCTGTTATCGGAGGCTCTAATATGCTGTTCTGGTTTCCCTGGCTGTTTTCCAAAAAATCGTCCTTGGGTGCTGAATCTTGGATATGAAAATCAGTTCGGATATGCCACAGTCTCTCTGTGGTGAGGTCTGTGGGCAGGGCTCTGCTGAGATTGTGTCCGTGAGCAGAAGTTGTTGTGGCTGAGTGGTGTTATCATTGTCCTTGAGTGATGTGTCAACCATATGTCCATTCAGGTGCTGAAGTGTAGTCCTGTGGTCATTCATTCTGTATCCAGGTGTGTGTGCGCCATTCAGGTTGAGTGGATTGGCACACACTGCAGAAGGATGATGGAGGGAGAAGTAGATATTGTCCTTTAGCACTCTTGGTGGCCATCCCGTTGAAACAGTTGCCTCTAACTCCAGAAAAGTTTGAAGTTGTCATTGAAGTTAACTTTCAGGTTTTTTGCAGCCATGAATTAATCCCAAGCAACCGGGAGAACCTGTTTGTTCCTCTTGCTGGGAGAGGTCCACTAATGAATGTTTCAACTTTCTGTCTTTTAAGTGTTTCAAAAGTTCATTGAAATCCTTTTTAAGGAGTTCTGACTGCTCTTTATGAATATCATTCTTCGATTTGCAGTCTTATGTTTTATAACAATGTTCTGAAGTTCCCTGTTTACATCAGAAGTTGTTGCTTGTGGAAGGCAGCACGTAGTTGTATCCCTACTACTAATGTTTCTTATTATGGAGTCGCCCACTATCAGAGTCCTAGGCCCTACTGCGCTCTGAGCTGAGTGCCGCTGTCTGCTCGACTTTTAGGCAAAACCTTAATCACAACATTAGAAGTAAATTAAAAGTAAATCAAAGCGTTTTAGTACAGAAAGTGTGATTAACAGGCTACCAACGAAGCATAAAACCCAACTATTACAAATTCATTGCACCAGTTTTAATTTAATTGGAAAGCAAACCGTATGAGACAAGGATGATTTTTTTTAGGCTAATGTAAATTCATGTTCCTTTTTACATTTACAAGTCATGGTGAATTCTGATCAATTTGATCATTTAAAACATTTCTTTATAATGTTGTTAACCAATGTCCAGTTAAGCTAGAGAAAATTACGAAAGAAACCCATTGTTTGGAGCAGTGGTGTGGATAGTAAGTCTACAGGATTTCAATTTGATGCAACCAATGCAAAGGCACTTTTTTCGCATATAAGCTCAGAGAGGCATTTATTTGAAATCAAATATGAAGAAAATATTCAAAAACATGAATTGAAGTGTATTAAAGGTATTTAACAGGCTTATAATTGAAATTGGTGTGATGACGCAATGAAATTGCTACATATTGCTACAATGCAAAAAAAAAACGTGGCTCCCTTCCTGGACCTTTGCGACATCTTTACTGACCAGCAAGTTCTAAAAACCTCACTACAAACCAGCTCCATTATAAATCATGTCATGTTTCAAGTCATTTCAAGCTGGTTCAATTCAGACATGACCACAAAGCATGTAGGTTTTATTTACTCGGTCCATTTTCACCTGTTTCCAGAAGCCATAAATAGCGTGTGCAGTGTGTGGAAACACTGAAACACTGCCTCCCTTTTCATGACTTTTCAGCTGTATTTTGCTTCGACCACCCTCACCCACAGCACGCTTTAGGGACACATGTAAATTCACACTGTTCACTCCTTTATCTTTTCCTTTTGTGTCTGTGACAGCCATAGGCAAGACCACCTACAGTATTGATCTGAGATCATTAAGTGTTAGTACTAACAATCTATATATATGGCAGAGGTAGCTGATAATAGGCAGCTCTGACAAATTACTCACATGGCCACCCACACAAAGCTCTGATTCGCCAGAATCACTGCCCTAACTAGGTTAAGTTTTCTCTTTATCTTTCACACTATTGCTGATGTGCCGCTGATTGTCTTGGCAGCTTGCTGTGCTTCTGTAGTATGTATGCCCTAGAGCATATATCCATACAGAGATTTTGCAGCTACAGAACACCTTTATGTAATAATCATTGGGGTGCTTTGTAAAAATGTCTAAACTATGATGGAGGGGTAACTGAACTGCTACTATACAGTACTGTACATACAGTATGAGTGCAAGATCTTCATCTATATTCTTGTCCTGTCGGGTAAATGCGTTCATGTTTTTCCAGCGCAGTCTCACCCCAAAAAGTCATATAACTGACGTTTTGGGACGTCTTTTGACCATACGTCAATATTCGCCTTTTTAGGGCCCCCTTAAACGTCGGTAGATGAGGTTATGGGATCCTAACTCTACCCCAGATCTAAACCTAACCCTAAACCTAACCCGTCACCTAACTGACGTTAAAGGTAAAGCGTCAGTTGTATGACGGCCCGGGATCGCCATCTACCGACGTTTAAGGGTACCCTAAAAAGGCGAATATTGACGTATGGTCAAAAGACGTCCCAAAACGTCAGTTATATGACTTTTTGGGATGAGAATGTGTTGGTTTTTCATGAGTGAAAGCAAGTAAAGCTCAGACTACAGACCTACATGTTAAAGAAAAAGCAAGACAAACAAGCTTCACTTTATTAACATTTACTAACTGGTTAACATAGTTTCAAAAACAGTTCAAGTTTGACTGATCATCTGAACAGTTAAGGTTTTATTAAACATTTTAGAACAATTATTTTGAATACTGTTTTGTCTCCTATACCCCAAACTGTCTTTTACTGTCTTCTCTCCACCATTGAGAGCTGGGAAAGTGTAGAAAGCAGAAGATGAATTGGTTAAAATGAGCAGAGTTTAATTAATAAACTTACTAAGTTTTGTGTGTTTCAATGCTCAGTCGGACTTTGTCTGACAGCCTTGAAACCATGAGACATTCCCATTCATCTCTGTCATGAAAACATGATTATAAATGAATAACACAAACAGAAAGAACATCAAGAACACGACTTCAAAGTATGCTTGCTCTCATGGAGCGACACGCACACACATGATAAGCAAACTTGGAAACTTTTTGGGAATTAGACTAGAAAATAAAGTGAACCTACAGTTTTACATTGGCAGTGTGTGTTATAAATAAATGACACTGTAGTTTTCAAGCGAGCGAAACTAAGAGTGCCTCCTGAAATGGCCTTAGTTCATTCTTGCTAAATGTGTTGAGATTGCTGATACAACAAATAAGTGAAAACCCCTGAAGGGCACCTCAGGCATTTTCTGCTTACATTGAGAATCAAACCCACAACCTTCTGGTTACCAGTGTGACTCTCGAACCATTAGGCCATGACTTAAGGCGGGCATACACTGTGCGATGTCTGTGTGATTTCAGCAAGGTACCTACTCACACTGAACGAGTAAATCGCATGCGATGCAAAGCCAAAGTTCAGGATTTATGTGCTCACACTGTACGGTCCGATCGTCGAGCTGCGACTTCACTGCTCACACTATACGTGTAATATCTGCGATAACCCCCTGGATTGCGCCTATTTACGTGTATGTATCCAGAGATATTGTCAAAACAAGCATCTGCTATCAGTATCAAGATGATTTAGTATTTTCAATTTATGCATTTAATTATTATTATTATTATATTATCATTATTAGGGGAGGCCTATTTTACTATTAAATTGATCCGCTATTATAATTAATTTGCCACGCAATATTTTCACAGCACATAACCAACGTGCTGTGAGGATAATAAAATATTAATCTTACTCCTCATTAAAAATTGTCTAAAACATTTAGGTCGATTACAATGAATTATATATAAAATAACTATTAACAGTCTATAATATGTCCGAACATTGCCATTATTAATCATTAATGAAAATGAAAAACATGTTTATTTTAAAAACATTGTTTGACAAAATAATAAAAGAGGTGTTGCATATCAGGTGGCTTGAAGACGGTGGGTAATATTATCCATTTTGCAACACGAACTGGAGGTAAGCAACAGTAATTTGTAGCTCGTTTTTATTTTAATTTGATTTTTGCTGCAGATGAAATGGTTAAACGCCTGTTTTCGCGCAGGTGCAGTGAGGGAAAAAACACTGAGTTTAGGGCAATCGGTTCGTAGCTTTGCTTCAACTGTGCGATATAGTCACGAGGAGCGACCAAAATTTCTGACATGCCAGAAATTCATCCGACCATCCGATTGTCGATCGTGAGAGGTTAATCGCCTCTCGTTTCTCCCTGTACACTGCACGACAACTGACGCACGACAAAGCTGAAAATCTGTCCGACACGAAAATGAGTCGCACGAGTCAGAATTCGGCTCAAAATCGGACGAAAATCGCACAGTGTATGCCCGCCTTTACACAAGCTTGGCAGGATAAGTAATGACTAAAATGTATACATTACATTATTGTGGCACAAAAACGGCCTTACTGATCTAGAGTCCACAGCAGTGTTTTTGCAATGAAGTTTGTTAATCTGTCAAAGGTTGACTTGTGTTCTTGTGTTCTGTCTGTGCGGTATCTAAATGATTGGTCTTTGGTACACATTCAGACAGATATCGTTGGCTGTTGCATCATGTCTTATTGTTTCAATGTCACGCACCATGAGCATCATGTTTTTAAGATAAAGTATAAACAGATTGTAACCCCAGTAATGATACCCGCTACGTTAAAGCTGGGGCCTGGGTAAATAGATGTTTCACTGTTTTGATTACCTGAGATAATCAAATGTATTTACCATTCCCTTCAGCAGCAATAAAGACTATAGGCCTTTATCGCATCAAAATAGAACGCCGGAAGTAACCGTCAAAAATAGCTGAAGCAGTGTACTGCGTCTTCCGGTTATTGCGTTCGAAATGGCTGCCTGTTATCGCTGGACTACTTCTCTCTCGAATCTCCCAAAAGTTGGCCAAGACGATGTGGTGCCTCCAGTTGCCTGATGGTTTCGACAGCAGCATCAGCATCTAGTCCACCTGCGGAGTCGCGGGAGTAATTGTGATCACTGGCGGCCGCGGGTTGTTGATCCTCCGCGACTGTGGGCTGTTCATCCGCGTTCTCTATAGCAGAGTCGCTATTCTGTGACTCTTCAATTAACGTTACTTCAAAACGCGCATTAACCCGATCGAAAACTGACTGGCGAAGCACACGAGTCTCCCCCCAGCTGTTCCACGAAAATCGACTTGGTGTAGTACCGGATTTTAGTCTCCTCCGCCCACTTTTCGAGACGTAAATGCTTTCCTCGTCAAAGTGCAAGCTGCATACAAACGTACTACCCCGACTTATATGGAACAAAGGACCTTCGTCCCTCCTTATCAATCTCACCCAAGCCTTGCGGAGGTGTTCGTCTTTTGGGAAGTCATGGAAGCTAAGGTATGGCTGTCTTTGTTTTTATGTTGAACAACCCGGTACACTGCAATAGCACCGGCGAGAGGAGGCAGCCATAGTTTATCTGGTAACTAAGTAACCACCGGAAGTGCGAGTACACTGCTTGGCGATTTCGAACGTTCCAAACCAAGAAATGTGATAAAGGCCTATTGAATCCAATACTGGTTTGATGAGTCTTTATATATATTTGACTAAATCAATAAATAAAATAAAGCAATGTGAAAAGTAATAAAAATGGGAAAACACACTCTTTCAAAATAAAATAAAATAAAATATCAAATTAAATCATTTTCAATGAGTTACAATTTGTTGAAATAAACCCAATACTTCACAAGTGTTAAAGTCCCCGTGAACCGGAAGTTGCAAACGATTTTTCTCCAGTGCTGTGACGTATTTCCAAGTGAAACGGAATATTGAACAGAGGGCAGGGTTTTACTCTAGCGCTCCTCCTCTCCATCTCTCGCTCATAGCAAACTAACGGTTTGAGGGGAGTGGTTAAGCGTTTCCCCACCCAAACTGTGAAACCTACGTCATCAGAAAAAGAAACCGTTCCAGACCGGAAGTAACTTTTCAGATTTTGATTAAAGATTACTAAGGTAAAACATTTTTTTAATATATATTCACTTGCACGGATTAATTGTTCACCACAAGATTAGTAATATGCGCTAACAAAGTAAATAGGTTCAATTTTGATTTCACGGGGACTTTAAACTCCCTGAAAGATATGAATGCACAACTCAATAACACAGTCTTCCAATTGGAATTAAACCCAATGAATAATCAGTAACTTAGATTAAACTCACATAAGTGGGCCCACAATCACGCTCTCACTCACACACACACCCAACGTTGCAGGCCTGATGTTTTCCAGAACGCGACGGGTCCCGCGACGATGATGATGTCGTGGCGTTGGCTCACCCGAGCGGCTGACTTTCTCTCCCGCGAGGCAACAGAGGAACTCCAGGCTTTTCCGGTCACCTGGAGCGCTATCTGTTGTGGCGATCTATCCCTCGTTGCCAGAGGAACTCCAGGCTTTTCCGGTCACCTGGAGCGCTATCTGGTCGGCCTCCACTCTGATGTATCTGATCCGGCTCGTCCCTCGTGCTAATCACCGCACGACCGCATGGAGTAAACGTGCTGAGTGAAATCCATGACGAATATCACCAATAACTGCTAAATAAAGTTATTACTAGCAAAATACAAATACTAATGACGGATTCAGTCTGTAATTACAGGATTATCGTGTGAAAATCCCTTTATTCAGCCTCTACAATCGTCTTTTCTCCTCCGACTCGTCTTCTCTCTCTCCCTTCGCCACACCACGCCCCTTCCTCCCTTCATTGCGTGATACGTGAGTACGTAAATAAAACATTAAACATTAAGTAATATTATATACAAATATTTAACTATATACATACATCTGAAAACACTGTAAAGGCACAGAATAAGTAAAACACACAGATTGATAAATGTAAATAAACATTTCTTTCAAACAGTAATTTAGTGAATTTAGGGCTACAAGATCAATGTTAAAGGAGTAGTTCACTTTTACAAAAAAAAACTTTTGCTGGTCATTCACTCACCCCCATGCCATCCAAGATGTCCATGTCTTTCTTTCTTCAGTCGAAAAGAAATGAAGGTTTTGGATGAAAACATTCCAGGATTGAACTCTGCTGACTGTGAACTCAAAATAATGCAAGGTGTTCTCATTTATTCATTGCTAGAAAATTGCTCGTCATGTTAATCATCATCGAAGTCATTTTTACTCAGTATCATGTTGACTTCTTTTCTGGAAAAATAAGATATATTTTGAGATATGTTTACAATAAAAGTCAGTGTGGTTCAGTGTTGTTAAGGACCCCTCTAAGCTGTCTGTGTTGAAGTTTAATTACACAAATTAGTACTGAGTAATGTTAATGAAAAAAATGTACTGTGGGGTTAGGGTTGGTTGTAAATATGCAAAATGTGTACATATTACATGTCACGTGTAACAAGGACACCTTTTTTGCAAAAGAAAGTAAGTCATACAGGTAAATAAATGGCATGAGGGTAAATAAATGATGACAATATATTAATTTATATCCCTTTAACTGAAAAAAAAATTCTCAAGTGAAATTTTGAAGTTGGACTGCCAGATTTTTATCATATGGTGAATGCCTTGTGAAGAGATGAAATTCAACAAAAACAACATTTAACAGAATATACACACTAATGCTTTTTATTTCCTTCAACTACTGTATTATTAGCCAACCCGGTCTCATCCCAAGACGTCATATAACTGACGTTTTGGGACGTCTTTTGACCATACGTCAATATTCGCCTTTTTAGGGCCCCCTTAAACGTCAGTAGATGAGGTTATGGGATCCTAACTCTACCCCAGACCTAAACCTAACCCTAAACCTACCCCGTCACCTAACTGACGTTAAAGGTAAAGCGTCAGTTGTATGACGGCCCGGGATCGCCATCTACCGACGTTAAAAAGGCGGATATTGACGTATGGTCAAAAGACGTCCCAAGACGTCAGTTATACAGTATGACTTTTTGGGATGAGACTGTGTTATATTAGCAGTCAAGCACTATTTAGACACGCTGACTGATAGATCGATCATCAGCACTGAGCTCTCAAACTTCAGATCGGGCACCTCGGGCTCTCGACAGCTTTTTGCAAAGCATCAAGTGATTTTGATTTCCCCACACTTCTGGTTGCTGAGATAAAAGCGGTAATGAAATGCTGGGGACGGTGCTTCTTTCAGGGGGCTGGGTTAGAGTGCCTTGCGCCTCACATTCATTAGAGTCGGCGTGTGTGTGTGTGTGTGTGTACATACTGTAAGAGGCTGAAACCCCTGCAAGCCAGCCTGCTCAGCCTCCCAGATAATTGCACTCTGGCGGCCCAGGCACTTGGTATTCTCAACACACGGACAGAAAACACACGGCTAGATAAGGCAACTGAAAAGAACATCCATCAGCCTTGGTGCAACATTAAGTCAGACAGTCCGTAAGGCTGCCTGTACCAGGCCAGGACTCCAGCCAAAAGAGAACCGTTCTGTTGTGATATAACTTATTAGATGCAAAGGAGATGCTTATATAACAGGTGTGTATATAGTACAGTGTGACAAATCCATTGCTCATGTGCAGCGATGCTTGAGTAGATCACCTGTCACGTATAGTGTTTCCTCTGCTGTGGTGAAAATCAAGGTTTTAATGTTGTTTGTATGTCTATGTGTTGCTTTAAGACAAACCTCATGCAAATTTGTCTCATGCAAAAACTTGCAGTGAACTAAAGACAGTCAGATCAACCAATCAGATCAACGTGTGAACGTCAACGAGTGGATCTCTGAGCTGCTGTGAGTGAGTGGAGGCGGGGATCGTTTGCATATTCATAGAACCGCATGTACTAAACAGTCCCTCCAGGATTTCACGATTTTTGTGTGTGATTTTTGCGATCAAAATGACTGATTTTGTGGTGGTAATTTCCAAAAATTTATGAAAAAATTTGCGATTTATATATAACATTTACCATTATAGTATTTTGTCCTTCCAGAAAAACGCAGAGTTGAAAAAAAAAAAAAAAAAAAAATTGATTGATTACGTCGCCCGTTTTCTTTAAAAATGCGATGGAATATGCGGGATATTCATGCAATTTTATGCGATGAAATTGCAGGAATTTGCAAAAATTGAGGGAACTTGCAAAAATTGCTGTTTGATGAAAAAGAGAAATAAAGTGATTCCCCCAACATCCTGTTCTAACGAGTGTAAATAAGGTGTGGCCCCTTTAAGAGCTGTGCGCTCCCTGTTGAACTCTCTGCAGTGTTATATGTGCGCCTCGAACACCCCATGTGTGCGGGTAATTTCTGTTTGATGCTACTTCTTTTATCTTATGTTGTTTATTAAGTAACGATGTGACGGTAGAACGTGTGACAGTTATACGAGTTCGATTTGTGAGATGTCAATCGCCTCCGTGAGTCTGTCTGGCGTCGCGTAATTGCGTCACTTCATAACGTTCCCATGGAAACAGGGGGAAATGGCTGCTCTTGTGTGAAGCAAACGCAACATTTTTCAACTTTCTGCTAAGATACATGTGACTTTTTTTGCAACGAAAATGCGAGGATTATGAAACTATGCAAACCCCGCATATTTTGCACGGAAATCGGCAATTTATGAGGCGAAAGTGCGGCGTATTTGAAAAAATGCGGGCCCCGCATAAATATGCGGACTTTGGCTGATTTTGCATTGAATTCAGCGATCGCATAATCGCGTTTTTCTGGAGGGACTGACTAAATGAGGCAAGGGTGGAGTAGAGTTCCATTAAAGCTATTTTAAGGCATGAATAAATTGTTTTTCAAGGAACCAACGTTTAAATATGTCATTTTGGTGATCAAAGATGAGTTTTATTAAGGGATACAATTAAATGAAAAAAATAAAAATGACTTTAAAAGATCAGTTCACCTCATGCCATTGCAAAGCGGAGTGGCTTTTTTGGTTGCTTCAACTTTGCTTTTCAACCTGAAGAACGAAATTGCTCAGAAAAACGCAACAATTTAATTTAGTGTTTTCAGTGATGTGCAGCCTGTACATATGTGTTCACATCTCAACAAATATTTTTGGGGGTTTTATGACCATGTTACAGTGTAATTATACATGTAAATACTGAGTAATATCAATGTTCTCTGTCGCAAACTGCTCTGATGCTCTGATCATAGTTGTGTTCTGTTTAGTTTGCTTCCATTGGACTTGTCTGCTTATCTTCATGTCATGTGTCATCATCATTATCAGTTCATTTGTATCCCCTGTGTTTAGTTAATCATCGTCATCATCTGTTTCACCTGTGTTCTGTCAATCAATGTTCATCTGTGTTTGTAATTAGATCCCTTCTGTTCAGTCAGTCTTTAGCCGTTTCTCAATATGCGTACTTGTCTGTACTTGTGTTCTTGTGGACTTGTGAAACGTCATCAGTCGCTGCCGAAGTACTGTTCCAATTCAAAGTTCGCATCTAGCCAAGTCCACTTCAAATCCCCGGATGTGTTCTTGATCCAGTGACGTTTGGTTGCCATAGATACAGTATATCAACCCGGTCACACTAAATGCGTCTCACACGCAGTGTGTTTATCGTGCAACTCATACGCGAAAATTTGTTTTTACGTGCATAGGAAACCGCATACGTGCATATTACACCGTGTGTAATATATGTTTGGTTTGGTTAGGATTATGACAAGCCAAGAGGTTCAGAATTACACCATAAATGAATCGCGTTTACTGCCAAACATATTAACATATAGTAAGGATAAGCATGATATTGCCTAATTGCAAGCTTGTTTCAGAAATGGTGACATTTTTTTCCATCATTATTGAACATCATTATAGGAGTAGGCTATTAGGTTGAATGAGTTAGAATTAAATGTTTTATTAATCATTAGAAAATAGACATTAAGATAATAAATTGTTATGCAAGTACTTTTACTTTTAATACTTAAAGTACATTTAAAATAAAGTACTTTTTACTTTTTACTTAAGTATGGTTGTCATTGTGTTACTTCTACTTTTACTAAAGTAAATATTTATCTGGGTATTTGTACTTTTACTTAAGTACTGAGATTCAGTACTTCCTCCACCACTGCAGGTAACCCAGAATGCACCTCGCACCAACCAGCAAGCGTCAATAGCAGAGGAGAAAATCCGCGAAATATCAAATTACTACTGTTATTGAGTCATGAAATGTAATTTTAAGAGTGTTTCAGGTGAGAATGTGGTTGTTTAAATCTCAAATCTGTAGTTTATTTATAAAGATAGCGCCTATATTGTAAAATGCATCTGACGTTTTCGGAGTTCTGACATCCAAGCCTTCAGCGGACACTCAGCGATATCAACCCCGACTGGAACAGCTTATCCTCGGCTAGTGCTTCTGACGTTTGCCGCCGGCTCTGATCTCTCTAGTCTATTGGATAAACCTTGACGTATAATTCGTCTTGTGTATAAGTCTATCTTTGGTCTCATTAAACTATAGTTTGTTCCATGGCGCAAAAAAATAAAATAAAAAATTGTTTGAGGTTTCATGTCAACAACTTTTTTTATATTATCTTCACTATATGAACAATAAAATAAAATGACATAACCCTGTCTCATGACATAACCTTATTGTTGATGAAAAGATGCAGAGTTGTAGCAAATTTCGTTTTATTGTTGCCTAAAATATTGAGTAGAGCGTGCTGTGTGACGCGATCAAGTACGCTCTGTTCCATTTGCAGAAGAACCGGACTTGCGTCTGTAACCCCTCACACCCGGGGTCCTACTCGCCCCGCTCCGAACGGGCCTCGAACCCGGGTCTCCGGCGTGAGAGTCAGGCGCTCTAACAAGGAGGCTAAAGACTGCAGCCTCTAGCATCTGTCGCTAGAGCGCCTATTGAGATCGGGGAGTGAGGTTTACTCGCACAGCAACTACTAGCTGGCCTCCGTTACACTCACCCCCCTAAACCTCACTCTCATTCGGGTCACGGCACCAATGTAACCCCTCACACCCGGGGTCCTACTCGCCCCGCTCCGAGCGGGCCTCGAACCCGGGTCTCCGGCGTGAGAGTCGGACGCTCTAGCAAGGAGGCTAAAGACTGCAGCCTCTAGCGTCTGTCGCTAGAGCGCCTATTGAGATCGGGGAGTGAGGTGACTACCACACAGCAACTACTAGCTGGCCTCCGTTACACGTCCTCGCATCCTCGGGAGTTCGTTCTCCGGAGTCAAACTTGCAAGTCTGAACTACCAAGGACGCAAGTCCGAAGTCTGCGTACTTGGTATTGAGAAACGTCTTTTGTCCGTTCTCCGTTGTACTTAGTGTATGTGAACCTTCTGCCTGTCTGTACCTATTTAAATTATATTGCTGAAAGTAAACACTTTGCCTTGAAACTTTGAACTCCTCGTCTCCTTCTGCCTGCACCACACCCTGACATCTGAGACACGAAGGATGAGGATCCAAATGCAGTATTTATTTAAAGGATTATCAGTGGCAGTTTTATGCACGAGTGAACCGGGTAGTCGCCCGGGGCGGCATTTCTTCATATCACATGGGAGGCGGCACAAGCAGTTAAAAAAATCCTCTGTGGCGCGAAGGTTTTCTATTTTTTATCATTTCAATTCAACTATTGGCAATGGCGCCCCTGCTTGCTGAGAAGGTGCCGTGCACAGAAGCGATGTCATGGGGGTCTCCTGATTAGTTCACGTATCGCGCCTTTTGCACACTCAAGGTTGTTATTTCGGTAACACTTTATTTTGATAGTCCACTTTAGACATTCAACTTAATTAGTAACTTTGCCGCTACATGTCAACTAACTATCATTAGAGTATTAGTAGACTGTCAGCTTAATATTTGCTAACACTTTATTTTGTTGGTCCCCCAACAGACATTCAACTGACTATAAGTAACTTAGCAACTACAAGTCAACTTGTTCTCCTAACCTGAACCCTAACACCTAACCCTAACCTAAAAGTCTACTGACAGTCTACTACAGCCTACTAATACTCTAATGACACTTAGTTGACATGTAGTTGAAAAGTTACTTATAGTTAGTAGAATGTCTAAAGTGACTATCAAAATAAAGTGTAACCGTTATTTAAAATGTAAGCGCACGGGAAGCGCGCTCATTATTGAAGCGACACGCTCATTTTTTCACAGGAGAAGCGAGATGAAAAATTGTAAACTTTTCAGTATGGGAGTGCACGTGCACCCAAACACTTCATCAACACTTGATGATGAGTCCGGGCAGTGAGTTATGGGAAATGTAAGGGAATGACAATATTCTGATGTGCAGTGCCCTCTGGTGGCTCTCAAGGACACTCCAGCTGGTAACTGTTACATACTGTTTGATTAGGGTTAGGTTTAAGTGTAATTATGCTTAATTTATAGTTATTACTATAGTAAGTACTGTACTCAATATATGTACTGTATTCAATAATATATCACAATAAATATGCAAGGTACTGTATACCGAGATTCAGTATAGAACGTAATATTGGTTGTTTAGGCTTTATGTTGCAGTGTTGTAGTACTCGAGACTCGGACTCGGTCTCGAGACCATATTTTAATGGTCTTGGTCTTGTCATGGACTCGTGTGCATTTGGACTCGGAATTGACTCGTACTCGAACATTTTTTTTTTTAGGACTCGGAATTATTCCCGAGTCCACTCGAGTTCAATTAAAAAAAATTTTCATGATTATTAATGTATGTTAATAAAATATTTCTTAAATTGATTGACACGCCCAGTGATTGGCGATTTTCTAGTGCGCAACTGCGCATGACAAATTGTAATAAAATTACTTTTAACACCACCTACTATGTGGCCTTTTTACCCTAAACTGATCTTATTTTTTAAACTCTAAGTAAATTCAGTAAAAAAAAAAAAGGTAATTAGGTAATCAACCCACACTGGTCTCGGTCTCGACTCGGACTCGACCGTCTCTGGTCTCGGACTCGACTCGGACTCGACACTCTTTGGACTCGGTCTTGACTCGGACTCGACTCTCTCTGGTCTCGGTGTCGACTCGGACTCGAGTGAGGTGGTCTCGACTACAACACTGTTATGTTGTATGAAAAAAATAAGACAATAGCTCGGTTCCAAAACTAATGAGCTGCCTAATTTGAAAGCTTCAAGACAGTCAAGTCAGATTTTTTATATAGGGCTTTTTACAATACAGATTACCAGAGATAACAGGAAAATAATCCAAAAAAGTTTGTTTTCAGAAGAAAATAGTGTCACAGTCCAGCTTTAAAAAGTTCAGTGATGTTTAATTTTTGTTAAAAAAGTTTTTAATTGAGTTTATATTTCATTTAGTTTATAGTTGCATCGTCCAGCTCAGTTCAGTTCTTGTATATGTGATCAATTTTATTGTTGAATATTAAATTGAATGTTAAATTTGATGTTCCCAACTAAGCAAGCCAAGCCAATCACAACAAAGATAGAAAAAGGCGACAATGGCAAGGAACCAAAACTCCATTTGGGCAGAATGGAAAAATAAAAACCTTGGGAGAACCCATGCTCAGTCAAGGGCCAGTTCTCCTCTGGCCAATCAACGAACAGTGTATGATTATGATTCAGGTGGCATTATAGGTCAGAAGTCAGATTGGTTGGGAACATAATATCTGAATATTATGCAGTTCCATCTGGTTTAAGATCAGAGTCATCACACTGGGATAAACCTAGACATTACATGTATCATTCAAAACGAGCTCAGTAAAAATGTTGATGTTAAATACACATATGTACAGAGCTCCTCTAGTCCCACTTTGGTAAAAAAAAATTAATTATAACTATCTCGTGGCCTCAAGATGGTAACTCGTGGCCACAAGATAGTAACTCGTGGCCACAAGATAGTAACTCGTGGCCTCAAGATAGTAACTCGTGGCCACAAGATAGTAACTCGTGGCCACAAGATAGTAACTCGTGGCCTCAAGATAGTAACTCGTGGCCACAAGATAGTAACTCGTGGCCTCAAGATAGTAACTCGTGGCCACAAGATAGTAACTCGTGGCCTCAAGATAGTAACTCGTGGCCACAAGATAGTAACTCGTGGCCTCAAGATAGTAACTCGTGGCCACAAGATAGTAACACGTGGCCTCAAGATAGTAACTCGTGGCCTCAAGATAGTAACTCGTGGCCACAAGATAGTAACTCGTGGCCTCAAGATAGTAACTCGTGGCCTCAAGATAGTAACTCGTGGCCACAAGATAGTAACTCGTGGCCACAAGATAGTAACTCGTGGCCTCAAGATAGTAACTCGTGGCCTCAAGATAGTAACTCGTGGCCTCGAGATAGTAACTCGTGGCCACAAGATAGTAACTCGTGGCCTCAAGATAGTAACTCGTGGCCTCAAGATAGTAACTCGTGGCCACAAGATAGTAACTGGTGGCCACAAGATAGTAACTCGTGGCCTCAAGATAGTAACTCGTGGCCACAAGATAGTAACTCGTGGCCACAAGATAGTAACTCGTGGCCTCAAGATAGTAACTCGTGGCCTCAAGATAGTAACTTAGTATCTGGCCACAAGATAGTAACTCGTGGCCACAAGATAGTAACTCGTGGCCTCAAGATAGTAACTCGTGGCCTCAAGATAGTAACTCGTGGCCTCAAGATAGTAACTCGTGGCCACAAGATAGTAACTCGTGGCCTCAAGATAGTAACTCGTGGCCTCAAGATAGTAACTCGTGGCCACAAGATAGTAACTCGTGGCCTCAAGATAGTAACTCGTGGCCTCAAGATAGTAACTCGTGGCCACAAGATAGTAACTCGTGGCCTCAAGATAGTAACTCGTGGCCTCAAGATAGTAACTCGTGGCCACAAGATAGTAACTAATTTCCCCAGCTGATCAAAATCAGAATCAATTCCGTTCTGCTGAGCTTGAGTATTAAAGTGACAGAAGACAAAACTGCAGCAAATGCTTGGGATCAACAGAATGGTGTTGTTGGTGTGGACACCAATATCGTGATTGTTCTTGGTGTGAACAGGCCTTTACCTGTCTTGTGTATGAACTCTTAAGTTCCTTTCAGTTCTCCATTTCATAGTCAGTTTGTTCCAGTTAGTTCCTTTGTTCATTGACAACCCATTGACTCTTTCCCCAGCCTCAGGTCTGTCTTGACATCCTGTATCTTGTTAGCTCCCCTGTGTATAAATAGCCCCAGGTTTCAGTCAGTGTCAGTCGATGTCTTCGCTTGATTTGTCAAGTTCTTGCTTGATTTTTTCCAGTGTATAGTGTGCCTTTTGTTTCTTTAGTAAATACCGCTTGCATTCCTCTTCCCAGACAGAGCACAGAGCTCTGGTACCGAGGTCATTTTGCAATGGGCCGTCAAACATGACATCCATTTTAGCTGTTTAATTGACTTATTTCTGAGTGCAACAGTACATTGATTCAATTAAGCATTGAGTTCATCCATCAGATAGTTTATTGTATAGAAAAGCTGAAAAGCGGCCCTATGTCAGTGAACAAGAAAGCCAGTGGAGGTGGAAGTTATTATATTTTGAAGAAAAATTGACAAAACAATGTTTGGAATAAATCATACACCATATGGTTAGAAATATGTGTATTAGGAGAGAATTTTGAATAATGTTGACTTGCTGACATTTATATTCTGCTTAGCACCTTATGCAACCGAGTGAATGTTCGCCTCCCAACTAAAGTTATATAAAATCACAGTTCCTAGAAATGTCACATCGACAGTCAAGCCATGTTAGCAGTCCACCAGGATTCGAAGACATCTGAAGTGCACAGCCCCTTTGACAGTCTACCGGGATGAGCCTCAGAGGAGAACTATGAGACTTTTGTAAATAAATCAAATAAATACATTGTTTTGCTAGTATTTATATAACCAGACCAGTGCTTATATATAACCAGACCTAGACTTCTAGGGGGGCTAAGCAAAACCCCCAAATGACACCCAACCCCTTAAAGGGCATATTGCAGGTTAGAGGACCCAACGAGTCAATGCATAGAAAAACAATGTAGGAACTAGATTTTCTTTAAAATATACATATAAACACGCCACAGAAGCTTCTGCAGTCGTTTTTGTGAGAGAATTTTACTTCCGCGTCTGAAAATGGGCGTGGCGGGCGTGAAGCAATGAGCGGGAGAGCCGTCGATTCACACAACAGGAAAACAATGGATCGCATGACATTTCGGACGCTGAGGAAATACTCGTATGACGGATCAAGCCATAAAGTTATGAGCCTGCTATGCTAAAGAGATCAGGGAACAGGCTAGGATAATGTCAGACAGAATGGTCAGAGAAAAATTGAGCTGTGATGTGAGGAGAACCAGTGGAGAACAGGACAGGTGCATTTTTTTGCATTTTTTAGGTGAGAGACGTGCTTATAGGCTATACACGTTCGCTAACGATATACACTGTGCGCACAATATTGTACAGATTATTATGATCCTATAACAGGCCAGCAGACATTAGTATGTTTAGGGTAGATTTATATACTATTGAATGTATAAAACTTTACTTGAGTATATTTCTATACTAAAAGCATAGGCTATACTCAGGTACATTTTTAATACATATTTTTCACCTAGGTTATAACATAAACAGAACATTACCCAGATAGCAAACTGACATTGAATCAACGTGGAAATATGACATCGAAACAACGTTGATCTGACATTGTTTTGCTCATCGAATTAACGTTGAACCAACGTCAGATGCGTCATTCTTTCAAAACTAACGGAAAATCAACTTGAAATCAACGCGTTGTTTCAACGTTATGAAAGCAAACCAATTTTTCGATTTCATTTAGCTTTGAAGAATGCCGCGTCTGACGTTGGTTCAACGTTAATTCGATGAGCAAATCAACGTTGTTTCAATGTCATGAGAGACATCGTTTCCACGTTGATTCAATGTCAGTTTGCTGTCTGGGTAAAGATTTGAATATTTAAACAACCAATTTTGTTTTTCAATTACAAGTTCTATTTAGGGCATGACATGACTAAGTTACCTATATAACACTATTTGATGCCATATTGGTAGTATATACGACGATCAATATTCTTGCTTCGGCATACCATGATGTTGAACTCCATCATATCGCCGGGATGCTATAGTCATTTGATCTGAAGTGAACGCTACACACGACGCGTTTTCCGAGCCGATGCAGAAGAGAAATCCCGTCTCTTCACCTGCTCAAACCGCACCAGGAACGAAAGATAGGCTATATAGCACCGTCACTTTTATTGTAATGGAAACTTGTGGACTCGATCTTGAAGTCCTGACAGGCTGGAGTTTTTGCAATCTCCACAAACACAATAATTTACCATGACGATGATAAATTAAAATGCAAAAACTAACGATAGCACACCGACTGACGAGCGCTCTCACTGAACACCAGCCTGCTCTCCTCTGAGCCGAGGCTGCGGCTCCCTGATATGACGTCAAATGACGCGATGTTGAAAAAAAAGCTAAAAAGCTTTTTACTAGCAGTCCAAGAAACGCTCACTTTATCTTCTAAATTAGTGCCCTAATGTTGTTTTAAAAACATTTTAAATCCTGCATTAACTTTTCATATGGTATTTTCATACAAGGTTATCTATAAATTTCGATTTTTTTTTTTACCTGCAATATGCTCTTTAAAGGCAGGGTAGGTTGTTTGTTTCTAAAACACTTTTTTTTCTCAAGTTTAAACTGTCTTTATATACCAATACATATCTAAAATGTAAGTACTCTGTATAAAAATCCTAGTCCTCTCAGGGCTCTAATAAACACAGCTACTCTTTCCATTCAGAGCGAATGCAATGATTGGCTGGGCGACTGTCACTCTCCCTCGCTACCATGGCTACCACCTATATTAAGATCAAAGTGCCCCTTTTTTTGGTTTAAGCCACTGCCCCTCAAAATGTCAGTGCACGGCCCTGGGGCCAATGGCTCCCTGTGTGAGAGCTTTTGCTGAAGGAAACGTTCCACTCTCATCTGCCAGTGTTGATGTGATCTGTGCAAATATCCATCACTCACATCTCAACCCACCCTCAGCACTTTACAGCGTCTCATTCTTCATTTCCCCCTGCCGCCCACATCTAGTCTGTTTGTTCCAGATGAAACCCTCATTCTCTTTGACAAATGCACAGTCCATCATGCTAATGTGTTTTGGGGAGCATTTGTTGTCTGGAAAGTCATTGCGAATCTAACTGTTAATTGTCTGTTTCGTTAGTTTGGATTTTGCACTGTAAGTTGCTTTAGTCATCTTGACTAGGCCTTTGGAACACAACCAAATGAATAAATAGGTTACAAAACAGCATACTTGTTGGACTAATAGTGGTGGCTGAATGAAGCTGTGTGTATACATGTCTCTCTACTGTTATAATTGTACAGTTATTAGCCGCGTTTCCACTGCCGGGCTAGGGCTGGGCCAGAGCTAACAGCGAGCCGGGCCGAGCTAGTGGCCTCGGGCCTCAAGCACCGGGCTTGCGTTTCCACTGCCGGGCCAGTAGCCCCACAGCGCTGCCCCAGACCCCACCCCTAACACGCCTTTCTGGATCAAACGTCATAAAACCCAACCCATTTCAGCGGGTATTATGAATTAATTTATTTTTTAAATTAGGAAGATAGCATGTATATTAACTCAACTGCCGTAGTGGCTGCAATAGTGTCCCGAGACCAGTACAGGCGATTCTCCATTTCAAGCAGCGATTTTTTGCGCGATATAACAAGTAGGGCTGCGGGCACGTTTTCAAGTTATTCATTAATCGTTAACCGAGGCCCATCGGTTAATACTCGGTGCATAGTGTGCGCGCCGCAACCTCGAGATACAGATTTTTTAACACCTTTAATAACTGATTGGACCCCATTTGAAACGAAATTAATTTATAGAAATAAAACGCAGCAAGTACGGAGCAGTTAAAGCCGCATTTCCATCACCCTTCAAACTGAAATTGCCAATTGAAAATAAGCAAAACGTCCATTTCACAAAAACTCTTGAGTTAGTGTCTGCAAATAATAATAATAATAATAACCATCATCATCATTATTGTAACATTTTATTAGGCTGCATATGTAGAAGACGCCTTTATCCAAAAAAGGAACAGAGCACAAATAAACACAATATTTTTGACAAATATCAGCGCATATCCAGTGTGTGTGGAGCACGCACTGATGGCTGCGAGACGCCCATGTGAACAGTTTCATTGCATTTCTTTCAGTGGAAACAACTTAAAATACTCTTTAATTTCTGGTCATACAGAAAATAATAATACATTATTCGCAAATAAATTTATTTATAACAAGAAAACGTTGTGCTTTAACAATTAATCAAGACGCGCTTCATGATCTCCGTGAACTGAAGCGCGAGACCTGAAACAGCCACCGCATTCGAATTTGTTCGTTTTAAATTGGACATTTAAAGCTTTAGTCTACAGGGGTTATATCCTTTGTAGATTAAAGCTTTAAATGTCCAATTTAAAAAGAACAAATTCGAATCGAAAGCCAATATCTTCTATGTTTATGTAGCTTAATTTCTCTCTAAATGTGCATCCGGAGATGGAGATATGTTTTTAGCCGAAAATCATTTAGAAAACAATAGTTTATTAATAAACAATTAATGCCTCGTTATTTTATATTATTTTATTATCAGACACATTTATTATAGCCTATAAATCACCCATAAATCCCCTTTCTGTACGGCTCTTCTCATTCAGCACTGCGGGGAAAATATCATTTCCAGGTTCTAATTTGGCCTCAGAAAACCAGTAAAATATATATTTTTTTCATATTAATTTGTCAAATATTTTAAATGTTTAAGGGGCAAAAAAATCAAAAAAATATCTGAAAATTCGTCGATATGTAGCTATATATATAGCCTATATATTGTTGCGCAGCATTTGGCATAGGCCTACAGTTCAAATTAAAATGTTATGCAATTTTAAACGGTTAATCGGTTAAACATGGACACCCCTATGTGCATCTTGCTTCAGATCATAACGTTCCATAACACAGATAAACTCCGCCTTTTACCTTGAGCACGCCTCTAGCCCGAGCTGGCCCCCTCTGGCCCAAGGTATTCGACGGGCCAGAAATCCTGGCCGTTGGCCCTGAGGAAGCCCCGATCAAGCCCCGGAAGTGACAGTGGAAACGCGACTGGCCCTGGCACGCACTAGCACGGCCCGGCCCTGGCCCGGCAGTGGAAACGCGGCTATTGATGAAAAACACTGCCTAAATCAAGAAACTGTCTTCTATGTTAGGGTTATGTTTTGAAGAAATGTTGACTAAAGGAGTAGTTCACTTTTAAAAAAAACTTTTGCTGATAATTAACTCACCCCCATGTCATCCAAGATGTCCATGTCTTTCTTTCTTCAGTCGAAAAGAAATTAAGGTTTTTATGGATTCTCTCCATATAATGGACTTCAATGGGAACCAAACAGTTCAAGGTCCAAATGAGAGTTTCAGTGCAGCTTCAAAGGGCTTTAAACGACACCAGACGATTGAATAAGGGTCTCAACTAGGACCCTTCGAGTCATGACTCGAAAAAAGATTCGTTCATTTTGATGAACGAGTTTGAACAGGAGAGTCACGAACACTCACAGAACAGAGCAAGGCGAGCATTTGTGCTTATAAAACGTAAACTTTTAAAATTATTTTTGAAATCAGCGATCGTTTCGCTATAAGACCCTTATTCATCGTCTGGTGTCGTTTAAAGCCCTTTGAACAGTTTGCAGTGAAACTCTCATTTGGACCTTGAACCGTTTGGTTCCCATTGAAGTCCATTATATGGAGAAAATCCTGGAATCTTTTTATCAAAAACCTTAATTTCTTTTCGACTGAAGAAAGAAAGACATGGATATCTTGAATGACATGGGGGTGAGTAAATTATCAGCAACGTTTTTTTTTTTTTTTAAAGTGAACTACTCCTCTAAGCTCCACAAGGAACAGAAATGATCTTCCTTGCTTACGTTAGAATAAAGATCAAATCTGCACTCAATTTCATAGTTAACATGGAACTGCATTCATAACCTCTTTTACTTCCAAAATACAACATAATATGAATACAAAATGGCTTTTTTAGCCTGAACTGTGAAATGTGGACATAGCATGTTATAACTGTTTAACTGTCCTATTATTGGTACTTTGACCTCAAACCTAATGCCCAGAATGTGGTGTTGAGCTTAAATAAACGATCTGTCTGGTTAGGATGCCAGAAAAAAAATCCTTAAATCCTGTTATATTCATGAAAAGAGGCCGCATAACCTCTAATCTCTCTATTCCGCTTGGAAAGATGCTCTGCCAGGGGTTGGTGGATATTCTTCTACATCATGTGTGCTGCTTAAAGGAGACAGGGTTGTTCCCAGCTGCTGCCAGCAATTTATGTCAAGCGTTACAATCAATTGGACCCTGAGATAAACATTTCACTATTCATTTTTTTGGTGCTTTATGAAATATAGCTGCGTGTAGCACAATACCTCTGCAGACATTATAATCTTGCTTTTAGACGGGGATTTATTTTACTCTTTAGACCCACTGCAATCTAACTAACATGTGGATCACTTTGTGTAGGAAATTCATTGAGTCTCTATTTGGGTCCTTTAGTGTTTTGGTGTTTTGGTTTGAGCACATCCGATTCTAATCCGAACATACAAGAGAGATGTGTTGTGATAAAAACATCAGCTTTCACATTATCTCTGCTTGTTTACATTCAACTAAAATATGGAGTGTATTTCTTGCCCAGCCTAAAATCCTTTCCATTACTCACCATCCACCATTATTAAGAATTACATCCTGCTGTAACATTCAGCAGCAAAACACTAATTAACATGTTGACTCACTGGAATCGCTTATCTTTGATGTTGGGAAGCAGCCGTGATAGGCTATACTGTGAGCGTGCTTTTCCTAACTTGTGTCTCTTAATGTCACAATACAGCTGTAAGGCTTTGAGCTGAAGTAAGTTCACAGTATGACACCACGGATGAACGAACGAATAATGCAAACGTACATGTTAAATGAATCGCTACCCTTCCATGTAATGTAATCTGCATCTGAGATGAATGTAGCACACAACTACCACTCTCCACTCTCAAATCACAAATTATATAACCTGCCAGCTAATCGACCAGACAATTAACTAGGACTGCACAATTAATGAAAAAAATATATATAAATAATGAAAAAATTAATAATCGACCTTACTATTCAATTATCATGAAAAGTGTTGATTACATCATTCCATTTAGGACACACACACACACAAATTGCAGTGGTTGAAGATTATTACCAATCACAGGCATGTCCAATGTGCAATGCATTGGCAAATTGCAGGTATACAAATTGAATTTAGTCATTTAGCAAAAGCTTTTATCTTACACTCACAAGGAAAATCACAAGCAATATATTACACTGGAGCCAATAACACTTCTTAAGAGTTACCAAGAGTACAGAAGCTACATCAGCAATACAACAAAATATATTGTGCCCCTATTATACTATTTTAAAGGTTCCTAATTTTGTTTTTGAAGTCTCCTACAATAGGTTTACAAGCACCCGAGATTTCAAAAAATATATTTAATTTTCTCATAATATACATTGCAGCATCATATCTTTTCTCACAGTGTCTGAAAAGGTTAAATAAAGAGTTAAGAGTCTCTCTAAACCCCACCTTTCTCTGATTGGTCAGATGGCCCAGTCTGTTGTGATTGGTCTACTCTGCTCTGATTGGTCAGATGCCCAGTCTGCTGTGATTGGTCTACTCTGCTCTGATTGGTCAGATGGCCCAGTCTGCTGTGATTGGTCTACTCTGCTCTGATTGGTCAGATGGCCCAGTCTGTTGTGATTGGTCTACTCTGCTCTGATTGGTCAGATGGCCCAGTCTGCTGTGATTGGTCTACTCTGCTCTGATTGGTCAGATGGCCCAGTCTGTTGTGATTGGTCTACTCTGCTCTGATTGGTCAGATGGCCCAGTCTGTTGTGATTGGTCTACTCTGCTCTGATTGGTCAGATGGCCCAGTCTGTTGTGATTGGTCTACTCTGCTCTGATTGGTCAGATGACCCAGTCTGTTGTGATTGGTCTACTCTGCTCTGATTGGTCAGTGGCCCAGTCTGTTGTGATTGGTCTACTCTGCTCTGATTGGTCAGATGGCCCAGTCTGTTGTGATTGGTCTACTCTGCTCTGATTGGTCAGTGGCCCAGTCTGTTGTGATTGGTCTACTCTGCTCTGATTGGTCAGATTGACCCAGTCTGTTGTGATTTGTCTACTCTGCTCTGATTGGTCAGATGGCCCAGTCTGTTGTGATTGGTCTACTCTGCTCTGATTGGTCAGATGACCCAGTCTGTTGTGATTGGTCTACTCTGCTCTGATTGGTCAGATGGCCCAGTCTGTTGTGATTGGTTCTACTCTGCTCTGATTGGTCAGATGGCCCAGTCTGTTGTGATTGGTCTACTCTGCTCTGATTGGTCAGATGGCCCAGTCTGTTGTGATTGGTCTACTCTGCTCTGATTGGTCAGTGGCCCAGTCTGTTGTGATTGGTCTACTCTGCTCTGATTGGTCAGATGACCCAGTCTGTTGTGATTGGTCTACTCTGCTCTGATTGGTCAGATGGCCCAGTCTGTTGTGATTGGTCTACTCTGCTTTGATTGGTCAGATTGCCCAGTCTGTTGTGATTGGTCTACTCTGCTCTGATTGGTCAGTGGCCCAGTCTGTTGTGATTGGTCTACTCTGCTCTGATTGGTCAGATGACCCAGTCTGTTGTGATTGGTCTACTCTGCTCTGATTGGTCAGATGGCCCAGTCTGTTGTGATTGGTCTACTCTGCTCTGATTGGTCAGATTGCCCAGTCTGTTGTGATTGGTCTACTCTGCTCTGATTGGTCAGATGGCCCAGTCTGTTGTGATTGGTCTACTCTGCTCTGATTGGTCAGATGGCCCAGTCTGTTGTGATTGGTCTACTCTGTTCTGATTGGTCAGATGTCCCAGTCTGTTGTGATTGGTCTACTCTGTTTTGATTGGTCAGATGACCCAGTCTTTCGTGGCGCAATTGTTTTCTGGAACTGCAAAATAGCACTAGGGAATATTTGCGCCGACACACGCCTCCTTTTTGTGCCGACCCGCCCAGGTTGCGCAAGTTCATTCCCTAGTTTGATTCTTGAAACTTTGCCGACATTTTACACGAACAAACAGCTGTATTACACAAGGTCTCCCTCAGGCTGTACGCCGCGGCCCCACCACCTGGCCGTCTCTGTAAATATATTATTTATTAAAAAAAAATCAATAACACTTTTGTTTTTCATCTTGCTAAGACCATTGGGAAGTCACTGTTCAGTTACTGCGTTGATTTACTGATGTATAAAACAACATTCAGTTTTCAGAAGCAAGTATTTAGTTTATTTTTAATGTGTGCATAAAGAATAAGGCATGCAATAGCAATGTCATTTTGAGCACACTAATAATTATAGTTAATAATCATATGCCAACTGTTTTTTTAGTCTTCGTGGAAAATACTGTTAGTAACTGTCAAATTGATAGTAATATCCTAGTATCTAAAAGTACAATTTAAATTTCTCTTGAAATCAAGAAGCCAATATTGAGAAATGTGTTATAAATTGTAAAAATAAACAACAACAACAAAAACAGAGTTGATAGAAATCCCAGCAAAGACAATGTCAGCACATTGAAGCATTAAACAGAAAATTGATCTTGTTTAAAGAGTCAGAGAGGGTCAGAAAGGGCCACAGAATGAAGCCAGCATATGCTTAATGTGTTTTTGTAAGCACTGATGCTTATGATGAGGGGACAAGAAAGCTTAACAGATGTTACTGTATGTCAATAACACAGAATTCATAGATCGCTTACAAAGCCATTGTCGGCCATTGCAACTCACAAACTGAAATAGAAGTGGGGACATGCCTTAGGGCTCTGCTTATATTGAAAATCTGTTTTAAATGATAAATTGTAGATAGTGGGAATAATTCAGTTATACTACTTGAAGTGGGACTATTCCGAGTAGCAGATGGGCTTAAAATGTTGCCTCTAGACAGCTGAATCATGACCTTTTGTAAAATAGCCATTCAGCGTGGCCTCTATTGGGTTAAAACTGCATCAGCATGGGTAAATTAGATGCTATGTTAAAGAGAAACGTACCACAAATGACCAGTAAAAGGAGACGCACAGACATTAATCAAAAATTAATGAATTAATGACATTTTCTGAAAAACATGTTTTTGTGCAAAGCCGGTTGCATTTCAAATGTTTTAGGACAACATTGCAATCATTTCTAAAGCATATTTAATTAGCATTTTATCATATCAGATCACAATACAAGCAGTGTGACTAGAAACACAAAAAGATTTGATGCAATGACCAAAGATGTGACCTTTCTTCCAGATGTGAAATCTATAAATGATCTTGAAATTGTGCCCAGCTGAATGGTTTCAGATCTCCGCCTTGTAAACGCAGCCTGATTAAGGTCATTACAGTTTTTCCTCAATTGTTTACACACAAATACTGGTACTTGAGACACAATGACCACAACATGTAACTCATTCACCAACCCCCTGAACCAATTGACCCTTCGCTAAGCCACGCCTGAAAACCGCCACTGGCCAATCATGTCTTAGCAACCGTAACTATGCGCGGGAGGTCTGGCAAGCTTTCGAACGAGGGAAACATGCGGTAGCATTGTGCGTATGGATTGTGCAAATCTGGTACCGGTATACTAAAAGTTTGGACGGGGGAGAGGAATTGTTTTCCTTCCAGAAAATCTAAAAGCCAAGGGGAAAAATGATTGGCGTGATCTAGCGTCTATGTGCGAGACCCATTCACAAATACTGGTAAATGTGGACATGCTTAACAAAAACATCTATTGCTTGGAAATATTGACGGTTCTTTGGTCATAATGATAACGTAAAATAAGACGATTAAAGAGACAAGACAAAGGCTCACTGACATACTTTAAAATATATTTCAGCATTTTGTTAATCGACGTCCTACTAACGTTACCCAGTAACTTAACCCAATCCGATCGCGGCTCTCCGGGTCTTAGTGTTATTCCACAAGATTTATTGATTAGCTGTTTGATTTATAATTATTAAGATTATTTTCACATACCCTGCAGTGTATGAACATAGCTTTTCCTCAATTTGTGTTTTCCATTTGAACGGTCAGCGTATGAGGCGCTGCTGCTCGCGCTGGGACTATAACGTTAGGCTTTAACTTCAATTTTTAAGAAATTATTCTCTAATCAGTTGCATATAATGTCGTGAATATATCCCTCGAATGCATACTGTAGTCCCTTTTGTCTTGCTCTCTCAGATATTTCACTTGTTCGCCAAAAATTACTAATTATCTCATTGAAATGTCTGATACCGGGTGCCAGCCGCGAAATCTTGACAGGCGTAGCAACAGTATCTAGGGAGGGCGGGGCTTAGCGAAGGGTCAATTCTGCTGAACTACAAGCACAATCCCTGCTTTACACTCAAATTGCAGTTCTACTACACACAATTCTCTGTATTTGGCACAATTTTCATGCAGAAAATCTCTTGTTTTCACAAGGAATACACTGCCATTCAAATATGCACACTCATCACATGGACAAACACTAATCACGCACTTTTTCAATTAGCAATCAGAGTTTTAACATAAGAGAAACAGAAGAGAGGCTGCATTTATTTTTTTTACTGTAACTGTATACTGTAATTTTTTCTGTTGTTTTGTATGTAGACCACTGTATGTGCAACTTTGTACACTGTGTACATTGATTTGGTGGGAAAAGTAAATGTATGTGTTACAGTGTATTTGTCTGAGTATAAAAACAATATTCTCAAATATTTTACAACACATTTAGGTATGTACTGTGTAGTAAGTGTAACACTGTACAACAAAAAGGCCTAAGTCATTATGATGAATGGAGAAGAAGTGTTTAACATCGAGCTGCGCACATCTGTTTTCAACCGGTTCTTATAAATGTCTATTCATTTGATTGGTTTGTGTGTCATTTGAAAACAAAATACCATTTTGAGAAGAAATAACATTGTTTTGAACATGGTTTTGCCCATTGTGTGTGTGTTTTTTGATTTGTGTGTAGAGTTCTGAGAGCATGAGGCATGCATTCAGAAAATGTGTGTAAACAATCGAGAAAAACAATTGAGAAAAAAAACAGCCTGTTCTCACTCTTTAGCGTCACATAGAACGCTATATGACAAAACGCACATGGCACCCTTTATCGTTAATATAACACGCGAACCCAAGTCGTTATAAATCCTTTAGCGTAATATGAGACTACCCTACCCTACCCCACACCTAAAACTACCCATCACAGTGCGTTATATTACTGTAACAATAACGGGTGCCATGTGCGTAGTATAGCGCCGTTTTGTCATATAGCGTTCTATATGACGCTAAAGGATGAGAATGCGTTGGAAAAAACTGTTAATGTCCAAATGCTTTACTCCCCAGACAGTAACATAGCGTCGGCCCAGATCTGCACCGTGTGGAATCCACATGTACCAAATGTGGGCCAAATCTGGGCAGACACACTATGTTGATGTCTGAGTGGAAAATGGCGAGTGGCAAGAATTGCTTGGATTTCCTAATTCCTGCAGTTCTCCGACTCTCTGACACAAGGAAACTGAGAACTTTTCCATGTCAAAGACTGCTTTTATAAATATGACTGTCGATGTGGATTTAGCATAGCGCACTATGGGCTCTATCTTGCACCCGGCGCAAATGACTTTATACACAAACGCATGTGTCATTCCTATTTTGTACACGCGCAAAGCAGGATTTTTCCCTCAAAAGACGCACGTCGGTAAACTAGGAAATGAACTTGCGCTCCCTGGGCGGATCGGCGCAAAAAGGAGGCGTATTTCGGCGCAAACATTACCTGGTGCTATTTTACACTTCCAGAAAACAATTGCGCCACTGACCAGAAAAAAACCTGCTCTAAAGTCAGTGGCGCGTTGCGCGTTGTTCATAATGCTATTGTAAGCGCGCATACTTGGCCATAATGTAGCGGGTACACAACGCTGACACTGATTCTCTCATCAACACAGATGCAGCAGTTTTTATTTTTGCAAATCATACAATATAACAAGGAAAATATTAACACATGAGGGAAATCATTGTGGTTTACATGAAGATGAAAAAAACGAATTACCCATTTTTTAAGGCTAATTGTAGTACTGGATCAGACCTGTTTGCCTAATAGTGGCAAGAAACATACGTATATAATATTTAATCGACGCAGATGTGCGAGAGTTTCTCCCATCCCCATACAACGTCACTTCTCTGTCTTTCACTGTCCTGAAAAGAACGTCGGTCTCATCGGCTGTGAACACTCCTGGCGCGCACCTGGTAAACTCGCCGTTATAATAACAATCCGTCATGCAACATGCGCACCTGTTCTTAAAGGGTATGTTGGATGGCGCTCTGATTGGTTTATTTTACGTTACGCTCAAACCACACCTATGAATAAGGAAGCTACTTCAGACCAACCTCTTTTAGATTTGCTCCAGGCGCAAGAGGCTTTATCCCGCCGGGAAAATAGCAACAGCGCCGGGACCCGCCCACAAAGTTACTTGCGCTTTGCGCTTTGACACTTGCGTTTCAGATCGTTAAAATAGGGCCCTATAAGTTTAAATCTGTGCATACAGACATTTCAAAAACGAGGCCCCAAGTTTATGCAGACAACTTTAACACTGTTTTCCTGTCTTATGTATAGACACAGGAAGACATGTAACACTTTTTTCATCCCTATGAATGCAAAAACTGTTAAACCTACACTAGCAGTGGCATGCAGACACTGGGAGGATGACTGTGAAGATGCTGTGTGTGCGTGTGTGGTCTCAGTGACGGCAGGGTTGAGTGGAGCCATCATTTGTTGCGGTCAGACACCTCACTTTTCATCAGCTCAATTCTGCTGTATCCATGGCAACACTTCAGCTAGTCATGCCCTTGGGATGCATTTCTTGACAGTATTACTCCGTCTCCATTGCTGAAAAGGTTGGCCCAATGCTGTAACATTGTTTTGTATGCATGTGTGTCCTCTCTTCTTGGACCTTTTGTCTTGTTTTGTGTATCTGTGACTTGTCTGTGTGCATGTAGCAAAAGAATCGATTTGATTAACAGATAATGACGGCAGCTCTTTTGGGTCGTCTCACTAATGTCATTACAGTATTGTATAACCCAATTAGAAGTGATGTTCTCTAAATTACCGTTATTTACCAGCATACTGTATCAGTCAACCTAAACCTGTCACCAAACAAGTATCTGCAACCTCTGGTAATTATAATACATATGTCAATATATACTTCTTTTCAAATATAAAGACGGTAACACTTTATTTTAAGACCACTGTTACACGTACATGTACTTACTATGGTAATAACAATAAATTATGCATAATTACAAGTAACTAACCCTACACCAAACCCAACTGTAACTTTATAGTAAGTACATGTCGTTTTTATTTGATAAGTACAATGTAACGCCTTATGAACAATGTCGATCCATTAGCATTAATATTATAATTGTGTGCTCCCTAAATTTCCTCCACACCTATCTCGCGTCTTTATGGACCTCGCTTTGTTGGAACAGGAACATGACTGCCCAAACTGTTCCCACAAAGTTTAATTTAAGTTTACTCAAAGGGAGCATAAATTGTCCAAAATGATATGCAGAAGCATTACGAGTTCCTTTCACTGGAACTAAGGGGCCAAGCCCAACCCCTGAAAAACAACCCAACACCATAATCTCCCATCCACCAAACTTTACACTTGGCACAATGCAGTTACACCTGGCCACCACCAAACCCAGACTCATCCATCGGATTGCCAAACAGAGAAGCATGATTCGTCACTTCAGAGAACACATCTCCACTGCTCTAGAGTCCAGGGTAACACTTTAGAATACAGTTCCTTCGTTAATTGATAACTACACAAGAACCAATGAGTAACACAATATTAACAATCTAGTAACTATTATTAACTAACAAGAAACTCTGATTAACGAATTAGTAAGTAATAGCGCAAAGACGAAAGTGTAACCCGATACGGTAACACTTTATAATAACTGCACGCTATTAATCATTAGTTAAGCATGAGTAAAAAGTTAATACATCATTTATAAAACATTAATATGCAGTTTATAAATATAGCTATACATGCTTTTTTCTTGATTTATAAGCATATCTATAATGCGTTTAATGAGTGTATTTTCATACTTTGTTAATGATAAATTAATAATTTCTAAATGAAGTATAGCATTATTTACAAACCAGTTGTTTAAGAGTTGTCATTCATTCATAAGACCACTTAGAAAGTGTAAGTAAATGTAGTAAATACAGGTAGTTATAAAGCATTTAGTAGTGGTCAGTTAACTATTTTTGTGAGCTAATCTAAAGTGAGGACTATTCATGCTTTGTAAAGCATTTATAAAGGCGATTTAAAGACTCGTCAATCTTCTAAACAGTAAAATGTAACAAACACAACGCAGTGATACAGAACATAGAAATATTTAACAGCCTTTAAAAATGCTTTACAAGGCATGACTAGTCCTCACTTTAGATTAGGTCACAAAAATAGTTAACTGACCACTACTAAATGCTTTATAACTACCCAAATTAATCCTTAATTACAGCATTAATACATGTTAATAAAGCATTTATTAACACATTAAGTAACCATCACTATATGTCTGAATAATAAGACGTATGAATGTACATTTAAATAGTTTATTAATCATTTACTTACTCGCTCTAAGTAATCGTATGAACCACTGAAAACTCTTAAATAACTGGTTTATAAAAAATGCAATTCTTCATTTAGAAATGATAAATTGATCATTAATAAAGGATGAAAATACAATTATTAAACAAATTATAGATATGCTTTTAAATCAAGAAGAAAGCATTTATAGCTGTATTTATGAACTGCTTATTAATGTCTATTAATGCTTTATGAATGATGAAGTAATGGTTTACTCATGCTTAACTAATGATTATTAGCGTGTAGTTATTATAAAGTGTTACCACTTTGGGATACTTTTAGAAAATGTATTTAGTAACACTTGAGTCATTACTAGTTAGTTCCAATGATCTTCACTTTATAATGCGAATCCAAATAATTAGTAATTCCCACAGAAGTATCTAGTAACACTTTCATCTGTGAGCTATTACTTACTAATTTGTTAAAAGAGTTTCTTTTAGTTAATAGTAGTTACTAGATTATTAATAAACTTTTTCAGTAGTTCTCTGGGAAGTATTAAAAAAATAGTAGTTATTGATTACTTAATAGTGAACTACCACTTTCATCGGTGCGCTATTACTCAACGCATTCTCACCCCAAGGCGTCACCTTTGACCATGCTTCAATATTTAACGTTTTAGGCGCCCTGTAGCGTCACTTACATGACGCGATCCTACGGCGTCATCTAACTGACGCTAAAGGAAAGCGTCAGTTAGAGGACGCGGTTAGGTTTAGGTCTGGGGTGGGGGTAGGGTACACGCGATCCTAGGGCGTCATCTAACTGACGCTAAAGGGCTCCTAAAGCGTCAGATATTGAAGCATGGTCAAATGCATGGTCAGTTAGCTGATGCCTTGGGGGTGAGAATGGGCTGTATTACTTACTAGTTCGTTAATCAGAGTTTCTTGTTAGTTAATAATAGTTACTAGATTGTTAATATTGTGTTACTCATTGGTTTTTGTGTTATTCATTAACGAAGGAACTGTATTCTAAAGTGTTACCGAGTCCAGTGACGGTGTGCCTTCCACCACTGCATCCGACGCTTTGCGTTGCACTTGGTGATGTAAGGCTTGGATGATGCTGCTCGGCCATGAAAACCCATTCCATGAAGCTCTACGCACTGTTCTTGAGCTATTCTGAAGGCCACGTGAAGTTTGGAGGTCTGTAGATATTGAAAGTTGGCACCTCACCATGCACTGACCCCGCTCTGTGATTTTACGTGGCCTACAGTACCACTTCGTGGCTTTCAAACAGCTTCTACTTTGTTATAATACCATTAACAGTTGATTGTGGAATGTTTAGAAGTTTGGACTTATTGGGGCGGCAGTGGCTCAGTGGTTCATGTCGGTTGTCTACAAACCGGAAGGTTGGTGGTTCGATCCCTGATTCCACCTGACTAAGTATCGAGGTGTCCATGAGCAAGACACCTAACCCCAGCTACTACCGACGAGCAGGGTGGGGCTTTGTATGGCTGACATCACCGTCGGTGTATCAATGGGTGAACATGAGGCAAAATGTAAAGTGATTTGGTGGCCATTGGGTCTATGAAAGCGCTATATAAATGCAGTCCACTTTTACCATTTATTGCACAGGTGGCAACCTATCACGGTACCAGGCTTGAATTTACTGAGCTGCTGAGAGCGACCCATTCTTTCACAAATGTTTGTAGAAGCGTCCGTATGCTTAAGTGCTTGATTTGATAAAACTGTGGCCATGGAAGTGATCACACACATGAATTCAATGATTTTGGTAATATAGTATATATGGAGGCCTATCTCTCCATAAGCACAGATTTTATTTAATAGGCTAGGTTGTCCTTGTTTCCAGGGGTACTTAAGTTCCTTTGATTCTGTTCTTTGCCGTCTCGTCTCATCTGTGGTTAAGATGTGTTGGATTGCTGTTCTCTGTTTGTGGATGTAAAGACTGCCTGTCCCTTCATCTTCGTGTCTGTGTGCGTTTACAACACAGCACTGTGACACTCAGTTTAAACTAGTGAAGACAAATGAAATCTTTAGGAATTTTAGGAGAAACATCAGGGGCAAAGTTGATACTTAAATTAAACATGACTGAAACTTACACAGCAAAATCCCCAGTGTTAAATTAACACTGAGAGTGTTAAATTAACACCGAGAAGTGAGAATTATATAAACTCTGAGCAGAGTGTTAAACGAACACTGAATCAGTGTTAAAGTTAATGAGATAATTAAGTGAATAATTGAATGATGATTGAGCATCATTGAAGACACCTGATGTTAACAAGCAGAGTCACTTTAGGAGAAAAACAGAAATTTTATGTCACCATTATGGAGATTAGTGTTTGGTTTAGTTGGGCTCTTGACCCTTAATTCTTTAACTTTAGATTTTGTCTGGCTGTTGTCTGTGACTTATAACAGCCAGATGAAAAAAGGCGATCTGATGGTGTTGGTTGTGTTTCAACACAGTCATCAATTGACCTGAGTCGTTGAACTTGTCAAGAGCATAAATTCTGAGTTAAAATTACCTTAAGGATTTTAGCAGCATGGTCATTTTAGGACATAACATTTTTAACGTTTTGAATGAAAAATGATTTAAAAAAATATCCCAAAATATTTTATATAGGCACACACAGACATCCAGAATTAACACACTAATCTCAGCAATGGTGGCAAACAGATCACCTCTGAACATAAGATCATTATTTATTAACGCAGCAATGCATGATGGGAGCCATGAATGAGTTTTGATTGGTGGCACCAAGAATGCAATGCAACATGATTTATAACTGTTACCATTCTTGAGATTCAAACATTGTAAAGAAGTAAAAAATTATATAAAAAAAGCTTTTAAGAAATTATTTTGAATATTCTGTAGATATTGAGAATATTATGCTGCACAAGGTCAATGCTGCTATAATTAATAAAGTAAACCTCACTCAGAAATTAGAATCTATATAAATTCAGTGATTCAGGTTAAATGATTATGTTAAAACACAACCATCACCATCAGATCACCTTTTCTATTTGTTCATCTGGCTGTTATAACTCATGTACAGCAGCCAAACAAAATCTAAAGTTAAAGAAATAAGGGTCAAGAGCCCAACTAAACCAAACACTGATCTCCATAATGGTGACTTAAAATTCTGTTTTTCTCCTTCAGTGATTCTGCTTGTTAACATCAGGTGTCTTCAATAATGCTCAATCATCACTCAATTATTCACTTAATTATCTCATTAACTTTAACACTGATTCAGTGTTCATTTAACACTCTGCTCGGAATTTATATAATCCACACTCTCAGTGTTAATTTAACACTGGGGATTTTGCTGTGTAGATGTGAAATAGTAACCTCTGACCAATAACGTCATACTTTGTCAAGTTTCTAGGCCAAATATGATTTTTATGCATAAATGTACCATACTTATTGTATATTGTTCATAGTACTTTAGTGTAAGTTGTTAAGTTGTCAACTTTGCTCAACTCATGACTTCATTGTATATCATTGCTGGGACTGTGCTGGTGATGACCGGAGGATGCCATGCTTCTTGGTGAAGAAGATCCACATCTCTCATCCATCCATACTGGCCAGAGGTCTTCACACGCATTAACATGTATCATGGCATTCACCTGATGGAAAGTAAACCCTCGTGACACTTCCCGTCCCATCCAGAGTGCAGTTCCCCTACAGCACATGAGTCATCGTGCTGGGTGATGTTAAGGTTACTGCTGGCTTAAATACCGATTTCCACAGCAGCCCGGAGTGTTTATAACATACAGAGGGAAGAAAGTGCTAAAAAGAGTCTGGGGTGAATAAACAAGCCGATGTACTGTAGCCGTGACCTTCAGAAACTGCCGGGAGGCGCATGATGACTGAAGATTGTCACTTTGTTGTGGCATATTCACCGGCAGACGCCAGCAATCTCGGCCTGGCCTGCAATATTTCACTTGCTTTGTCTCGTTCTTTCACTCTCTGAGTAAATCCACTGCACGGAATAAAACAAGTCTCGGCTGAAATCTATTATTTGTGTGGCCTTGAGTGATGTGCAGGTTCACACTGGCTCTAAGAGATTTAAATGCTTTTTGCATAATGTATCTTAGAGTATTCCATAAGGGCTTTGAATATTCTGTTTACTAATCAAGTCTTTTACATAAGTCATGACTTTAACAGAGAGACACATGCATTACTAGCAATGTACAATAACAGTTACATGTGAATTATTAACTAAGATAGCACACATACGAGTCGGATGAAACAGAGAAGTAATTAATTTTGCAGAACAAATTGGCGTAAGCACTGGAAACCTACATAGCGATGACATTCTGTGGATTATATGCTAAACAGATAATTAAATGTTATCAGAAATGGCTGGTTTATTGTTTGTTGGTTGTAGCCTCATTGGATATTAAAGCCATTCGTTGTGTGAGCTTGTCATAATTTAATGTAGCCTGTTTAATTGTAATCGTCAGAGAATTAGAGTGGAAAAAAGTCATCAGCTAAATATAACTAAATGATAACACTTTTTTTGCCAAAAGAAGTGTATGACAGAGATTTGTGTTATTGCAATTCAAATCTATAACACAATTCAAATCCCTATTATTGGACTACTAGCAGGTTATTCAGACTTGGTTTTATCGGACTCTGCTGAATTTTGGCGATGTGAGGGTAACACTTTACTTGAAGGGGTGTGCATAAGACCGACATGACACCTTCATAACCATGACATGACATATGAAGGAGGTCTCATGCATGTTTATGACAACAAAGTGTCATTCATTCAATCGTGACATTGATTATGCAAATACGACATTGTTTGAGATATCTTTGTCATGACAACTTAATAAGACAACACAACCAGTCATAAAAAATATAATGAACATGACATAGCAGATTAATTATCAAACTTAAGAAACCACTTAGCTTTATGGGTTAACATTACATTAAACTGTCATGTGACTGGTTTTGGCATTGGCTGTCATGAGGCCATTGTCAATGTCAAAGCCAACCACATGACAGTTTAATGTTATGTTATAAATAAAGCTAAGTGCTTTCTTAAGTTTGATAATTAATCTGCTATGTCATGTTTATGACATATTTATGACAATTTATGATGTCTTGTTAATGTCAAGTTATCATTACCAAGACACTGACAGGTTATGATGTTATTGGTTTATGCTAAGGTGTCATAACAAAGACATCTTAAACAATGTCATATTTGCATTCAAAATGTCATAACTGAGCGAATGACACTTAATGACATTTGTCATAAATATGCATAAACCTCGTTCATATTCATAATATGTCACGTCATGATTATGAAGGTGTCATGTCAGTCTTATGCACACCCCTTATGCAAGTTAAGTGTTACTATTGAGAGTAGCAAATGGATCCAAAAAGGTATTATGATAGAGAGACAAATTGTTACGATTTACGAGGCTAGCGGTTAGCGGAGATGGGTTAGAGAATTGGGGAAGTGTCACACCGTGATCTGAATGAGATGCATGACGCAGAGATAACACTAAAGATACTTTTAAAGGGATAGTTCACCCAAAAATGAAAATTGTGTCAGTAATTACTCACCTCATGTTTTTTCCAACCTCGTAAGACCTTCGTTCATCTTTAAGAACACAAATTAAGATATTTTTGATGAAATCTGAGAGCTGGATCACTCCTGCATACTAGTCCATAGCCTTCTTGAGGGATTGAAACTTGCCGGCCTCGATAAGTTATTAAAGACTTCGTTAAAATCGTAACTTTATCAAGCGACGAGAATACTTTTTGCGCGTAAAAACAAACAAAAAATAACGACTTTATTTCAACTATTCACTTCCTTCTCTATGGGCATCTAGTCAGTTAACGTAGTGTGATAGCGTAGAGCTACATCACACGTAGGCTCACTATTGGCCGACGCTGGTCATGTGTGATGCGTGTGACGTACAATAACGGATCATATGCTGTTAAACTAGTAACCTGACTCGAGGGCTGATGAATAGTTGAAATAATGTCATTATTTTTGTGGGTGTTTTTGCGAACAAAAAGTATTCTCGTCGCTTGATAGTTAAAATTGAGCCACTGTAGTCACTTGGACTATTTTAACCATGTCTTTAATAACTTTTCGAGGCCGGCAAGTTTCAATCCCTCAAGAAGTCTATGGACTAGTATGGAGGAGTTATCCAGCTATCAGATTTCATCAAAAATATCTTAATTCATATTCCGAAGATGAATGAAGGTGGATGACTACAACATGAGAAAACAAGTCAACGAGGGAATTAAATGAGTAACACAGTCTCATCCCAAGAAGTCATATAACTGACGTCTTGGGACGTCTTGTGACCATACGTCAACATCCGCCTTTTTAGGGTACCCTTAAACGTCGGTTACATGACGATCCCGGGCCGTCATACAACTGACGCTTTACCTTTAACGTCGGTTAGGTGACGGTGTAGGTTTAGGTCTGGGGTAGGGTTAGGATCCGATAACGTCATCTAATCGACGTTGAAGGGTACCCTAAAAAGGCGGATGTTGACGCATGGTCAAAAGACTGCGCTGAAATGAGACACCGATGATACTCAAAAGTAACTAAGGAAATGTTGACAAAAGAAAAGTTAAACACAAACTAAGGAGGCATTTACACAACACCGTTTTCAAGTAAAAATGTTAAACTTTTTATGCATTTGGTCATTTATTTCTACGACTACGAAAACTCAAAATTATGAAACGGCTTTTAAAGTGCATGTTTTTAAAAATAATACCGTCGTCGCCTCTGTGCGAACTACTAAAATACAAATTTGTGAAAATGTTGATGTCATACGCGCATGTGTATTAGCCTACGTGTCAATGGGCATATAGTGTTTCTTTACAAAGTGACATTGACAACTACTGGCTTGGCATGAATAATACAGCGTTTTTGTATTATTCGTGTTTTGACAAGTACGTGGAAAACTGAATGGAAACAAGAAACAGACACCTGAACAAGAAGACAAAAAAAACCCTCAACATAATCTTGACAGGAAGGTGACAGCATATGAAACAATGTCTTATAAGTTACCTGAAATGATAGACATTTAATGGAGAGAGTGAGGCAAATATTTGATGTTTATTAAGGATACAGGAAAGCAACCTGGAGAATAGGAATATAAGAATAGGAATAATATATTTGATCATATTTTTCCCTCCTATTACCTTTAAAAAAATAACGTCTCGGTTACGGATGTAACCCTCGTTCCCTGAGTAGGGAACGGAGACGTTACGTCAGAAGTGACGGAGATTGGGGGTTTCGCATAGAAAGCCAATCTCCGTCACTTCTGACGTAACTCGAAGTGACTACGAAAGGGAACGTCTCGGTTACGGATGTAACCCTCGTTCCCTGAGTAGGGAACGGAGACGTTACGTCAGAAGTGACGGAGATTGGGGGTTTTGCATAGAAAGCCAATCTCCGTTACGTCAGAAGTGACGGAGATTGGGGGTTTTGCATAGAAAGCCAATCTCCGTCACTTCTGACGTAACTCAAAGTGACTACGAAAGGGAACGTCTCGGTTACGGATGTAACCCTCGTTCCCTGAGTAGGGAACGGAGACGTTACGTCAGAAGTGACGGAGATTGGCTTTCTATGCGAAACCCCCAATCTCCGTCACTTCTGACGTAACTTGAAGTGACTACGAAAGGGAACTGTTGCCTACCCATGTTACGGTTTGATATACTGTAATACATTTATTTGTAAAATGGAGTGTGGTTGTGCCCATTTGAAGGGGGGGGAAATGTGTTATCATTAAAACAAAATAAGTGATTTAAAAAAAATGCATCATACGAACTCTTATCAATTACATCTTTTCTCTTCTTTTTCCTCGCAGGTGAATGTGTACAAAACAGAGCCAGCCTCCTGAAGCGGTTCACCCAGTCCGGTTCTGTCCTTTCAGGGGATGGCCCGGGTCCAGGATGGGCACACAGAGGAATATGACAGGTGCAGTCATTAATAAGCCTCTTATGTCAAATGAGAACAACGAGCAACATAAAAGAGGCATCACCTTATCTCCACACACGCAGCGAGGAAATGACCTCATCTACACTACACTGAATCAAAAAATGGCACAGAGCATTGATGTTTTTATTATTGAGCAGCTGTTATGCGAGATACTGAGAAAACTCTCTGTATAAATGTAATCGCCTGTCCTTGTGCTGGGCTAGTTATGCAAATAGGGGACAGTAAAAAGCATGTTCACCATTTTTGTCAGCCTAGAAATGAGATTTCCTTCTTGGATACTGGAGTCCTCTGTTGTCTTGTTCCTCAGCTCTGTGATGTTAGAGGACAGTCAGGATGGCATGGACAGTGGTAGCCTGACTCCTGGCTCAGCTCGACAGGTCTGCATCCAGCGCCATCCAAGCCACGGCTTCGGTTTCATTGCCGGCAGCGAACGGCCTGTCGTTGTTCGCTCTGTCTCAGCGGGTAAGACACGTCTCTGTGGGCCAGATGTCTACTGTCCCCTGGCTGTGCTGTGCCAGCCAATCAGCTTCATCTCTTTTTAAAGGCTTTGGAGTCGTTCAGATTTTAGATGACTTTAATCAAATGGGAATTCAGATACTTGAGGTGTATGATTATGTTTCTGTTTGATGCCTTGATAAGATAAGTGTGAAAATCCACTGTAGGATGTAGGTTATTACAACTTGACTTAGGAAAGAAGTGTAACTACAATGATTCTGTGATCTACTGTATATCAACATGTATTTTAGTACAGGTAAAGCAGAAGACGAGAATGTCATGGGTTTTAAAGTGCCCTTATTATGCTATTGACAATTTTAAATGTTCCTAATTTTGCTTTGGAGTCTCATTCATCAAAGATAAAAAAAACATTCATTTTCTGATAAAAAAAAACATTGCACATCATCTCAAATTTCTCAAAGAGTCTTTCTAACCCCTCCTTACCGACAGCTACTCTGCTCTGACACAGTCTGCTTTGATTGGTCAACTCTGATTAGTCAGACTGCCCAGTCTGTAGTGATTGGTCTACTCTGCTCTGATTGGTCAGATTGCCCAGTCTGCTGTGATTGGTATACTCTGCTCTAATTGGTCAGATGGCCCAGTCTGTTGTGATTGGTCTACTCTGCTCTGATTGGTCAGATGGCCCAGTCTGCTGTGATTGGTATACTCTGCTCTAATTGGTCAGATTGCCCAGTCTGCTGTGATTGGTCTACTCTGCTCTTATTGGTCAGATTGCCCAGTCTGCTGTGATTGGTCTACTCTGCTCTGATTGGTCAGATTGCCCAGTCTGCTGTGATTGGTCTACTCTGCTCTGATTGGTCAGATGGCCCAGTCTGCTGTGATTGGTCTATTCTGCTCGGATTGGTCAGATTGCCCAGTCTGCTGTGATTGCTCTACTCTGCTCTGATTGGTCAGATGGCCCAGTCTGTTGTGATTGGTCTACTCTGCTCTGATTGGTCAGATGGCCCAGTCTGTTGTGATTGGTCTATTCTGCTCTGATTGGTCAGATTGCCCAGTCTGTAGTGATTGGTCTACTCTGCTCTGATTGGTCAGATTGCCCAGTCTGCTGTGATTGGTCTACTCTGCTCTGATTGGCCAGATTGCCCAGTCTGCTGTGATTGGTCTACTCTGCTCTGATTGGCCAGATGGCCCAGTCTGTTGTGATTGGCCTACTCTGCTCTGATTGGCCAGATGGCCCAGTCTGTTGTGATTGGCCTACTCTGCTCTGATTGGTCAGATGGCCCAGTCTGTTGTGATTGGCCTACTCTGCTCTGATTGGTCAGATGACCCAGTCTATTGTGATTGGTCTACTCTGCTCTAATTGGTCAGATGGCCCAGTCTGTTGTGATTAGTCTACTCTGCTCTGATTGGTTAGATGGTCCAGTCTGCTGTGATTGCTCTACTCTGCTCTGATTGGTCAGATGGCCCAGTCTGCTGTGATTGGTTTACTCTGCTCTGATTGGTCAGATGGCCCAGTCTGTTGTGATTGGTCTATTCTGCTCTGATTGGTCAGATTGCCCAGTCTGTAGTGATTGGTCTACTCTGCTCTGATTGGTCAGATTGCCCAGTCTGCTGTGATTGGTCTACTCTGCTCTGATTGGCCAGATTGCCCAGTCTGCTGTGATTGGTCTACTCTGCTCTGATTGGCCAGATGGCCCAGTCTGTTGTGATTGGCCTACTCTGCTCTGATTGGCCAGATGGCCCAGTCTGTTGTGATTGGCCTACTCTGCTCTGATTGGTCAGATGGCCCAGTCTGTTGTGATTGGCCTACTCTGCTCTGATTGGTCAGATGACCCAGTCTGTTGTGATTGGTCTACTCTGCTCTAATTGGTCAGATGGCCCAGTCTGTTGTGATTAGTCTACTCTGCTCTGATTGGTTAGATGGTCCAGTCTGTTGTGATTGGTCTACTCTGCTCTGATTGGTCAGATGGCCAAGTCTGCTTCGATTAGTCTACTCTGCTCTGACCCAGTCTGCTTTGATCGGTCAACTCTGATTGGTCAGATTGACCAGTCTGTTGTGATTGGTCTACAATCAGTAAATTAAAAAAATTATTAGTAAAAAAAAAAAATCACTCGTTCGCGCGCATTTTGTCGCCTATACTACGGGCCGGCCCAGACTTTTTTTCAGTTTGTGAAGTTATTAACACTCTAAAATAAATTCAGTTTTTGAAATCTGGTTTATATCTGGTTTCAGGCTCATGCTAGAGATATTGTCAATATTCTAAACTATGGTGCTTGGTATCATTGAAGAGGGAACCATTTAGGCTTTCATTTAACCCCAGGACTGAATCTGTCTGACAAACACAGAGGTCACATGACTTGTTTAAACCAAAAATAACACACATTTTTTTCACAATTTCTGCCTAAACTGTATGCTTTCTTTTACTCCAGTGGCATGAAAGAACACCAGGTACACAAAACTCAACTTCAATGCTCAAGGCACTCCGATGACTCAGAAAATGTATAATATACCCACACCATTTATTTGTGAGAGCCTTAAATTAGACTTGTGCAGTCTTCAAAATAGAATAGAGTCAATAGAATGGACAAATAGAATACCCTATTAGTCCAGGGCCAAATGGCCTATCTATCTATTCATGTAAGGTCTCAATAAAAAGTAATTGTTTCAATAATGTTGTCAACATAACACTTGCAAGTGTTTTAACAAAATGTTTCTATCATGTGTTTTGATATTCACCCACTTTCAGTTAGAATGTCTGAAAGCAGCTCATGCACAGAATGTTGATGGATTTTGACAGTTTGACAAGGTTTTGTCAGTTTTGTGAAAAGATTCTTGGTTCAGTTGACTGGTTGTAACAACACGACCAACTATGCCATCTTCAGTCAACTTCCACTGAGTTCCAGGGGTGTTAAATGTAAGTACAAAATACTTTTTCTCTTGTGCTTGTGAATTGGTGGGGAATAGTAGGTAATGTAAGCTTGGTGTTTTTAACAGGCTAGCTAGTTTGCAGGTTAAATAGTGTAACAGTAACTGCTACAGTGTAGTCATGGCTCTCAAGTGTCATTTGACAGTCACTCATTATGGTCGTGATTAGTCTTGTTGTGATTAGTCTACACTGCTCTGATTGGTCAGATGTCCCTGTCTGTTGTGATTGGTTTACCGCTTACAGAGCGTTTCGGAAACGAGTTTCAATCTGAATTTCAGCTCCGGAGACGTCCTCAGAACTTGATACACATTGATACAACACGAATCAAACTCTTCCTCGACCTCAGCTTCAACTACAGTGTTTAAGGGCGGGTCAATGTAGGCGTTGTTCGCGGGCAGCCAACCGGACTGACATTATGCAAATTTGTTTGATTGTACCATAAGTATGTAACAGGAAGTAAAACTGGAATTGCTGATGACTCATTTCGGCAGTTTAGAATCGATTCTTTCTTTTGGGAGACAATAACTTTATTTGTTGTGCAATTTGATCCTCTATTAGACCCTTTACATTCACAAACAGCTAGTGTTACACAATAGAAGAGAGGTAATATTCGAAAAAGCAAAATAGGGGCACTTTAACAATCAACTCCATCAGGCATCAAGTACAACACAAGTTTCTAACATGTCTCCTTTACAGACGGACCATCAAGTGGCAAGCTTTACCCCGGAGATCAGATCCTAGCCATCAACCAGGAACTTGTGAGCGACGCGCACCGGGAGAAAGTCATAGACCTTGTAAGGTAACACCCTTTACTGTCACCAGAGGGAAGGGCCTTGTCTGGACGCATGACTGTGCTTAATGTATTTCTATTCCATGTGTCTCCATCAGATAAGAGAATTCATTTCAGATAAGACAACCTTTTTGCATTCTACAGCTCACTAGCCAAAATGTCTTTTTCTTCTGCAGGCGGTGCAAGGATTCGATTGTTCTCACTGTGCTGCAACCACAACAGGTAGTTAAGGACATTATGTCTTCTCCATTCGAAATTACATCAGTCCCTTTTAGTGCCATAGTCAAACTACTATGCCAATTTCAATATAGTCTGTACATTTTTACTGGAATTAAAAACTCAGGTGTAGCTTTGTGTACATAAACACACCATTTGCTTTGTGCCAAAGTTACATTTCTTATATAATTAGAGCACTGAGACTAAATCTCAGGAGTCAATATGTCATGTGAAATGTCTCTTTTAAGGCTCACATGATTTGTGTCAACATTCCCCAATGCCTTGAGCTCAGTGGAGCAAAGTACCAAGCTACAGCTTTACACACGCTGCCACATTGCAAGCAGGTGGAACGCTGTTACAGCACTCAAAAGTTTAAACAATTTAAACTTTGACCTGATTGCCACTGAGCTTGCAGGGCCGAATCAGATCCTCACTGTTGACAAGAAAAACTGATCCTCTGTGTATACAGCTCCAGTAGTACAACCATATCATGATATTAAAGGAGTAGTTCACTTTTGAAAAAACTTTTGCTGATAATTTACTCACCCCCATGTCATCCAAGATGTCCATGTCTTTCTTTCTTCAGTCGAAAAGAAATTAAGGTTTTTGATGAAATTATTCCAGGATTTTCTCCATATAATTGACTTCAGTGGGAACCAAACGGTTCAAGGTCCAAAAGACTTTCAGTGAATTTCAGTGCAAACTGCAAACTGTTCAAAGGGCTTCAAACGATTCCAGACGATGAATGCGAAACGATCGCTCATTTAATAAATAAATAACAAAGTTTAAGTTTTATAAGCTCAAATGGTTGCCTTGCTCTGTTCTGTGATGCGCGTTCGTGACTCTCCTGTTCGAACTCGTTCATCAAAATGAATGAATCTTTTTCCGAGTCATTTGGTTCATTCAACAAACGAAATGAACAAATTGACTCGGGAAAAGATTCATCTTGGATGATATGGGGGTGAGTAAATTATCAGCAAACGTTTTTTGAAAAGTGAACTCTTTTAAAACTGAATAATCAGCATATAGAGTAAACACATTAGATATTCTATGGAAATTAATCAATATGAAGCCGTTCTAATGCTTTTTTTGGGGGTCAAAGCAACACATGATGTGTTTGTTGCATCGAAGGCCTGAAGTGTGGGCTTTAGCAGTCTGAATTACCAAAATGTATTCAAAGATTTCAAATATACACTCCTAAAACAATTGTATTCATTTTTTGTCTTGTTTTCCAGTAAAAATGTCTTAAAAATATATATTTTTTTAACTTAAGAAGATATTAAGATTTGTTTGCATAAAATATATATTGAATTAAGTTCTTTACCCCAATGGCAATGTTTTGTCTTGTTTTAAGCATTACAAAAAATTGTGAGAAAAAAACAAACAAAAAGACAAACTATTTTCCAATGGGGTAAATAAATCAAGATATATTTTCACAAAACAAATCTTTCAGTATTTTGGTAATACTTTACAATAAGGTTCATTAGTTGGCATTAGTTAATGTTTTAACTAACATGAACAATCCATTTGTTGCTGTATTTGTTAATCTTTGTTAACGTTAGTTAATAAAAATACAGCTGTTCATTGTTTGTTCATGTTAGTTCACAGTGCATTAACGAACGTTAACAAGATTTTAATATAGATTCGTATGACAAAGATGAATAAATGCTGTATACGTGCAGTTCATTATTAGTTAATGTTAACTAACGAACCTTATTGTAAAGTGTTGCCACTATTTTTTTATGTTTAAAGCTATTTATCTAAATAAAACTAGTCTTAACTTCAGTTTTCCTGTCTATTTCTTTCTTTCTTCCCACCCTCTCTTTGTCTTTCCTTAGTCACCTAAGTCTGCCTTCATAAGTGCAGCCAAGAAAGCTCGTCTGCGAACCAATCCCCCCAAAGTGCGCTTTTCTGAGCAAGTGTCCATCAGCGACCCAGACTCAGTATGTGCTGCTGCCTCTTGCTCACATCACACCCCAGTCACATCTGTGCTAACACAGCTTTCCTTATGTGCTGAAATGAGACCTGGATTGAGTTTGTCGAACGGTCTCAAGGTATTTTGTGACGTGACTGTTCATGGTCTGTTTATGAATATAGACAAAGTGAATGTGTCCATCAGTGTCTCCTTTTGAGAGTGGCATGGCTGTCATTTCAGAGTTTAAATGCTGAAGTGTGATTCACTCCACATCTCCTCATCTCATTTCATCAGACTGCAGGTTTATTACCCAGAGGGGCAATGCGGAAATCCCTCTCCTATTGTGCTTCCTTAATCTAGATGCGGTCCACCATTTCGAAAAGCTACAATGATAAATTCAAAACGTTCACCTCTTCTGTGATTTCATCTTCAAGACATACATGAAAACACAGGGTTTGGAATTGGCTATGCATGGTTTGGTTGGAATGAAAGGGTTCTAGTGTTTCTCTTTTTCATATTCGTAGAGTAGATTCGCAAAGATGTGTCGGGCAGATTTTGACAGATGTTTTTTTTTTTTTTTGGAATTGCATATGCATCCTAGTTTGTTTGCTGAGATTTCTTTGAATTTACAGTAGAGTGACTTGAATACAAATGCAACAGTATTGCAACTATGTAATTATGTTTCTGAATTGAAGCTATTCATGGCTATTGAAAGGAAATTCTAACAGCAGCTGCTTTTAATAACTGACCTATCGGTAAGCCCCTCCCCTTGAACGCAAATGAGCCAATGGCAGTTGAGTATAATTTGCACTGGGACTTGAACTCTGACATCCGAACTCTGGAATATCCGAAGCTCTCATCAGTTTGATGGTGTTTATGCTACAAAAATGGGGCTGGAGTACTTGTAACCCTGATTCCAGGTATCCTGAGAAGATGGGCATGTGTATAGAGAGCCTAAGTCCGTCCCCCTCTGGTCGACCAATGCATTCTCATCCCAAGGCGTCATATACGACTCTTTTGCCAAAGCATATTCATCCAACGCACATGGCACCCTTTAGCGTCAAATTAGACGCTTCGGTTATGGTAGGTTTAGGTCTGGGGTAGGGTTAGGGTTAGACCACTATACACTCTAAAAAATGCTGGGTTGTTTTAACCCAATTTTGGGTCAAATATGGACAAACCCGAAATGTTGGGTTAAAAATGTAATGTAAAAATTTAACAGCCCTACACATTATTGGCTGAATAACTGGCACGAAGATAACACACAAGCTCAGTCTAAACAGTTCTCGGTTCTATAGCCTACTGGTGATTCGAGAACCGCTGTCCCTGTGCGTTCGGTAGTACGCAGTATCAGCTGCTCGTGCTCATCACTTCTCTCAACAGTGGCACCAACATGTCTCGGTTCAGTGAACTGTTGGAGTTACTGGAGTAAAATATAATTGAGGATATTGATTTATTTCGATTCGGAGGCGACTGTCAGGCTTGTCTGAAAGTGAGTAACTTTAGTAACTTGTGGATCAGCAGCACTGACGCAAGACGCGAACTGTTTCGAACGATTCAGTTCGATTTAGTGAACTGGTTCGACCGGTTCACTAAAAAGAACCGGTTCAAAAGAACGATTCGTTCACGAACCGGCCATGTCTACGATCACTACAGTCTGCAGAGAGATGGCGGCAAGAGAAAAGGTGAAGACTGGGGAGTGGAAGCAGCCCAAATACACAAATAGAAAGAGTAAAAGTGCGGGAGACTTTTGCTGAAATAATGAAAGATGATGACCAAAGTGCTGGCTTTGCCTTTGTTATGTGTAGGCCTACGTCTTCTTGCGACGCTGTGTTGTTATACGTCTATGGCCCAATAACGCTCCGATGAGCATTTACTACTTTAAAAAAATGCGGTCAGGAAGCGGGTCGGGTACAATATTTTTTTTTACTTTTTTTTGCGGTCCGAGTTGCGGGCGGGTAGTTGAAAACGTCGGTCGGTTGCGGGTTGTTTATACATTAACCCGCGCATCACTGATATCTGCGTCACATATTGACGCTATAGGATGCCATGTGCTTTGGATGTCTACGCTTTGGCAAAAGAGTCGTATATGACGCCTTGGGATGAGAACGGGCTCGGTCGACCACCATGGGACCTTATTTCGGAAAAAATATTGTTTGGTAGGCAATGGCGAGAGACAACAATTCTTTAGATCTAGTTTGAATTGTGCCCTGAATTACACAAATGATGTTTGTTCATTTAAAGTCTAGAAAGTTGCAGTTTGACGTAAAACTGTTAAGGTACAAGACGTAATTACAAAGACTACAAACCCCAAAGGCGCACATTTTCTCTCAATGAATGAAGCGAACTTTACTGAAGCTAACATCTGTCATTTTTTCTATAGTCTTGCGTTATAATCCAACATGACATCATGACTTTTGCGTAAACATATACGCCACTTTCGCACCAGGTGGCGTGTTATCTCTACGCATTTTGAGCTATCCGCGTGTATCCGCGTGTATGCGTATATGTCTACGCCATTAACGTCCGCGTCATTCCGCGTGTCCGAACACGCAGTCAAATCTCCAGTCATAAATGCCATTAACCCCAGTGACGGTTAGGTTTAGGGACGGGGTTGAGGTAAGTCATATATTTATATAACGTTAAGTCAACGGCGTTCATAAACACGCTAAAAGGCGATTATGCGTCTTGATAGCACGCCAAAAATGGAAATACGAATTGCCGTGTCATACACACGCTACTTCATGAGATCAGTCTGTTATAATCATAAACTTACGCCGTTACGTCATCATACCTGAGTGTTTTGTACCAGACTGCACACACACATGAGCAAGGGATCTCGCTTGTTGTTTCGCTTCCCGGGAGATTTTCACATAAAACTAAAAGTTACTCTTCTGTTTTATAACAAACTGCGACTTTCTTGACTTTCATAATTATCTTTTTAATTGACAAACATCATATGTGTAATTCAGGGCACAGTTCAGATGGAATAAAAAAATAAGTAGTCACTCGCCATTGACTACCATACATATTTTTTTTTCCCCGAAATAAGGTCCCATGAGCTGGAAGCGGAAGGGGAGGGACTTAGGCTCTCTATTCATGTATTGAATCCCCATACTGCACACGTTTCAAAAGTGTGATTATAAAACGGCTAGTTCAGGTCCTTGATTCTGATTGGTTGAGCCGCATTCAAAGCCGTTGTAAATTACTCAACAAACATACAACTGTGACCGTATAACATTAGTATTACTAACTGCCGTTTGTGATTATTTGTTACTGGATGTGTTGGCAACCTCTTTGGAACTACATTGCTTGGCGGAGGAATAAATGTGCAACAACGTTGTATTTTTTGTTGCTGGTGTTTATTTTATGAATAAAAAAAAAATATTTAAAAAAAATTCAAATGAATATTTTATAGAGTAACCGTTTTATAAAAGCAATAAGCCCCTTGAAGCAGTGTTTTACAGTGAATTTTGTACAGCTAAGGGGGTTTAGCTGTTCTCCAATCTGCGCAGTGCCTAACAACGCGTCTTAGCTGTTCTAAATTCACTGTAAAACAAGGCTTTACCGGCTTATTGCTTTAATAAAGTTAGTGAGTCCATGTTAACGTACAAACCTAAATAGCAAACTGTTCTCACATCTTGTTCTCACAAAACACAAAAAACCAAGGTCTACAATACAGTGTCTCTCTACAGTATATTAAACTGATTAAATGTAAATGAATTTAATCTTACCCTGAGGTACATGTAGTGTTGATCTTGGATGTTGTCATCTGCGATCGTGACGACCGTAACATGAGGCTTCTCCCGCTTGCATTGTGATCTGTAAACCCTCGCTTCCAAATTATTCTTGTTATCCACCATATTATTTTAAAATGTCCCTCCCACTTGAGGTGGTCCTTCTGTTTCCAAAATTTATCAAAAACCCTTAGGACAAGGTTTTCACTGACTAACAGCTGTCATTGTAAGACAGTTACTCGTTTGTCCGTCCGAGTTAGCAACAGTAACTAAGGTGGGGCGGGACTTACCGAGAGGTCGATTCCCTCTGGCTCCGATTGAGATGTTTAGGGTAACAAAGTTACTTTTGAGGAAAGTAGTGTCAGCTTCTTTTTAACACTTCCAGCCTACTAAACTGATTGAATAAGGTTACATTGCATCTAGAGAAAGACTCAGTCTCCCCATAACCTTTAATGTTGTTACTAGACATTCATTCATTCGTAGCTCTTCATTAGCACTACACAGCCGCCATCTCCTCTTGGTGAACATGGGTCGACAGCACCCATGTTAATGTCAATGTCCATGGATTATGTCCCATACAGTTTGATATCTGCCTTGTGAGCAAGGAAGAGTCAACACTACACCCTTGGGTGCTGGTCGCACCAATTTAATAAAGCGGACCGATGGGAGGGGTGTGCAGCTCTCCTGGAAGAAGAAACTTGCTGATCAGGCCTAGAGGGCCAAAATCGGTAAAGAGCAAACCACCCTCACCTGAGCCTCCTCTAATCATGTCAATCCATCTTGTGTGATCAGCAGGGGCCAGCAGGGCTTTCTTCATTAAAACTCGCCTGTCAGCACAGAGTACATGAGCAGTGTAAACGTTTTATTAAGGGGCTTAGGCTTTAACACAAATGCCAACGTGGGACTTATTATTCATATCACATCATCTCACGCCGTAGCTAACGAGCAATTGATTGGGATTGTGCTGAATGTATGAAACCGAGCCAGAGAACCTGCTCACTTCACCGCATGTCATAACATGGTCCCAAATGACATGCCAAAATTGATGCTTGCTTATTTGTTTCCATTCTGTATTTGTTGTTTAAAGTGTAAATAGCATTTTACACGTTTCCAGAAGCAAGCCTAAAGCCTTTGGGTAAACACTTGCCAAACGCACTGAATCGATCACATCGAAACTTTGAAGGAGGTCGAATACGCCCATGAATGTCAGCGTTTGATTACATGAAATCGTTATTGATACTCAGTGGAAGGCTGATAGAAAGTAAACCTTATGTCACGTACCCCCACGGCAACATGGAACGTGGTACAAATCAAGCTGACGCAGGTGTCGGGATGCTACTAAAATTAATGTCCTCTCATTCTTCATATAAAATTGCCTTCAGGGTTCCTCACTCACTTCAAGGTGCACTAAGTCATTTCCCCTCACCTTTTCTAAGTTGTATATGATTTAAATGATCAGTGGCATAGAAATCAGAAAATACCATTCACTTGACTTCATTGTTATCACTTTACATCATAAGAGAAATGAACATGGGTGAGGGTTATGCATCTAAATTAGCCTGGCTAACGCCAGAATCAATTCTCGTTGAGACTTGGGTCTAGGAACCACATGTTCATTTTCTCGGATTTGAGGCGTAGTTTACGAATGCCTGGCGCCGTTTATGGGTGATAAGAATGTCTATCAAATGCGCCTGTAGAAAAACACAAGTATTAAGTACAGATTAACATTGATGTTGAAGTTGTTATTTGCATATGAAATTGTTTGCGCTTGTACTTCACAAGTTTAAAAAATTTTAAATTTAATTTAATGACTAAATGGTCAACAACTTTAATCGGGTACGTGTGCACAGCTGAAAGTTTTGCTACTAAAGCGGTAGCTGTATATTGATATTGAAAAGCAACACAACTTGAGAAAGTGGCACTGTGACAACCACAGTAGGTAGTCTACAGGCATAATGACAATATGATATTAAAGGGTTAGTTCACCCAAAAATGAAAATTAAGTCATTAATAAACTTTCTGTTTACAAGCAGAGGAAGACGCGCGCTGTACATACGCGTTTCAATTACCGTATTTTCCGCACTATAAGGCGCACTTTAATCTTCTCAAATACGACAGTGCTGTGCGCCTTACAATCCGGAGCGCCTTATATATGGATCATCATCTTATAGGGTAGGTGGCGGTAATACTCCTAAGCGGTGAGTAGCCGGTAACAGCCAGTAGTCGAAGAAGAACATCGTCATCTCAGTTCTCGCGCATGGGTTCTGGAAATCTCTTCAATTCTCGTCTCAAGGCCCATAAGGAAGTACTGGAATAGTCGAATAAAGTCGTTATTTATGTTTTTTTTGCACAAAAAGTTTTCTCGTCGCTTGATATACTTATAATTGAGCCGCTGTAGGCACATGGAATATTTAAACATTTTCTTTAATGACTTTCTGGGCTGTCAAGTGCTAGTCCCTTAGGAAGTCTATGGAGGAGTGATACAGCTCTCAAATTTAATCAAAAATATCTTCATTTGTGTTCCGAAGATGAACGAAGGTCTTATGGGGTTGGTACAGCATGGGGGTGAGTAATTAATGACTTAATTTTCGTTTTTGGGTGAACTAACCCTTTAATAAATACCACTTAGCATTTATAAGTTAAATGGACTTCGTTGACGACGATGCCTAGCAGGTTGGTACTATACAACTCCGTGGCTAACATGTCTTGCCACTTTGCGCCCATCCAGGCCTCGGGACTGCCGAACAGAAAGTTGGTATCGACAATTCTTTATCGCATTTTCTTTCTGGACACAGCTGAGCGGCAGATATTCCAAGGTTGACCGCCTCATGTACCTTGTCATCCATTAGGGCGATTAATGCCGAGACAACAATAACGACAGGGGTCTCGCGAAGTTTAACGCCAAAAGCTGCTCTTTTTTCTAAATAAACTTGCATTCTAAACTACTTAGAACAATATCTAAGGCTGCATCAGGTAGCTTTGCGTCTGCTGCCATGTTGAATCCATAGAAATAAACAAACTGCTTCGGTGTGTCGCATAGATGTCGTCTTGCTACTCCCTCCCCATTCTGTGATTGGTTCCCTAAATGAGGCGAAAATCTGGACCATGGTATCCAGACTGCCTTTCAGTGTGAATAAAATCGCGCTGCGGGAAGGCAGCATGGGGAAACCCAGACTACATCTAAATAGGATATTACTTAAAGGAGAACTCCGGCGAACAATGAACCTTTGGTCTAATAAAACATCGGTACCTAGTCAATCGTTCTCTGAGTTTTGTTTTCATGATAATCGAATGTAAAGAGTTTTATCTCTAAAAATTGTTTAGCGTATAATGCTAGTAATGGGGGCATTGAGTAAGTAAAAAGAAATCGCTAGTTTATACCACTAAAAGGCCAT